>UELW01000223.1:7061999-7516368 GCA_900490495.1 Danionella dracula
GGATTTCCTGTTAGGACGCCTCTGTTTGACCTAAATACTGACAACCAAGATACACAAACACATGGACAAAGCAGGAGAATGGCTACACATGAACAAAGCCAGAGGAACGACTCCTTCTGTCACCTTGACACTATCTCCTGCCAAAAACGGCTGTGTTCATAATATTAATTATACAGTATAGCTACATAGACAAGTTTGTTCCAGCAGGAGGATAAGCCAGTGCTGGCTTTCTGTGCAGTCAGCTTGAGAGCTCTGTAGTCATGTAGAAACACCAGTCAGAGTCACCTTAAAAGGAGCTTGCTGACAGACAGAGAGCCAATCTAAGGCAGAAAAACTCCTCCATTACAAGCTGCTAATGCATAACTACAGCAAGCATTACTGAGGGGCCATTTGCCATTCTGCTTGCCATTAATCAGAGGCTACTGGGAAAAAAAGCCACCCGCGCTGCAAACAATTGATCTCAAAAGGACTCTGTCTTTCAGTTATGCTAATTAATGACTTCTTTTCAATTTGTTATCTGGCGGTTTGGATGGTGGAATCCCCAAGAGAGACAAATGTTTTAAATGCTATTTCAGCTATACTTTGACTGTTTAGACCGTAGAGGGTGGCATAGTTACAAAATAAAAATCTGTTTTTGTTTATTTGATACCTTTGATTTATATTGATAACAGCTTGGGATTAATTATTGATTCAAAGCAGAGCATAAAAGTAATATTTCATAGCATCTCTCTGTAATGAAAAAGTATATGTCACCCAGTCTCTAGATGAAAAAATGTGCAACTTATAAGAATAATATAGTAGAATGAGAACATTACGCTCTGATATGACATTAGCTTTCTCATTATTATATACATGGGGGAAATATAACGCTTTCCTTGTTAAGATAAATACTCCAAAACAGAGAGCAAGCATATAAGATGTATGGATGGATACATGGATCTTGTTCCTGTTGTGTCACCTATACATCAGGAGATCTATCACTCTCTCACCTAGGTTTAATTATAAGTATTTTAAAAAATTACTTTCTTTTTCCTTTCAGTCTCTTGAGTTATTTGTTTGGAATATTATTCAAATGAACTGATTTGTTTTGTTCGCTTTTGTTATTAAATCACGAAAATTTAATCAGCTGGTCTGACCCAGAACTGGCATGACAGTTGCGTACGTTCACTTCCTGGAGCAAACATTGTTTGGAGCATTATATATTATTATAAACCAGATGTATTTATTACACATGCAAATTGAGCTTTCTGAAGTACGATTTAGTTAGGGGTCTACTTTTTAAACGAGAACCCTGCTCAGGGGTGTAGTGGCCAGTGAGTAGGACATGTCAGCTACAGCAGAGCATCAGGTGACCAGATTTGGAGACATATCCAACTGCAGTCTACCAGTTTCTGAGTAGCTATAAATGATTGTCCTAAACAATTTACCCTAACCCTATCTAATTCAACCTTCCCTTACATTGAAATCAGTCAAGCTTTCTCTGAACACAAAATGAAGGCAGGTCATAGTGCAACTCATGTACCCACTGCCACCATCCGACCTAACTGCCACTGGTGTTGAGTCTGCAGCTGGACACTATAGTGAATATGAGGATCTTCTCCAACTCCCCTTGCTTTTTTACCTCCTCTCTTACTCTACTGATCATCCATTAACTAACAATCACTTGGGTAATTTTTGGGAAGGAAATTGTAGTTGCATGCAACGATTTAACAATTGTGCATCAGTTTTCAATGTATATTGCGAAAAAATATACAAAGAAAACAGCTATGCAAATATCTTACACCACAATAGATCACGGAGTGGATAAAAATACTCAAATATTTATTGCATCTAAAAACATGTGCATCACAATTTTCAGTCCCTTTTAATGCATTACTCATTCCACTTCAGTTTATCTCAAAGAAGTCTCATCTTCCTGAGGAAAATAATTGATTTTAAGACTATTAACAAGCACTGAAATGAAGTAGCAATACAGACAAGCGTCTGGTGTTAGCACTGCTTGTGACAACTGCAAGCCTTCACCTCCTCATTAAATACTTTATCATAATCAGAAATTATATCAACAGAATACACATAACTACCTGGCTAGGTCAAATCACAAAAACAACTGGACTTGGATCTGTGCAGTTTAAAATTCATTTTTTTTCTTTTTTATATAGTGTGTTTAATAAAGAATAGGAAATATTGCAAATTACACAACATAATACACATCCTCTTATTACTGCAACTCCATGTGCATTTATCATTTGAAAGTAGATATTAAAACATCAAACTATGTCCTTTACTGGGGCACAAAGTAAAGTATTGTGAAGAAACTCTCCATAGAAAAGTTTGACTGTTTTCCTGACCAAACATGTTTGAGTAAATTGGCTATGGAGGATAAGTCAATGACCATTTTCATTTTACAAATAATGATTTTTCTATGTTTTAGATCAAGGTGCTTTATAACATAACAGGTACAGTACTGTGTATGATGTTTTCTGTTCGGTTGAAGCAAATTCTCAGTATTTTGAAGTATAAATCATTGATTTTAAATAAATCATGACGTATTTATATCTATTAATGAATCATTTTAATTATCAAAGTTGGAAATGGCTGAATTGAGGAAGGTACCATTACAATAAATTAAATCATAAACATGATTTCAACTACATTCTATATAGAAAAGAAACAAAAAGAGCACAAAAACAATAATGCCATCTGTTGATTTAAAACAATCCTAGAATATGTTCCAATTCTCAGCCCTGCAAGCTCACTATCTGTTAAAGCAGCACGGATGCTGTAACAGATCCAAGGCCCTCAGGAGCACTGGAGGAGTTGAGGAGCACTCTCACTCTAGCACAGAGGCTCATGAGGCTACATAAAAAGCACTCTGTTCTCTCCGATGCACGAAAGTCTTGCATTGCCTGACTCACGAGGATTGAACAGAGGTCTAGCCAAACACAAAGATATGATAAAATCACATGGACACTATCCACTTAGACACAGTTAGCATGAAGTTTGAAGAAAGGACACAGGCTAAATAAAGCTAATTAAAAGGCATAATTCCTAGCTGGAGTAAAAAAAAATGTATTTGTTGTTCTCAAGAAGACACACAATGTGTGAAGATATGGAAATTCACTATTTTTTTAAATAGGAGAGAGAGAGCGCGGGAGTGAGAGGATAAGAGAAGAGATGAGAAAAGAAAAGACAAGATAGAGAAAAAGAAAGAGAGCACCCAGATAAGACTTATAAAGAGTTAACTTTTCTTGCTTTTCTCATATTTTCAGATGCTCAAAGATGCTTTTACAATTATCAGAGCATTATTCATTCACCCCACATTCACACTCTGGTGGTGATAAGCTACCTTGGTAGCCCTCAGCTGCTCACGTCTGACAGGACGTGGCTGCCAGTCTGCACCTACGGTCTCCTGCCCACCACCAAACACACACATCCATACAGGGCAACGTGGGTGAAGTGGCTCTCCAAAGGCCATAACGGAAGAATGGATATGGCAGGAATCGAACCACCAACCTTTTGAATACGGACGACCAACATAGTTGTCATATAAACCAGACAACTTGTTATTCAATATGTAAGAGGATAAACGTCATGATGCTGAGGGAAATAAAAAATCACCCTAATTGTGCTTAGTTTCTACACAATATATATATATATATATATATATATATATATATATATATATATATATATATATATATATATATATATATATATATATATATATGTATGTGTGTGTGTGTGTGTGTGTGTGTGTGTGTGTGTCACTCACATACATGCAAATAATTCAGTCATGGACATACAATAGACAATGTTTTTTTAGGAACCAACATCACTGCAAAGATAGTTTAAAAATGTGTTTTAAAATATTTTTATTAATGTTTTAATGCATTTTGTCAACCTTAACATGATCAGGAATATTCATTTAAAGAAACAAAACAACCAAAACAATTTATATGTGCGTCTTATAATTCAGTAGCTGCTGCAGTGCATTCTAGGGTTCCATCATCTAAAATGATGCTTTAGAATTCGGTTAAACATGCAGGTTTCCAGTGGTCTCATAAAAAATTAAAATCACATGGAACAAAACAAGCTAACGCTATCAAGTTAGCACAGGATATGTATTTATTATTAATCTTGTTAGAAAAGCACCCACCATCACTCCAATTAATTATCCTCCACAAAGATCTCGGCTCAAGCTAATGTACAATGTTCCTTACACACTATTAGATTTAGATGGTTAAAAAACAATATAATGTTGCAGCATTCCATGCACGTTTGCAGAACACAGAGAAAAGTCCATTCCAGCCGTCATCAATCTTATGATTACTTCCACGCCAGCTCCCACACAGAAGCTCGCTGATGCCAGAGCCACTTAATAATTCTATCCATTTTCAGAGGTAGACTCCATCGTTTATTATGTTCTGTATCTATCTCATCAGCTGTCTAATAAATCTCATCACCATTGGCTAATGCCAGGCCCAGTATCGGCCCCTGATAAAGCGATTGACTATGCTGTTTGCTTTATTTACCATTGTGAGCAACGTAAAGGCTGACCAATGACTAATGAGGGCCGCAGGAGAAGCCATTGAGGTTAGCCAGGGCGAGAACGTCTGATATTGGATTGGGTTTAACTGTTATCATTTATTCTGGCCACACATGAGGGACATTTATATTCTGCTACTTTATACTGTACTCGAAATGGGTGTAACTTTTTCTCAAACACAATACACATGCTCCAAAACACCCAAAAAATTAATTCAGAGTTAAAACGTTAGACTCAGCAAGGCAATTATTTTTTGGCTCAACTCTGTTGACACTTAGTCAGTCAAAAGACAGTTAACCTCCTAGTAAGAACTCATTTTAGTACCTATTTTTACTCAAGGAGAAATGGAGAGTATGGAAACATGTGCAACATATGTAAGAGGATTAGAGTCATGATGCTCTGAGATAAAAAAAAAATCATAATTGTAAAAGATATATTCATTTAAAAGGTATTCTTATAATGAAATTAGCTAGAATTGGCATCGAATTGTTTAACTACTGGCCTTGTGATGTTTTTCTGCAAAGTCTGATTGTGAAGAAAAGACATTAATTGAGTGAATTATAAATAATTTGTCTGAGTGATATGCGGAGCCAATTAAAAACTACTAATTGAATAACTTTTGGGAAGGCAAAACTGACGCTGGGTTAATTAATTTTTTTAAAGTGCAGTTTCTTGTGTAATGCCCACTTGAAATGGATTTAACCATATTACATTTAAGCAAAATTTGCCAACAGTAGACAAGGAAATATTTCCTGCACTGTCTTAACCAACATGTATCACACTGTATAGTTTATTTAAATAAAAACATGTATAAAAGACTCTTTTAAAGGCGATTAAAAGTCTGTTTTTTGAGCAGATACTGCATCATATAAACCTAGATCGATTTCAAATGCATTCCAGCCCCAGATGCTTTGAATATAAAGCACCCAGTCTGCTTTTCACACAGAACCGTGACTGTGGATGCGGTTTAAAAGCTCTGAAATCTGTTCTATATAGTCTTCAGGTCCTGCTGCTCAGATGCCCTTCCAGGGAGCAGACTCATTTCCTCAGGCAGCCTCCAGCTCTGTTTCCCACCAGCTCTGCTAACCCCCCTCCGCTCTCCAATTTCAAAATAAAGTGTCTTTTTAAGCAAGAGCGCTGCACTTCCTTTTCAACCCGTTGCAATGGAGAGCATCTATAGCAAAGTCCCATTGAAAGACCACGTGGAATGATTGCTAATACCAAGATCACTTTCATTCCCCTGTATCTTTAAAACCCTTTAAGATGCACTCGAACACAGACACATACTCCGTTCTATTAAAACCAGAGTGGGAAATGTGACAGAGCGGAAGTGTTTGCTAAATTGCTCCACTCCAAACGATCCTGATGAACTGTCTTCTTTGATTGCGCTTTCAAGCTCTCCATAAAATTTGTACGCCATCTTTTTTAAAGCACCCTCATTCGCCACACTGCACCAGAGAACATTGGTTAATCAGTGACGCCCATAACCCAGTCTGCTATCTACAAAGAAAAGGAACACAGCTTGGCAGAGGAAATCCAAGCGACGGTTGTGTGTGACACTGCGTAAAGGAAAATAAATGTTATGTGCACTCGTGTGTTTGTGCTAGTGTGAGCGAGAGAGGGGGTGTGATAAATGCTTGATGTACAGACCGTTCCTTCCTCCGTCTTTCAAAGGTGTGCAGTGCCCTTTAAGCAGGACTCGGTGGCTTCTGAGAGCGGTTTCAGACCGTGTTTACTTGTCTGTCAGACTCACTGATGCCTGGGCATACAACGATAAGGAAAGGTTGCTGTTTAAAGGCTCAGCAAGCTTCGCAAAACAAACTGGCAGCAAATGTGCATATTAATTCACACAGACAAAGCAGGTCAGATGACATATAATGATGGATGCCAGCAGCAAAACCGATCCCATTTAGAAACAAAAGTTGAAGTGTTTTAGTGGACATAATCTTTTTCTGTGTTTCTGTCTCTTCTTCTTCATGCAGCTTTCCATCAATATGTAGAAACCAATAAAGAGACAGACTGTAAATGAAATGACTTTGAACTGATTTTTTGACGCTTGTGTCCTCTGTAAATTAAATCCAAATAATTAAATAACATACCAAGACTGCATTTCTACCTTACATTTTTCATGCATTAGCTCTTCAGATGTGTTTTGATCAATATTAGGGTAAAACAAAGAAATACTTTTACATACATCATTGGCTATCAACTGATTATGCTAGTAAAATATTTTTTAAGAATGTTTTGACCATTTTTTTAATTAGCATACAATTTTCAATAGCTTTCGTCAGAAACACTCCATGATCACATTTTTTACCCATTTTTTTTTGCCAGAATTGTGACAGTTCTACACTGCTTTTCACAAATCCCCTCCCTACCCTCTGCAATGTCTGCATCTATAGATTTTTTTTTTGTAAAATAACAACGATCGTTAATGTTTACCCTTGGCTTACAATTCAGTTTAATTCAAAAACAAGCAATAGACCTTTAAGTCCTACAATCAATGGCATAATTTTAGCTGTGAGGGGAGCACTATTGAATTGTAAAGACATAGTCTTTCACTATTTAATAAATACATTAAACATAAATAAATGAGATGGAATTAGAAAAAAGTTTACCCAATTTTTCAAACCACTTTTCAAAACAAAGTTACGCACTCAGTTGGTGCTTTCAGGATTATCCGTCAAAGTAAAAATATTGAACTTTTGCAGCGGCAATCAGAAATTCTCCACACTGCTGCAACACATTGATCATAACGGGGTACCCACAATTTCGGCTCGACTATCTTCGGCCAAATTCAAAATCACATCTCCACATGATTTAACGTGTAGCTCACTTTGAAATCAAGCAAGTTCCAGCTTTGGTGTGAACATGTAGTTAGAATCAATCATTCACAGCGTTCAAGAGACATTGAAAACAAATACCTGTTGCCACTCTATTTTCATAGGGAAGCTAAATGTCAGTTTTACTCTTTTTGTAAAACAAATTAACAGCCAAATTAATAAAAAGCTAAATAAAAAACATAAACGACATAAATGGTGCACCTAGAGTTCTACTATATTCAACCACATGTTTATAAAGAGGGACTTTGAATTTTGAAGCATACTATGAGTGTTTTCAGGCATGGTAAATAATTTTTTGGTCGATGTTTGTGGAGGGGTGTAATTTTTTCCATTACAATTGTATACATTTTAAACATATGAGCACAAACCTTTGAATTACACTGTCCGCATTTAAATGTATTAACACAAAAAGTTTTGAAATTATTGGGATGAGACTACCAAGCACTGAATGCATTTTTGGGATTTGGACAAAAAAAATTGACTTAGTTAGATGCAGGAAGACTTTTGCAACAGTGACCTTTAAGATACTGAATGATCAGAAGAACACTTAATGAAGCAACTAAACTATACTTTTAAGTTTTCCCCGCTGGCTAAAATGAACTCGCAATAACGCTAATTCTATCCTATTCTATTATAAATAAAATAATAAAGCAATTAGAATTTTAACAAATAGACCTAATCAATAGTCCAACAGAACATTTCTCTATTACTGAGCAGGACTCACATGAGAATTTCATTCTTCAAGCTAGTCCAAATGTGTTGGAGTAAAATAAATTGAAGTCAAGACACACAAAAAACAGCCTGCTATATAAATAGAAAAACATTTAATTTAGTGCTCATCTGCTAAGGGCTAGAAAAATGAAATGAAATTTGAGAGGCATAATTCATCAAACCAAGCAGCCTCCATTTCAGCGGTGTCAGAGCCTCTCTGAACAGGGCAAAGAGAAGCATCTTCAAAGCTTTCTGAACTACAGCATCAAACGTCGCGGGAAACGTGACTGCTTCATTAGCATTCGCAAGCACTTTTCCATGCGCAAATTAACATCAGCACATTGAAATTACTGATGAAGCGATCTCAAGTGTCAGAGCTGTGACGAGTGTCATTTGAAGAACTTTTTATGGGGAGCTGAGGCTCAGTTGTTTGGAGATAAGAGTTTTATCTTACCTCGTTTACATCTATGTCATGACTCCTCATGTACTCTCGGTCGTTGACCTGACCACCCTCCACAAAGTCCATGGTCAGCACGCGCTTGGTGGAAAGATCCCAGTGAATCTTTGGAATCTATGAGAAAACAAAACAGCCACAGACATTCCCGGTGATTTTCAATCCTTTAAATATATTTGTTTTGTTTTCATTTTCTGAAGTAAAAAAAAAAACTAACCTAATTACATTTGTGATTAAAAAGATCCTGTAAATACATAAATCAATGTCAAAATGTAGTATATCTTATCTTTGAACCATAACAATCAATAAGGATTACATACTCTACAACCGCTTAAAAATCCAGATAATGACTTTATATGGGTTTAAAAGTATCAATTACCATAAAAGAGGAGAGAAGAGAAGAGGAGAGAAGAGAAGAGGAGAGAAGAGAAGAGAAGAGGAGAGAAGAGAAGAGGAGAAAAGAGAAGAGGAGAGGAGAAAAGAGAAGAGGAGAGGAGAGAAGAGAATGGAGGAGAGAAGAGAAGAGGAGAGTAGAGTAGAGTAGAGAAGAGAAGAGGAGAGAAGAGGAGAGAAGAGGAGAGAAGAGGAGAGAAGAGAAGAGGAGAGGAGAAAAGAGAAGAGGAGAGGAGAAAAGAGGAGAGGAGAGAGAAGAGAAGGGATGAGAGAAGAGAAGAGGAAGGGAAGTAATCCGAGGAGAGAATAGGTGGTAGAGGAGAGAATGGGGGAGAAGAGAAGAGGAGAGAATGGAGGAGAAGAGAAGAGGGAGAGAGGAGAGAATGGAGGAGGAGAGAAGGAGAGGTAGGGAATAGAGAACGAGAGAATGGAGGCGAGTAGAGGAAGGATGAGAAGAGAATGGCCGCGAGTTAGCGGAGAGGCGAGAAGAGAATGGAGATGACGAGGAGAGCGAGAGAGACTGGCGAAGAGGAGAGTAGAGGAGGGGTGAGGAGAGAAGGAGGAGAGAGAGAAAAGGGAGTAGGGAGAGTAGAGGAAGGAGAGAATGGACGAGAGAAGAGGAGAGTAGAGGGCGGAGAGAATGGAGGAGAGAAGAGAAACACCATGCAGAATAAAGACAACAAAACTTTCAAACAGAATAGTTCAATAATGAATTTTGAAAGTGTTTCAGACTGCACGACCACTACAACAATCTTCTATGTTCAAGACTCTCATACTTATCTGTTTTTCATAGTTTTAAATATATATGTTCTATGGAAATTGCGTTGCATTGCAGACACTTTGTCCTGCTGTCAAAATGACTGTACTGAACGCTTTTTGCAGCATTGAACTGGAGGTAGTGTGGTGTTGTGAATAGAATTTAAACAACTGCCATAAGATTCTTAAGTTCTTTCAAGGATAGGGAGAAACAAACAAATTTCACTTTTGATGAAACCAGAATTTTATTTCTAGAGCTTTGGAAATAGAAACACTATTATATTGACTGAAACCTGATAAAACAATTAATGTGTAGTATTTGCAACACAGCTTGCATTCTGCTTTTTTGTCATAGCCTTTGTGTAAATGTAATCATACTCTTATTCAGAATGCTTTAGAGCTTCAAGTCATGTTTGGACTTCAAACATTCAAAAAACAACACCTCAAACCACCTTTTTAAAGTAATTGCTGATGCTAGACCTTCTGCATTTGGTCTATTCTTCAAATTCATTTCATTTTACACATATAATATACTTTTCTCAAAATTGTATACTCAAGACATTCCCACAACAGCTCAATGGGGTTAAGATCCAGAGACAATCTACTCTATTCCAATAAGAATGCCCTCTAACCCATGTGTCAACAATTGGCCCTTATTTCATCACTAACTTGATATAAAATGAAATTAGCAAGACATGTTTTATCCTTGCTCCTAACGATATATACCATATGCTCATCTACGTTCCAAAACATCCACTCTTCTCTTGTGATGTGGATCTCACCAAACCTAGTTAAATTAGTATCTGATTAAATCCTTTATGGAATAGGAAAGATATTTATTCAAAACTGAAATCCAAAATCACCAGCTTGGTTATTTTTCACAACACACTTCAAGCCAAGCTCCTTCAGCAAATGTATGTCAAGCACAATAAAATCCAGCCATTACTATCCAATAAACAGGGTGTATTTTAGCTCCCTGTCTGCTTTACAGAACATCCACACGCTCTGAGCTTACTGTGACTGTGCTAGTCCTCTGTCGCTGTATTATCAAACATGTTTTACACGGAGAGTGTCTGAAGCAGGGAGCTGGGATTTACTCCTGACATGGCGGCTTCTGCTCTGCTGTCAAACGTTTTGACAGAGCTAATAGTGTGCAATAGAGGCATAAATCTGTGGGTAAAGACCCAGGCAATTCTCATTACCCTACAGGCCCAGCCAGTTCTTTTGTCATTCATTAAAAATGAAAGGGGAGGTTTTAAAAGGATTTGGTGGTGGTTAGAGCAGATTATTTACGCCATGACTTTTTTTAGGGTATCAAAATAAGGGATTTCTGAGACTGAAGGTGAGTGAAAAGGTGTTTTGTTCAAATTAAACATAATAAATAAGCTTAAAAATATCATAAAAAAATATGTGGTTTTGAGTTTATAGTACATTTGTGCAGCCTTGAATGGAATAAAAGGTATTCCTATTATTATTCAGAAAGCAAAAGTGCAGCTTGTGCAAAAAAACCTTAAACCATATATTTTTTTTACCTTTTATATATTTCCCAATCTGCCAGAGTTATCGCACACAAACTTGACTGGATTAATTGACTCATCCTCCATACTCTATGCTCAAACCATTCCCACAGCAGCCCAATAGGGTTCAGATAGAAACCACTCTTTTGCTGTCAGAACCCCTCAAAGCTACAGTTTCAAACATTCTGGTGTTGTTTTAGATAGAGAGGGTTTCAGAAAAGACAAAAAATGACAGAAAATCTCTCAGCAAAACACTCATTCTCTTTGCAGCCTTTGGAATAATCTTATTGATCCAGTCAGGAAAGGAATAAGACTGCCAAGAGTCTACCCTTTTCTTTCTGATGATTCCTTTGCTCAGAGCGCTTCTCTGTTCAGAAATGTCATATCCATCTATTGTAAGACGCCATAGATAAAATTATTAATGTAAATGTAACTATTATGACGTAAAATTTCTATTTGAGTTTATTGTTAAAGAGAGCTAATATCTGTGCTTAAATTCCAGCAGTGATTTAATAAGAGCACGAAGCTGCAGTTCAGTTTTTAATGCACACCAACAAAAATTGCCACATACCAATTTGATCTGCACTGGTTGACGATACTGCATCCAAAACAAGGTCTTTACTTTTGTTTTTAAATCTGTACATAGAATGGCACCTTCTTATATAAACAACCTCCTGGACTACTATATGCCTAAACATAGTCTGCCTACCACCAGCTTCTAGTTGCTCCAAGGTTTAAACATAAACATGCTCATGTCTTTTCAAATTTTGCTCCCCACTCTGGGAAGCTGGTCCAGGTCGACCAGTTCAAAGAAAGCTTAAAGACTAATCTTTTTAGTTTCGCTTTCAACTAACTTGCCACTTTTGTGTGAATGCTTTTACTGTGCTTTAGGTATTATTTTGTTGGTAACATATGTGTTTGTATTTACTTTCCCTTTGTGTTCGTGGTCTCTACTTCTTGTTTGGCGCCCCGACTAACCTTTTGGCTGTAATGAGATGCGTTACAAACAGCTTGAATTGAATCATATTATTCCATAGATACACACAATACAGTATGTGATACATGAAGCAAACATTAGCATGGAGAGAAGTGGCTTACACAATCAGAAAATGACCAAAAATTGACCAATTCTGCTAATGTGTCTTTATTTAAGACTGACATCATTTAAAAAAAATAATTATGTAAATCACCCAACCTTCAGAAAGTTGAACTGCTTGAGCATATCAGCTATTTTCTCAGCATTGTGGCCCTCATTGAGGAAATCCAGCTCCAGAGGCATGTTCTTCTTGGCCTCTTCCACAAGCCACATAAAACCAAAGTCTGGAAACAACCAATGCACCACCTGAAGGAGGAACTGAACAGAAAAAAGAAAATAAAGGTTCTTCAGCGCAAGCCTTTTAAACATATTTTTCACCTTGCATGATGATGTGTTCATGCATGTAAAAATGGAGGGGGCGAAGGTTTTTTTGGAATTATGAATAACAAGAAGGCTTTTGAAAAGGAAATACACCTAGTTTGAAATATTACATTAAGTACAAAATACTGAAAGTTTGCATAAAACTGTAGTTAATGATTTATTACAAACCAATGTTAAATAAATCATTTACAAAGCATATTTTCCCACAAAGAAACTTCACAGAAAACTGTAAAAGGAACAGTTAGTGGACCTCACATCTTAAGACTAAACAAGACCTGGGCATAATATGGTAATTATTTGTGATAAAATGAAATCGTAGATGAACTGACACATGGTTATTTGCTATAAACGAATGAATAAAAACTACAGGTTGAATGATGGATTCTATTTTTTAGCCACTAATGGGAGGTGAACAGGCCCCCAGATGAATCGAGCTATACATGGGCGTGTGACAATGATAAAGCGTGTGAATTAGGCATCAGAAGCCAGCCATGGGCAGTCCTGCTCCCCCGGTAATTACCTCCATCACAACAATGTCCTTGGAGCTTTGGTGCTGGACCTTGGGATGTTGTACTTTTACCGCCACCGTCCTACCGTCTGGAAGAACTGCTCTGTGGACCTGAGCCAGCGAGGCAGCCCCTTGAGGTTTCTCATCAAACTGGATGAAAATACTGCTGAGCTGAGGAGGGAATATTGTGTAAAGCTTAGAGATCTGGAAAGAGAGAGGAACGCTAACACACCTGAATGCCAGAGGTAAAACTGAAAATTCAAAAAGCAAGAAACTAAGCAAGATTACTGAGGCCTGCCCTGAAGAGAGAGATGAGAACATGTTTATTATACCATGATTTCAAGCTTTAGTGCCATAGAAAAACAAAGAGGTGCTGGATTTTAGAATTTTATTAATGCTTAAATTGGTGAAAATGTTGTGTCACTTACACCAAATTTGCTGAAAGGTTTTGTTTACTGAAAGGCTTACTGAAAAGTTAACCCTATTTTCACCCTTGGTCGTAAACCCATTCGTTAAGTTTTCTATGTTTTGTAGAAGCTATAAGTGACAGTGACATAATAAAAAGAGGATAAAAAGCAATGCTTTACTTAATATGGACAGCGTTGAATGTAGAGCTCTTAATTAAATGACATTTGCCAAGAATTTGTTCAAAACATGTTTGGAAAAAGCCATTTTTTAATGCAGATCGTATCATTATAAAACATTGAGCAGCTTGTTCAAGTCACTACTGGCGTTGGGCTTCATGACAGATACAAATTTGTTGAAGAAATTTGTAGTTAAAAGTCTAATTAAAACATAAACAAAATGCAAGCTTGCTTTCTTCTTTTATATTTATATATTATACATAATGTATGAATGTATGTATTACATTTATATATTACATTTAGAAGTTCTATACTATACTATGTACTATAGCTATGTTAACAAACTTTACTGCATCATTTTATGGCATGTAAAAGGTTACTGAACAGGAAAAATCATTAATAAATCCAAAGCGTACTAAGCAGTAAATTCAAAATGTTTTTATTATAGCATGAGGGAATAAAGTTAGTAGATGAGAGTTTGAGAGTTTAAAAGTTTTATTCTTAAATGCTTAGTGTCAATAATTGAAGACCCACACTTTTTACCTCAAAAATAAATAACTCAACTTTAAAGGACTTTTTTTTTTTTTTTTCAAAAGACCTTGTTTTTAAATCTTTTTTATCATACCTTATTTTGCACTGAACTAAAGCATTAAACCTGAAATTTCTCAGGACACCATGGTCTAGAACCCATTGTAGCAAACGTTTATCAAGACAAATTTGTAAAACAGGCTATAATTATCACATGTTTCACTAAAGATATGTTGTTTTTTAAAAGGGGCTGAACCTTAAGAATCGTCCCTGACGACTAGTTATTTTCAGTGAAAGATCAATCAATCTATACATCCCAGTTTTTCCTAAAATGTATTCCACCTGTCAAACTGGGTGTGAGAAGGACATCTTCTGAATGCTGTTGTTGAAAAATAAAAATGACTAATCGGTTTACCACTTTATTCCCATGACTCCGATTGAAATGAATTTTCAACACAACAGGGGCAACTGAAGGGGATGCCAAGAGGATGTGACAAATTTCTCATTTGTGTGTGCACAAGAGGAATTAACCTCTAAATACTCCAAAAGGAACATCAAGCTGTTCTGCTCCAAAATAACATATGTGTTTCACTCCCGTTGGAAAGACATTCTTAACGTGAGTGCAGTTAAAAACAAAAACACAGAGGGCCTTTTAACACTAAGTGCTGAGAAATCCAAGCTTTTCGCACACTTACAGCAACATCACCCGACAATCTTTGCGTTGAGAAAAGAGGCAAATAAAGGTCAACTCCTTTTGATTTAGATTTTAACATCAATAAAGTTTGGGATGACAAGGAGGAAATGTTGACAAAGTTTTCACCCAATTCCCTATTTATGTTGTGTATTAAAACTATACTCAGTCAACCCCAATAACCTCACTGACTTAAATATGAAATATAATTATAAAGAGCCCACGTTCTACAGTAAATGTAAGTTTAAGTTATAATACTGGTTTTTACAAATGCATCCTTCAATGGCGCAGTGGTGGTGCTGGTCGTCCTGTAACCTGAAGGTTGGCGGTTCACTAAGGTCATCTTTCCATTGTAGCCCTGGACGAACCACTTCACCCGCATTGCCCTGTATGGATGTGTGTGTTTGGTGGAAGAAATGAAAGTTTTGACAGGTCTGTGCGCAAAACTATTTGGAGAAGGACGCATTTTTTTATGCAAACATCATCACAAGCCAGCAATAGATTTGTTTCAATGGCTTTCTGTTGAAAGGTGCAATACAAGTTTTTTTTAAGCAAGTGTTGCACTCGAAATTACAAAAAAATATGCCCCTAGACAAACACATGCTTAATATAAATTTTGACAGCTCCTTTGGATTGACAACAAGTTTGTTTTGGGTATGACATGAAAGGACATGGCTGAATTAGTCATTCTGTAATACGTCTTTACAACGTCTTTATAAAGTGCAACTTTAATATAGACAAAAAATAGATGAGCATGTTCATAGTTACAAATTGACAAATTGAAAAATTTGAGGCTTTTGGTTATTTATATGTCCAAATTAACTGGAAACAACTGGAACGGAATAGCCAATTATATGTGACACTCCTCCCGAAATCAATTGCACGAAATTACATTTCTCAAAATTCCATAAAATGTAACATTTTTAAAAACTCAGACAAGGGCTCTTTGTTTTGAATAGTTTGGAGCCACTGAAAAGATCTTAAAAAGATTTTAACACACACATTAGTTCAAAAGTGATATTAATGTGATTGGTTTAGCAGGTTTAACAGATTAATGCTTCAAATGCATTGTCTTTAAATTAACTAAAACTTATACTTGTTCACATGCTGCAATGGAATATTTTCTGCATATTTATTGGTGGTAAGCATGGAACATTTCATTGAGTCATTGTCATGAATTATAAAGAGCACTACAGGAAAACATAATAAAAGGTTTTCTTCGAAGGTTCACAGCAAGCAACTACTTTGAATATATATTTTAAACCAACTGTTTACTTTCTATGAGATCTGGAAAGCATTTCTCATACAAATTGTGTTGAGGTCAAAGTTAAATCCATAATAAGCACATCTGTTTATGCTGCTTTAACTAAAAATACACAGTAGCCCTTTGTATCTGTATGTCTTTATCCAGTTTTATGTGCATTTTTAGTATGCTAGTAAAACCATTTAGAACAAATACATTCAATTTTAATTCAATATCTTGACTGTAGACAGAGTGAAATATTCCTCAACAGAAAATATGTAATTATAAAATAGGGAGAAGAGATGCTCTCGCATGACTTGTCTAATTTTGTTGAGCATCTCATCGTCTGTGTCAGCTAAAGAGTACGGCAAAAACTCTTTCGTTTCCAGAAAGAGAAATGATGCCAATGTCTGCCATCTGAGGTGAAGGAACATTGACAAACCAACACTTCTCACCTTGCGCATTCACCCAAAAATGTACCCCTATAAATAATGTCTATGAGTCAGCCTGAGAGCACTCAGGATAAAAATGTGAGTAACACGCAAAAGAACAGAGCACAAAAGAGCACAAAAGAGCTTTGAATATCACTTCAGGGCTTCTGCTTCTTTGAATGTGAAATGACCTTAGCAGTTAAAAATATGCTTTCTTTGTGACCTGATCTAGGTTTGCAAGTTTCCTGAAGAGTTAACAATGCAAATACATTTGAGCCTCTATAAAACATCAACCTAAAATGAATAAAACATTCAAAAGTAAATTTAAAAGGGATATTGTTTTGTTCTCTTTTTCCTATTATCAAGAGATGCTATGGTTGGTGTTTAATCCTTCCAGGGAATAGCAAACCAAAACTGTCTCTTAAAATCCGTTTCAGAGCAACACTGGACTCAGCAGTGGACATGGTCACAGTTTAAGGTTTAAGAATTTGTTGTCTGACAAACGGAGACAACCTGTCTGCTTAGACTAATGCAAACATGGCTGAGACAACTTGCTTAAAGGGAGCTTAAGGCATTCCAGAGGTGACTATGTGACTAGCACTTCTCTGCTGTATGTGTTTCACAACCACAAACCTCTCTCATTTCACTTTCACCATTGGGATAAATGTGCTGGCAAAATAAACGTCAACCTTTAAAAATCTTTGAAAACAGAGCATCAAGCATTTTCTAGATCTCTCACCTGTAATTCGAAACCAAACTGACCTAAAAAAACCAGGTTTTGAAAGCTGCTTCAGTCAAGAATCGTCACTTCATCTCTTTCTCTTTTCTGTAAATTCAGTTTCTAAAGTCTCATTGAACTCACTCTTCATTTATGGCTTTCCAATACTTTATGATTATTGTGTCTTTTTCTCTACTTTATCCCTGAGTGCAGTTTTCTGACTGAAATGGAGTAAAGAGAGCATGTCAGCTCTTTAGTAACAGGATGAAATGATTGACAATTTGCTGGACTTGATCGATGATAAATCAGAGAACGCAGACCTTTACCATAATGAACCATAGCAAATTCAGCACAGTTTTAGAAGACATCCCAAACGCCACCAGTCTACAAAGTCTCTATACTTAAATGCGCAAAACAATTTTCTTAAATTACTAACAAAATCACAGTTAGTTTGGCCTGAAATGTTATTTTATGATCATATTATTTATGCTATGTATTGGGTTAATTCCATCAACAGAGGGAAAACTTCACAGTTCTGCTGTGACTATAATGAAACACTGATCTTTCAGCCTCTTTGAAAGCTAAATGTCTATGTGTGAACTAGACATCTGACCCTCCATGAGTAGAGTTGAACACTATTGTGTTAAAAGTATGTATGTATGTATGTATGTTTTTAAGTACATAAAAGTAAATTATGGCCTTTTTAAAGAATCTAAAATAAATATATGACTCCTCTATACTATCACTTCACTCTTCAAAATGCACCACCTTCAAAATGCTGTATTTATCGCAAAAATGTCTTTGAATCACCTAAAATTTGTTGGTTTTGCCAAAGGCGCCCTTACCCTTACTCATCATGCTTCTGCTATGCCTCCTGCTGAGTGAACCAGCATTCGTCAGAAGTCAGTGAGAATTTGGTGAAACATCAATTTTGTGTGCTTTGTTAAAACCAATGACTGTATACAACAGGTTTGTAGCATGCGTGCCGCTTCGTTACAATTGGTGTAGCCAGCCATTGTCGCCATTTTTCAGCAACTAAAAACGAGCCCATAGGCGTAGCACACACAGGCGTAGTGTAGGATTGGCCAAGGGTTAACAATTCAATATATCTTAACAAACAAGTTTAAAAACAATAATTCCCCCTCACAGTGTACATAAAGGTCACAACTGGCAATGTGAAAAAAATAAATAAATTTTTTTATAAAAAATAACAAGGGTGTAATTTATTTATTTTTTTCAGCTCCGAAGTTAGGCCATTTTAAATAAGAGTAAATAAGAACCTGCTCACTTCTCACCTCGCCCTCTTGCAGCCGGTCGAGATTATTCAGTTCTGTCACTTTCTATTGTGTACCGAGCAGGGAGAGCATGAGGTTTTTGCTTGGTTCCTTTCCTGTTTAGAGCATGTATGCTACTGCTCCACTTCCAGGTCAGATAGTGAATATGTTCTGCATTTATATGAGCTGCATTAGAAGTTCATCTGATTGGCCAGCAGAAGGCGTGTAAATAATGGAGATGCTATGATAATCTAAGCTACCAGAAAAAGACTAAAATATTGTAGAAATAGGCATAAATTAACCTGAAAACAACATGGATCATAATTTACACTAAAACATGCTATAAAAGTCGAGTTGACATGATTTGGTCTAAAATACCATTAAAAAAAAGGATTTAGTTCAGGATAACAAAAAAGATGCTGTGCTTTCAGTTATAATAGTGTCAGTATAAAAGTCAGGATGATGACAAGTTTAGAGAGAGAAAAAAGAATGCCACTTTATTAATTAATGCTTTATTTGAAATACTTAAGTAAAAAAAACGTGTTTCTTACTCAAAATTAAAAAAGACAGAAAATTTTTATTTTTTATTATGGTAGTTTAGATTTAATGTGGAGATGTAAGGCCTACCTTTGCAGTCATTAAAGGATCGATTTGTCTAAAGTATATCATTTATTTAAGTTCCCAATGAGATATATCCAAACATTATAATTTGTTGGATTTCATTCAAGCCAGCAGCTGTTTGAAGTTTTAACTCTTTTTCTTTCTTTCTTAAAAGTAAAAGTTTGCTAACTTATCCCTTTAACTACAAGTACAAACATACTTATTAAGATAAAAATTCAGTTACCTACTCACATATTGCATCAAAGTATAAATAGTAAAAAAATATACAAGAACATCAGAGTTACTTAAAGTACAGTATAAATCGTTAGTATGTACAATCCCAGCACTTATATAGACCTGCCTTTGAGCTCCACTTCTGTTCCTATTCCCATTGAAATATTTGAGGGAGGAGCCATTTCGGTTTCCTACCAATCAGCTCTTTTCACAGTGGGGGAAGGATAATAGAAGCAATTAGCTTCATCAGAGGTCAAGACGGAATCCCTAGAGAGCTGTAATCATTAAACTAGCCTGTCTCTTGTCATATGCAATATGCTCACTCCACAGTACTACAACAGTATTCGCTACAGGAGCCAGCTTATCAAACATTCAATTGTTCACTAATTCCCTCTTGAGTAGGGTTTCAACGCATACAGCTTAGTACAAAGCCCAGGTCTGGCATTTGAGGTTTCTTCTCGTTTTTTTGTCAATGTCCTTTCTCATTTCTGTCATTTAGGTTTTTTTTTTTACACAGAGCTGACCCAGATTGTCCTTTCTGAAATGATCAGATAATCAGAGTTTTGTCTCTTTTTGTGCGGAGGCTTATCTAAAGCCACAGATGACTGGGAGCAGAGATCAGCCAGTGTCTGTGATGGCCTGATAGCACAGTGTGACCCCTGACCTCCCGCTGAGCAGCTGCAGCCATTACTGAGCCTCACAGTACTCACAGTCAGCTAAGGTACACAAACAGCACCCTCAGTGTGCAGACTTTTGAGGACCTGTTGATAAAAAACAACAATTGAATTAAATAAAAAATAAAAAAATTAAATAAAAATTATAAAAATACAAAACTAACCCAAAAAATTCAATAAAGCCCTATAAAAATTCAATAAAGTTCAATAAAAAAAGCTATAAAAAGTGTTATTATAACAAGCTAAGACAAAAAGAGATTCAAAAAAGTATTGCATAACAGAACCAAAACGTTCATTCACTTTCATGTCATTTGAAATCACAACTTACGACATCCAGTTAAATACATCCAATGCTTTAAACCTGATTCTGGATCCCTGCACTCTGAGAAGGAAATGCCCTGCGAAGCAGCAAAAAAAAAAAAAAAAATTCTCTTGTATATAGCCTATTCTCTCTTGCTGCCCTCCATCAATACCCCCAAATAAAGAGTGTAATCTTGCCTCGCCATTGCCTGGGCTTTAGAGAAATTATAGGATCAACAACAAAAGCAAAGTGCTTCTTTCCAGCTGAGCTCCACTGGAGACAGGGCACTGTGTGCAAAGCATGTTCCATTTTCTGTCCTGAAATCAGAACGTTCTCAGACTGTCAGACCTGCAAACTCAGTCCTCTCTGATGAGATCTACAGGGTCAGCATCCCACTTCTTGAGACACACTGAGGGGATGGGCGACTCAGGAACTTTTCACACCAGTGCCACCTCACACTGTGTCCTGTGGCAGAAGCATGAAGACATCTCTCACAGACGCAGCGGTGGGTCAGGCTAACTGATATTCCTTGCTGGCCACCATCAAAGGTTTAGAAACCAATGCCATTGCCTCCAGTTGATTTGTGTTAAATGCCAGACTTCAGTAAATGTAAGAGATTAGGAGTTGAGTTTGTAGTAAATTTGGAAAAGACAATGTTTGAAAGGTCCCATCATGGTGTCATTACATCTTCTAACCTTATTTTTATCTTCTTCAGGTCTCAAGGACAGGTTGAGATTTTCTTCAAATGTCAAGAGAACAGAGATAAAATGATGAACTGTAATTAATTCAATAATTTTTTTTATTGCATAACTGAAAATGTCAAAAGCGTTTAAAATAGTATATAAATTACAGCATTTAGAATTGTACATTAATAATAATAATAATAATTATAATAATGCCTTCAATCTATACATTCAAAGATGCTTTACAATTATCAGAGCATTATTCATTCACCCCACATTCACACTCTGGTGGTGATAAGCTACCTTGGTAGCCCTCAGCTGCCCTGTGGTAGTCTGACAGGACGTGGCTACCATTTTGCGCCTATGGCCTCCTGACCACCACCAAACACACCCCACCAGTCACACACATCCATTCAGGGCTTTCCCAGGGCCACAATGACAGAATGGCCCTAGCTAGCCACTAAATAAGTATTTCATTTTTCTGGATAGTTCAGCGAATTCATTAGGTTTGTTGATTCAGATCCCTAGTTTTGATATTCATGAACACTCTGCGGAAGGTGGATTAATTTTAAATTTAGTTTACCTTCAGCCAATCAGGCGCCTTCAATATGGCCATGTACTGCCTCTGAGAACGTGTTCGCGAGCACTGGCTACGCCCATTTTGAGCTTCATTTGACTTTGTCAGAAACCTATGGGTGATGTCACAAACACTGCTTCCATGTTATAAACGATCAATGTCAATGAGTGATGGAATCAATGAATTTGTTAAATTAGACCACCGCATTAGAAAAAACAAAAAAACTGGATTTAAAATTTTTTTTAAGCTAAACCTTTAAATAAAAAAATACATCAAAGTTTTGTGAGAAAACATGCAATACAATCCATGTAAATAAAAAAAGTAATTAAATCAAAACAAATATTTTTTAACAATATAAACCTGCAATGTTAAAATTGAATTTCAATCCGTCTCTTCATACAATTCTCTTCAAAACCAGCTGTTTTCTATGCAGATTGCCGAGAATACAACTTGTAAAGGATTGCACCATAATTTTTCAGATTGTGGAAATTCCTCAAGGAAGGTGTTACTCATTTTTTTCAGCAATCAGAAAAGCTTGTGAATCTATCGGCTGCAGGGCTGAAAGTCTTCTTGTAATGTCTGAGAGGGCTCTTATTCACACACCGGTTCTAAATCGACACTGCAAGCCCTCAGGGTCCTCAGTCATGTACTAGCATTGGAAAAAGCAATGCTCCTAAAGGCTTCCAATCACCAAGTGAATATGCCACGACATACATTACCCTACTGCTGCCGCAACGACAGTCCAAACTGCTAGAGGCCATTATATCTCCAGCTGCCCTCCTAGAACAACTGACAGTATGCATGATGACTAGGAGAGGTTGCAGACGAGGGTAATTGCATGATGCAAACAATTATTGCACTCACACATGTCCTGAAGAAACAAAATGTATAAACTTTGAAAGACCTGGTTGGGCAGCGATGGAGACGGTCGGTTTCAAAAACAATCGTGAAGGCAGTGTGTCTGCAGCCTCAGGGGCCTGGTGATGAATGCTGACGTTTTTACAGCAAACGTTTAAGAGGAAAATGTTTCATCTGGGAGGTTTAAAAAGCAAATTAGCACAGATCTCTAGCCCTGGGGCAACTGGCTAATTTGATTTGCTTTGGAGGTGGGGTGGTGAGTGTTTGTCACTGAAAAGCAACAGCACTAGGAAGCAATTTTGGGGTTTAATGTTGTTTTTATAGTCTGATATTCAGAAATGTATACACAAAAAATTAGGGAGAAGATAGAAATGAAATCAGGACAGGGCACATACTAGATTTTAGAAATCTTTGGGGAATTGTATTTGGTTTTCAAAAGAAACAAAATGTCATTAACTTTTATATTTTGTGCTGGATATTATTTATGGAATGTACACAACAGAATGTACAACACAACTCTACTATACTGTAGTCTGCATTTGTACAAGGTGAACTAATCACAAAATTCACACTTTAAAGTAATAATCCACACTTTATAAGCCCCTCCCTCCCCCCACGACAAACACCAACTTCACAACCCACCACACAAAATCTTTTTGATTCCTTAAAGATTTTTGAAAGTGAATGAAGTGAATCATAGCTTTCAGTTTGAGGAACACCTAGTTAAAGTTTTGAATTTGAAAGTGTTTTGTGTATAAAGTTATTGTCTTTATTAAGAAATAGTCGATTCGGAGTCGCTGAAACAAGTCTATTTTGAATGTCCCCCTGCGTCATTCATTCATACTGGGAAACCAAACTCCTCCCCAAACATCCATGTAACAGCTCTCCTTTATGGACGTCGCAACGGGTAAACATGCTTTGTTCTGTGTATACACTTGCTGACTTAACATTAAAGAAGTATGTAGCTTGGATTTAAGTGTATTGATGGAGCAATACAGATGGAGCAATTTTACTATGTTTATGGTGTTTTTATAGAACTTAAAAATCAGTGTAACAATCAGTGTTAACGGGCCAGTGCCAGAGCTCCTGCTTTATACCAATAATATATAATACATGTTTTCTGAGAAACAAAAGACGAATGACTTTTTTTTTTGTAGATTAACCTTTTGAGCATTTTTTAAGAAGCAAAAACAATTACACAAAACACAAGTAAAAAGGTTGCGAAACAGCAAGTAACTAAAACAAAAATTCTTGAAATCTCCTCTTTCAAAAGGTGTTTTTTTTTGGTTGAAAACACATATTCAGTTCTGTCATGTAAAATTTCACCATTCTTCCAACAGCGTTCAGCTAGTATGTCAACAAAAATAACCAATATTTGCTTTTTCGAGGCAACTTTAACATAACCACAACATAAAATTACTGTATGAGAGAAAAGATATGCGAAAAATGTTTGGAAATTAACAATATTAGAGCAACTTCCACTTCTTTACAGCAATCTGTTCACATCGTTCAACAATACAATTATTCTTTTATTACTATTGAATTGTCTGAGAATTCAAAAGAACATATAGAAGACTTGTGAGACTTAAATCAGGCATGCACTCCTAATAAAGACATCAAAGATCACACCAATGGACATCAGTAGTGGCCCTCCATAATACTGTTGTATAGAACAGTGTGAACTCATAGAGAACAAAGAGCTCATTTACAACTGAAAGAGTTTCATGTTCAGCTGTGTGTTAGAGCAGGGTTTCTCGTCTCCTCCTTTCATGTTGTACGTAGTTTTGTGGCAGGACTAATAAGAAGGTTTCTTAAATAATTGCATAAGTATAATCACAAGCAACATTAGCATCGCGATGATGAGCAGTATACAAGGACACTTTAATGGCTATGGAGGGCTCACATTTCTCTTGGGTCTCTGCGGTATCATTAAAACATGTTGTAATCATTTTTTTCCAGCTATAAGAGTCTAACACAGCAATGCCTACCATAGAAAGCAGCCACAGCTGACAAACAAAGGAAAGTTCAGTAAATAATTAAGAAGAGGGTTCAAACCCTTGTTCAATGTCATGTTCACTGATTGTATACTTCTGTAGTTATTTTTAAACTACTGTAGTCTAGAGAGCTATAACAAATATGAATAGACAAAAAAATTAACACTATTAGAATGGTAATATCCTGCAAATGTGAGAAATTCACTTTTTGTTTTTCGTGTTTGTGTGAATTATTAAGATTAGCAGCATGTTTCTGCATTTTCTGTGGAGTTTTGGCCATGTTGAGAGAGTTTGCTGTATTTTTCTTGGAAAGATGATGAAAGTGCTCTTTATATTAGTTCACATTTACATATCCTAATTTAATGCAGAGAATTTACCTTTCTTGGCCTAATTACTTTCTCTGTTATTACGAACTTTGCCTTTTTCATTATAAGAAAAAGAGCATTAAAGACATAAGAGAATATATTTACTGTAAATACACAGCAAAATGAACTCTACTCAGAGTTGGGCTGGTCAATATACACTCGATTACACAGTGTGGAGTGTTTCAGCTGTTCAGACCTCTGCATTAGTGTTTTGAACTGAAAGAGAAGATTGTGACAAAAGTTGAAGTTTAAACTGTAGTAAAAAAACAGTACAGACTTATAGCAAAACTTTCAGAATGTCCAATCAGAGACTGCTTTCTGTGACACATAGTTAAACATTTTATGAGGTGCATATTCAGCCATGCATACTGTAGGAGTTGGGAGTTTTGTCAATGTGACACCGGGCTAAAATTAGGCTTTAGACAAAAAATCTTTCGAGAAAGACTGGCTTTTTTTCCAAACCTGAATGCATTCATTAACCCTTGTGTGGTGTTCATATTATTGTTACTCAGTGTTTGCGGGTCTCGTGGACCCATTGCCTTTTGCAGATTTTAATTCACCCAATCAAAACATTTTATGTTAAAAACTTAAGCAATATTTCCTTTAGCCAAGACACAAGTGATATAAACAGCAAATATACTTTATTTATTGTTCTTTAACCTGATTTCTTCACGTTTAGAATTTGAACCATGTGTGGTGTTCTCATTATTGGTACTTTGGCAGGGTTGGTGGCTCTGCTGGACCCATTGCATTGTGTCGCTTTTAATTCACACAATCACACAATTTTATTCTAAAATGTAAAATGTTATGATTATGTGTGATTTATGTTTGTGTGGGAAGAGAGAATTCAGGTAAAGAATCTACCATTTTCACACTTTAACATGCTCCAGTAGACCCGAACACCTTGTGTGTAATATAAACGTGTAGGGGCGTATGTGTGGGGGTCATAAAAAATCTGTTCTGATATATGTTTTTCACAGAAAATGAGCCAAGCCCAGTGAATCTCAGCTTCAAATAATAAATGCTTGTTTAATTTTTCTTCTGATGAAAACTGAAAATGGGTCCCACAGACCCAAACACCATACAAGGGTTAACGGTTAAAAATATAAAGATCTTTATATAGTAAACAGCATATATTCAATCCAGGAAATTTGTGTATTGTGTTAATTCAACACTGTACAAGATGTAGAGTAGCTAGAACAATCACGGTTGTCAGAAATGATGTAGATTACTGGATTTCTCACACTTGTAAACACATTTAAACTAAAATAAAAAAAGTGCAGCTCTTATCATTAATGAACTTTAATGATAATATGTGATGGTGTACATAATTAGGGCTCCTCACACATCAATAGCAAATCCCTTTCCTGTGGCTTTTCTGTATAATTTGATTGCATCTATTACCAAACAGATTTCCACTAATGATGTAGTATGAATTACATCAGCCATGACAAATATCATATGGTCCAGTTCTATTGAAATGAAATTAAAGTAAAACCAAAGCAAGCTTCTACAATATTTAAAAGAAAAATGTGTCTACAACTAAAACATTGCCTCTTTCTCTAGGAGTTTGTTGATCCCTTAATTTGCAAGCCACTTTGGATAAAAGCATCTGCTAAATGGAAGTCTAAATGAAAACTTCAAACTGCACAATCCCTTCATCGGTATTCCAAAGAAAACACAATAACACGTCAAGCATAATATATAGATTTAACTCTTGGATTATTCTCACAGATGAAATATTTTCATATAATACTTACAAACCAGAAATGTTGCAGGTTCTGAGACTAGAAATTGGGAATAAAATGTGAACGTATTCTTTGTTCCGTTAAAACGACTCAACAATGAATAGTTGAGTCAGTAAGAAAGGGGCACAGCTTACTCACTTGAACCTACAACAAAAATGATTAAAGTTTTAAGAGAACGCCTTGAGAGTGCTGAATTGCATGTATAACCTTGAACCACTCAGGTCTCTTAAAGTACTAAATGTGACAAATCAAGCTATTGAATATCAGCATGCAGCTATTGAACGTTGCAATGCAAGAATGCTGTTAAAGTGCATTAATTAGAATCAAGAAGAGAAATTATTTCTTCTTGCATCTGATCATAGAATCACTAAGCCTCATACATACTAAAACATGGTTCAAACTAGGAAGCCTAGAAATGAATTCTGTGCATTTCAGGATGCACAGCTCTTTTGCAGTAAAAGAGATTACGCTTTTGACCCAAGACGTGATAGGAGCGGTGTGATCGTTTAGGGTGCTAATTGAAATGAAAGAAGCTCTAAATAAGACCATAAGATATCCACGCTGAATAGGGAAGCAGGCACAGCTGGGATACTTTGAATCAGAGTAGTAGAAATTGGGGCTTTAGATATTACATGCTATCTTTTCATAGCACTAAACAAATTAACTTCTCTTGGAGCTTCATTCACCCACCCTGAGAGTCTCACATCCTTGACCTTTTTTTCATGTCACCTGTCTTCCGCTTTCCATGAATTAATGCAACTGTTGCTGAATCTTATCACTTCTTTTACCCTTAAAGCACTGGTTTCCATCCTATTGTCCTATTGGTTCTAATGTCAATCTGAGTTTGTTGCTCTAGACCAGAGCGGTTGTTCTAAGCCAGTGCTGTCATAAGTATAGGGTCCAAAAATGGCGGTAATTTTCTGGTCTACTTTAGCGATTAGTTCCAAACATTGCTCAGTTGAGCGCGGAATTCCCATTCATTTATATGGAGTCTGAGTTGCTATCTCAACGTAAAGCTGTTTAAATCATTTAGCTTTTCGAGTTATCACCTGAGTAACCGTACATGATAGCCCTCACGCAGAAGATTCTGTTAGAATTATACAACAAGCTTAGTAACTTAGTAGCTTAGTGAACATATAGACAAGAGAGACCTTAATATTTGCAGTTACACTTAATAGGAAATATTGTATATGAATAAAAAGTATTATAAAGACATTGTTAATTTACTTCAGTTTAATAAAAAAACATTTGAGTCCTGCAAATACTGTGGATGTGTTGGTGTTTTTTTTATTTTCATTTGTAAACAAGTATTTACAGCTAATAGATTTTACAATGCAGAAAATACACAAAATTATTAATGAAATAATAAAAAATATATATATTATTCACCACAGATATTATTTCCACACAATAATGTGAGGAAATTTCAAATATTATCAATACTGGAAGATATATTACATTGCTAAGTAAAAAACTACATAACAGACAAAAAATGAATGTTAAGATGTAAAATACATATAGCTGTTATTATTTTATTATTCGATATTTCATTATTTACCACATCATGGCCTGGTGGTGAGATCAAATAGTGATGACTCAACGGTGTATATACCATTCTGTTCAAGACTACAAGAGACAACTTTTAGGAGGAAATTTGTTGGGATGATACTATGACCTAGAAGTCTGCAGAAAGCCTTGTCATACAGCTGCTTCTTTTACAGTGAAAGCAGCACAATACAATTTCTGAGGAACATGAACTGTTGTACCTTTAAGAGAACAAAAAACAGAACTGATGTGAGTACATCAAGGTCTTAATGTCATTCAAACCTGCATGATTTTCTTCAGTGGAGCACAAAATAGAACATTATGAACGGGCACTGAAGCTTTTCAACTTGAAGAACAGACTGTTCAATAAAAAAAGAACATGAAGTAACATTTTAAAAGAAATAAGCATTGCAACACTCATCTTGAGTTTCAAGTTTTATTATTTTGTGAGTGCACACTCAAGATATTAGCTAGAGATACTCAAGCATACTTGGTGGGATCTAGTGTACTAGGTGAGCTGTACGAGACAGGGCTCCTCATGCAAGGGGGTGAACAAAAGTTGTGGAGATGAGAGGAAAGGAGGAGGGTTGCCAGTTGAACATCTGCGGGATACAGTAGGCCAGTGGTTCTCAAATAATGGGGCGCGCCCCCCTGGGGCTCCGTCAAGGGGGGGCGCGTTTGACCTCGGTGAACATGCTATTTTTTTTTTCTATTTTTTTATTTTTATTGTTCTAGAATAAAGTGCACTACAACTCCACTACATTAGGGGCAGTGGCGCTCTAATTGGCAGAGTGTGAAGTGTAGACACACAAAGTGTAGAAGACAGGCAGAGAGAGAAGAAGATAAAGAGACAAACGAGAGTCTCCCAAAAGCTAAGACGAGGAAATATGACGACGAGTATGTAGCGCTTGGCTTCACTGTGACTCCGTTGGAAGACGAGGAGAGACAGGTGTGCTTACTGAGTCTAAAAATGTTGGCGGCGGACGGCATGAAGCCAAATAAATTAAGGTGTCACGTAAAGACATTACACTCAAATCATGCTGAAAAGCTGCTTGAGTTTTTGCAGCGAAAACGTGCCGAATATTGCCAGCAATCGTGGTCAGTCAAACAATGTTTATACTTTTATTAAGGAGTTAATGTTTTTTTACATTTCAGATGCACCTTAAATCTTTTCTGCTACAGTTAATAAAGCTATTCTTCATTGTAAGTTGGTCCATATTTCATTCTTTTGGATACTGTGTTATGCAGAGGTGTACTTATAACATATTTAAAGACAAATATTACTATTTATAGTTATTTATAGGAGATAAATAATTGAGAAACACTGCAGTAGGTTGACGGCTTATGTAGGGTGATGAGGATAATTTAGTTTACCGGTCATGTTAATAATCCTTCATGAACTCCCGAAACTAGTCTGATAACATAACAACAATAAACCCTGTCTTAATTAAACATACTATTATTTAATCTCTATCATTGACTACCTAAACCATTGCTGAGATAGATTCTGGTTTGACTGCTAGCTAGGACGCTTATTTGAAGATGTCTTCTTGTTACCTATTTTGGGCAGGTAAACAAATACTCAATTACTTTATAATTAGATTTTTTCTTTCATAAAAAAAAAAACCTCAGCCAAATGAACATGTTAAAAAAACGCATGTCAAAGTAGTAGTAGAGTACTTTAACTAAAACCTTAATGCATGCCCAAAGTCCTTTTAAAGGAAATATAAAAACAACAGAACAATTTACCAATACATAAGCAACGCAGACTTAACAATTTACTCATAACTCATTACTCATATTACCTAGATCATTTAAAACGAAATTTTTTCAATCTAATCTTGAACTGTGCCAACTATTCTGGCCAGCTGAAAATAGGGGCATAAATTCAATTGTCTAATTTTTAGGTTTTAGGTTTGTGTTGAATTTCCTCTAATTAGTTGAATGTCTAAACTCTCGTTGAAACGAGTTGTAACAGAGAGTAAATGATGAATGGGTGTGGTCTTGTAATGAACTGGTGACCTGAGGAGTCCCCTGATCAGACCCCAATGATACTTATAGGGATTCAATGTAGACACTAAAAATATTAATGACTGAGGGTAATACTTAACATGCACTGACTGTTTTGACTTGTCTCTAGTGACTGAGTGAGTTAGTAAGAGAGGTAGGGAGCTGGTTGTATGGTTGTTCATTCCAGCTGTTCTTGTAGTTATTTGTTGGGGTTGTCAAATTAATTCCAGCCCTGCATGAATTTGATTTAAAACACAAGACAGCACAATTGAGACAAAAGCCATCAAAATGCCCTAACATGGGCACCATCCAAGACATTGATACAAATGCAAAGGCGACCATAATGGAGGACATCAACAGCCGACTGGTTTGGCATGAGACCAGTCTCTCAAGAAAGAGAAAAGCAATCACTTCTAGCAGTGTTCTGGTCCTATTCAGTGCAGAGCCAGTGTGCTGGGTGGATGAATAGCTTGCTAATGGAGCAGATATTCATGCTGAGGAGATGGAGAGATAACATTCTGCTGTGGGGCGAATGAGAGAGAAACTCTGCAGAGTGAGATAATGCAGTGTTTATGGTAATATTTTAATCTCTTATCATGCTAGAGGAGAAAACCAGAGGGTATTTATCAGCTTTTGAACTAACGTACCACAGCTTGATTCGTTTTTATCATCTTATAAAAACTAAACAATTTCCCATCTTTGTGGTGCCATATCGACAGCGACAAGACGATGGGCTTCCTGCCTCCTTTGCTATCTCTTTATGTGATTAATGTGTCATTTTAGTATTTCATTTTTTATAAATGCCAGCAAAAGACAGGTTTGTGAAATCAAAACAAAGCAAGCAACAATAGGATTTGATTAAAAAAGAAAAAAAACTTTACTCCAAAAGAATAACAAATGTTAGTTGTGAGGAATAAGACAACATTGATAAACTATGCTCTTTGCTCATTATATATATATATATATATATATATATATATATATATATATATATATATATATATATATATATATATATATATATATATATACACTATCTAAAATGAACTATTTCAAAGAAATGGCAAAACGATTTGCGAATTCATTGCAAAAGATGAATAGTAGTGGCGCGTTTTCAAAGGTAAAAAAATAGTCAAGTTACTTGCTATTAGTTGACTACATACTGTGAGTCAAGTTATTTTTGTAATACATTTTCGGAGAAAATTAACAATATAAACAAATCTTAAGGGTAATTTTGAACAGAAAATGGATTCATTCCAATGATCTAAAATTTCCAATTCTTATTAAGATGTGTTAGAACGAAAGATGTAAGCGAATTTAATTCAAAGATAATCATTGTTTAGATTATGAGTAGGCAGGGCAGAGAAAAAGTGTAAAAAAACAATAACAAAAGCATCATAATTAAGTTTCAGTAATTAGGTAAGTAGCTAGCAGTTTTGTGTTCTAAATCATTATACTGTAAAAGATTTTCATTCAATGTATTAGTTGAAATCAAGTAAATGATGTTGTTGACATGTCGTTAAAATTACTTACATGAAATAAATGTTCATGAAAACCTTTCATTGGTCGAGCATGTCATTATTCCACAACAGAGAGCTAAAATGCATATTTCAAATTCAAAAAGCAAAAAAAATCTAACAAAATGTTTTAAACAGAATTAACCAATTACAATAAACTGATGTTTTCTGTTTTTTGTTTTCTGGCAGATTTTAAATATTATTTTTTTATTTTATTATAGTTTGGTATTTCTTTTTTTGTGTATTAATTAATATATTGCATTTGTTTTCTTTCTTTACTGTTTTAACTGCATTTTTTTCACTGAGAAATGTTTACATATATCCCTAATGAATAGAAAAATTAACTAAGAGCACACTTCATCTATTTATATTATTGGCTGTGCCAGTGTGTTGAGCCAGAATGGTAGGTGTCACAGTAAAAGGTTTGGCATGGCCTGGCAGCGAACAACATGCAATGTTAGGGAACAGCCCATATGGAGACAGGAAGCTCGGGGACAGCCTGCTCTCTGCGAGGGTTGTGAGCACTGAAGCAGAGAGGGCTGAGTCTGGATCTTCAAAGGCTCCAACAAATCTTCTGCGCCAAACATGCCCAGCCACCCACATGCTTCTTTACTACCAGATAGAACTGCCAGGATAAGCCACTGCCAGGAGAGAGCATGTGCTCTTTCCAGAGACACATGCTACTGGAACCTAAACTGATTTTTCAATGTCACGTGGCTTGATGGGGTGTTTATTCCTCAAAACTTTATAATGGGAGGAAATTTCTGAAAGACTGGTTTAGACTTAACCATACAAAATAATCACATTTTTGTTGTCTGTTGTTGTTGTTAATGTAGTGTAAGTGTATAAGTAAGTGTAAGTGTATATAGTTCATAACAGCTCAAAAAAGAGTGAAACATGTAAGAGTTAAAGAAACACACTGGATAATAGAAATGGGGGGGACTAAACAAAAACTGTAAAAACATAAATCATCAAAGCATCTTGTCACACAGGCATACATTAACATGATTGGCTGGCTGGTAAGGTAATGAGAATGATGAAGCAACACTGGTACTTTTTCTCAGTAGGTCAGAGCTAACACACGCATACACATCCGACCAGTCCTAGCCTGACACTCGCCTGCCATCTGTTGTTTAACTGTCTCCTGTAATGGATGCCCATTCTGTGAGCCCATGGTTTTCTTTGAGGGGGACCCGCAGTGCGAGCATATCACAGACTAAAGAGCAATGAGGCTCCAGGCTCCACACGGAGCTGCTGTTCACATGATGTTTTGCAGCCAGCAACTGACAACAATCACAGCTTGTGTATGGTAAAAAAATAAGATAAAAAAATTATAACAATGCTATCTTTGTTTCTTAGATTATTAAATCCTTAAATTAAAAGATATATATATATATTTTTTTTTTTACAGAAAATTACAAATGTAATACATGCACAGTAGTACTCTTGGCCCCACCCTACTGGGTACATAACTCTTGTGGTGAAATAATGTGGATTTGTAGCATGAAGAGGTCATAAAATGGAATCCTGCAGATGTTTTAGTTATTTTTACATATACTGTATAAGCTATTTACTAGAGTCAATAATGATTAGATGTTTAGTTCAAATATAGAATTACATTGATGCCACGGCATTCTTATCCCCCTCCCCCAGCAGTGAGTAAAGTCAGCTCATTATTGCTGGAGAATAAAGGGAAGAGTGAGTAAAGCTGATTAGAGAATTAGATAGAATGTGCACTTTAACCAAAAAGCGTAACACCAAAGTAAATCCCAGGACTGGCTAATTTAAAACATTTTGAACAACAGAAGAGACTTGGTACTATTATATGTATGAATAAACCTATTATAATTTAACTATTGGCAGAAAAGGCAGATCAAATTTAAAGCAGAACAGTTGAGGAAAAGGCAGCAAACTTGTTTCGAAAAGCAAAAACAAGCAAACACATAAAATGTCAATGAGATGTAAAATGTCCAGATGTCAATGAGTTGATTTGACCCAGTCACTAGAATTCCAAAAGAAAAAAAAATCTTAAATGAAGGCAAATATTCTTAAATCTTTAAAGATTCTTAAAGTCATCTTTTGCTGACTGGCTGCAGCACCTTCATGTGAAGATGCTTTCTTGCATTTTGCATATCTGTATTTTACTGATAAGCATTTCCAGGACGATCACAGCTGAGGCCTCACAGCAGTCCTCAGAACCTATTATTTTTTTCATCGTTCCAGGAAGCCTTGTGTCTCATGACCTCCAGGACTACAAAAGTTCCAGAGCTCCTTCAACTTTAAAGCTCCTAGAACTTTAAAGCTAACAAAATATATTCACAATATTAAATGTATTTTTAGTTTTTAAATCATACTACTTCTATAACTGGACTCATATCCACAGTACAAATTAAACTATAAAATAAAAAAGGCTATTTTTATTTTTTATTCTAGTATAGTATACTATTTATATATATATATATATATATATATATATATATATATATATATATATATATATATATATATATATATATATTTGAAAACTATATATTAGAAATAATCTCATATCATCAACATTTCAGAAAAAAACTGCAAATAATATAAAACTGTATTATTTAGCACAAAAAACTAATGTCTTATATCCAATATAATTTTGTATATTAAATAAACATAATTAGTTATTTATAAATGTCTTCTTCCAAATATTTCAGGAAAAAATAATACTTTTGTGAGGACTATTTAAGAGGATGAGTTAACTCAATGTTGCTAAATTATCTATAACTTCTAGACTAATGTTCAGACATCCAAAAGCAGATGAAACTTTGAATGTTTTCTGGACAATTTGCTTAAAACAAATGTACAAATTCAACCATCTACAAAGTTTAAGGCATTTTAAAAATAATTTATGAATTCATAGTGTTAACTTTTACTAGTAGCAAGATTTTTAGTAACAAAACTGCTTAGCCAAGAAACAGCTTAGCTGAAGGTTCCGGAAGTTTACAGAAGAACATTAGGTGATGAGAAAAAGAGATGGAAGAGTGGAGATTGGATCTATTTATACCAAGCCGGCGGAGCGGTTAAGAACTTCATCTCGGAGCTCAGATGGCTCGATTGCTCAAGTGAGGATGGATTCGACAAGAAGCTTCGTGTCGATTAGAGATTATATTGCATGCTCTGCTGCTGCAAAAAAAGTGATGATGTGACCAAACTGTGTAAGATTCGTCCCCAATATTGTATTTAGTGTCAGACAGATCTTATCTGTGAACTCAACACAAATCTATGCAGGATAGCCGATATTTATGACAGCGAGCTGTTTTTATATCATCGACAGCTTTAAAAGCATTTCTCACACAAATGACAGAAAACTAGTGAAAACCTCAGAGCGATAAGTCTGTCTATGTCAAAGTGGTGAACTGCAGTGGTGTGGTAGATAACAAACATACTGTCTCTCTAAAGGTTAATCGAGTCTGTTTTGGTTTATGATTGGCAGGGCTTTTTTGGGGGTTACCCAGCAGACATTTTAAATGAAATCGTCAGAAAAAGGAACGCATCATTTACACAGATGGATTTATTTCACTTAGGTGACATGGAGCAGAACTTTTTAGATGAGAGCAAATGTAAACAAAATGTATTTTAATGTATTATTAACATATACATGCCATAGAACCAAATTATGAATTCTCTGTAGCCATGCAAACAAAAGAAAATGAGAAGCTTAGAGCATCCAATCTGTTCAAACGCATGATTGTCTTCATAAAAAAAAAAATTGGTTTGCATCTTTGAATGCATTAATTTTTTTCCTAAAAGTTGGCATACTTCTAAACATGGACGTAGCATGTGTGACGTCTCCCATAAGTTTGAAAAAAAACAAACGAGGCTTGAAGAGCCACTTCCTCTTCTACAAGAAAGTAAAAAAAAAGATGTTATTCGGTGGATAAGAAAGGACGAGAATAAAAACTCAGTGCTTGGTAAGTTGCTGTCACTTGAATAAATCAGCCCTAAACTATACAAAACTTTACATTTTATTATAGTTTTAGAAAAAAAAAATCACCTCCTCAAAGTTTTCATGAAGGTTACAATTAGCAATGTGAAAAAAACTGGAATTTGCTCACTTCTGAGACCAGACTCGAGTGGTCAGGTGAAGAATTATAACTGTATAACAGTTACTTCCTGTTATGTACACAGAAGGAAAGTAGGGAGCTGCCGCTTGTTCAGAAGGCCAAAAGGCCCAAATAAAATAAAATCTGGCCAACACCATTTTACAATATATAATCAGTGCAAAGCAGCTCATAAATATACATGCAAAATATGCATGCAAAATGCAAAAAAAAAAAGTTTTTTTTAACACTGGAGGCAATTGAGTGGCTTGAACTTACAAAGTCCTACCAGAACCAAGTTTAACAGCAAAATCTTTACATTCTATCTGTTACATCAGTTCAGGATATAAATGCATTAATTTAACTGATTAATACTTTTAATAAACACTCTTTGCTAAGTCCAAGGAAGCATATAATTTCAATTTGTTTTTTACAGTGTACATACAACCCATTACAATACAAAAGTATCCTCTCATCAATATTCATTTTCTCAACGAACACTACTTTCCCAAACATCCCCTAAAGCTCTTGGTGCAGACTCAGAACCCTTGTTCATACTGGCATGCATGCACTCTTTTATTCCCCTCCCTCAAACCCAGGTAGTGTTGAGTAATTAGCTTCATTTTTCATCAGAACGTGATAATTACTTTTGATAAATATTTACATAATTGAACAACTAAGTGCCTCGTCCTTTTTCAGCCGCTCTAGCTAACTCTCCCTTCCACAGAGCGGAAGGTTAATGCTGTTCAGAGCACACAGTGTTCTTCTACAAAGCCTCGCGATGTAAAATCACAATAGCTGTTCTTTTGTTTAGAGCAATGAGAACCATACACTAACAATGTTTATATTACATGACAGCAAAGTTATTCACATTCAAATTCACAGTTCATTTGAAATAATTGCACTTTTGTATATTTAACCTTTTAAATGTATGTGAGCAAGACAATATCGTGCTGTATTATTAGATTAGCAAAATAGTTCTGTTAATGTAACCGTGAACCCAAAAACAGAAGTTCTGCGGCATTGCTAAAAGTGTGGATAGAGAAGGTCAGGGGTGTGTGAATAGCAATTCAGCAGTTAACATACTTAAAAACAAGCAATTACAGAGATTGAACTGATGCAAGCTAAGAAGAACTCAAGATCAGTGACTTCATTCCTCTCCACTCTTTGCTATCAATAACTCCTTATCTAAATGGATCCACAGTTACCCGCTACAGCGTTTGATTTCATGTGAGCCCATGCCAGGCCTCATAAATTAAATGGAGGTACGGTGGAGGACTCTGTTTGCTGTAGCCTTTAGCAACAGTCTCCTGCATTGTGAGGTACTATAAAGAATAGCATAGTCAAGCATACATTCTTAAAATATAAAATTGCATTTTTGCGTTGGTCTCCTGTCTCCTGAAGTATGTGTTTATGTGATTTTGTTCACTGGTATCTTCTAAACGCTTGGCTGACCACACCCCCTTTCCCTGGGATTTTCAAGAATGAGGAGTGAAGGTACGAATCAAGGAGGCGTTGTGGTGCTTTAACTTACATTTAAAACATTTAAACTGTGGCAAATACACACATGCATTGTCTCTCCTCAAAGTTCATTTTTCTTTTTTGATTATTAAAAAAAAGGGGGGAAATGTTATTTGTTTTATATTATGCTGCTTTATTTTTTTTGTTTACTGGGCAGCAGTACAATTGAGCTAAAAAATACGTTTTCATGTAATATTCTTAACTAATAGTGTTTTGAAATTAATTGTGATGACCATGAAGACGTGGTTATTTCTCAGACTATAATTGCACAATCAAAATGTAGAATTGTTGCATCCCTAAGTGCCATATTTCTCACTAGGATAGTTGTTGATTAATCGGTATTTTATTACTCAAGATTTATTAACAAACACATATAATTTTTCCAAAAAATTGCCCCATCATAAATACAGCAGTAGACATACACAGACTCTGACAGTCCCTCTCTCCTACTTGTTACCGTAGCAACTGACCTTGGGTCATTTGTTATCCATGTGCAGAGACCTGTTTTTGTTGTCTCAAAAGTATTTTAAAATAAAATCTAGTTTTTCTGTACATGACTTTGGTAACTTGCAACCAAACTATTTTCTATTCTTATTTAATAAACAGGAACCAGAATAATGATGTTCATTAAAAACACTAATATGCTAATAGACGCCAATATGACACATGACTCTTACATTACATTGTAAACTTCATCTAATCTACACACAGCACAATGGAAACCATATTTTGAAATGCACGAAAGATAAAAATGGAAAGCTGAGAAGACTTTTATTATGACATCGTAGAAGACGGACTATTCTCCAAGCGCATTGAGACAAACGAGCCGTGACGGGTCCATCACCAGTTCCCAACACACACAGCAGCGATGTCTGAAATGCTTCTTATTCCTCAACACGCACAGCAAAAAAAAAAAATATCTAGTCGCGACCTGGTTGAAATTATGTAATGTTGCAGTAAGTGCGGCAGTCACAGAAAGAGAGGGTTGAGGATTGTCGGAGAGAGAGAGAGAGAGAGAGAGAGAGGAAGGATAGAGCTAGGAAAGCAGTGAAGCGAGCAGCCAGACTGGTCTATTAGAGTTAATAATTACAATAATAAAACTGTAAAGATGCAGCCATCACCCCAGAGAACAACGCTATTCCTCTCAAGGTCAGATGAGAGAGAGGTATTTTTTTACTCTTACCTGCTCAGACTCTGGCTGAATGATTGCAGGTTCAAACTGTCATTGCCATTCAAGGTCTTTCACAAGAGCAGGAGAGTTATCTGACTTTGGGCACACTGCATATGAGATTTCAAAAAGTGACAGTTTTTCATTCCACAGCATGGGGATTCAATAAAAGCGACTTGAAACGAAGGGTGCAGTTACTACTGTCACATAAATCTGAGTGAGGTTTTAAAAGGCAAATAAAATGCGACAGAACTGAATAAAAGGAGTCCGAAATTTCGACCATTGGGGAAATGATCTGATCACTAGCCTTTTCCAATTGCTTGACTTTATGTATTTGAAAGGACTTTTTCCATCCTCGATTCATGAACTTACATCACAACTTGTTAACACGTGGCAGCTCTGGGGGATTTTTTTCCTCTTGGTCCTGATATCATGCTTTGGTTCTGTTTCAGTGATCGGGTCATCAATTCAGCTCAATATTGTTAATTTAGCGCTGGAAGATTAGCGATTTTTAGTTACCTCAAATGTGTTTTATTTCACCTTAAATTGAAAAATCAAGGTTTTTAACAAATGCAACACACATTCCTGATACAGTATTATTGAGCCTCTTTTCCCTGCATGTTTGTAATTTGTTTCATCTGGATTCTCAGTTTTGCTTTATTTCAACTCAAACTGAGCTTTTATAATAAAGTTACGGAGTCAGTTTCATTCAACAATTTCCTCATACTAATAAATTTTACTTCACAACTCCTAAGGTAGCAATTTACAGTAGTTCTATTGCTACCCAACAGAATGATCCTATATAAATTCATATATCTTAATCCACATTAGGCATTTGTCTAATACTATTATTGTCCTTATAAGATCATTAGTCTGGGTCTTTATTCAACAGGAACCACAACATAACACCCCTTTTTGGTTTTGCAATTATTGAACTTTTTTATGAAAATGATAACCAGAGTTAAGTGTTCAGAAGTCTGCTGAAAATTTACCAAAGCTACCATTACGTGGTTCTTTGCCTCCGTGCTGTGTTTTAAACTGCATAAAGCACAGCTGAGAATGGAATGCATATTCAATAAAAACATCAAACGATACATATTTTATTTCTTTCTTATCTTTTATAACTTATTTCAGGGACCGTTTTGGCCAGATTTAGTTTGGACAGTGAAAGGACTAAGAGCTTGTGATTCGAACTTGGACTTACTGAGATGCAGCTCTGGTTTACTGGTCATAGATTCCAGTAATATATGGCTTGGAAAAATGTATTCAGGTTTTTTTTTTCTTTTAAAGGAAAAATGTATTCTGTTAGTGACAGTACTACTGGTCCTAGAAAAGGTCTCATCAGAGCTCATCGGCTCTAACTACATGTTATCCAAAAGACATAACTTGGATATCTGCTCAAATCTACAATTTTCGCCTCTTTGATTCCTTGTCCTCGAGAGGAAACGGAATTAAATTGCCCTTGTTCTTATGCAACATGAGAAACACCCGGATACCAACACAAAACATTGGAACATGAGCTGATAAGTGAATTGAATAGGTCTTTTTCAGAACCAGGCAATTATCTCCACTAAAATGTACACAGCTGTCAAAACATTTCTGAAATGGAGCACTTTCAGGAGGACGGTTCTTTAAAAAGGGCACAAAAGTGCTGCCCAGAGATAACAAGGGAGACCTCAGGCTCTCTCAAGTGACATTAACCCTGTCGACCCATAGGGACCAGTACAATTAGTGAATAACCTCTAAACCCTGCACACTTGGAGGCTGTGATTTACATCATTACAGATATATTTAACACAAAATTATTGTTTAGCTGTCATTTATCCTGAGAATACTTGCTGATGATGTTTAAAGTGGGATTTAAAGACGGTTCCTATTACACAGAAGAGACAAAAACAGCAGAAGAGAAACAAGACTTCTAATGTTTGCCATCATCAAGATCTGAAGAAATTATCATAAACTTTATTCCATTTAAATACCTAAAAATTTATTATTTTATAATTTTTTAGACATTTTATAGACATTTTTGCAAAGAAAACTTTAATAAATAAAATTTCAAGGATTGACCTACACTCATTTGTATGCATTTTATATTTAAAAATGCTCAATATTATCTTCAACCTTAAGAAAATACTTTCTCTTTAACATTTACCACCTATGTAAACTTAGTAATATACAAGTTTGGAACATGGATATTTATTTTAAATATAAAATTAACAAACTAGTTTTATAGTAATAACCAGTTGTTTTTTATTAAACCAAAATCAAAGATGCACTTTAAGACAACACTTTCTTAATTAAGGAAATTTGGTATTTTTGAAACCGTTTTTTTTAAGGTCCAGGATATCTTGGATGTAAACATTATGGGATTTTCAAAGATTTACATGTGTTGAACATTATTGAAAATCATTTTAATGTCTTCTAGATTTAATCGTGAAGGAAACTTAGTTATTTCCATCTTCTATTGATGATTTCTGACTTTATGACAATTGAAAACCTTCAAGCGGGAAGGCACGACCATATTGATTGTTTAAGTTTGATGTTTATTCATGTTACGTAATACATCCCCTAACCAATAGTCCAAGTCATCGTGTAGAACTTGATAAAACAAAATGCGCTTTTAATGAGAAAAGCGAACGTGCATGCAGTAAAGTGCTGAAAAGCTGTTTCACCTCTTTCCCCAGATCTTCTCGTATAACCTGGCGGATGTGCTCCATGCTGCTCTGAGGTGCTCGGCTGTGTAGGATCTTGAGGGTGCTGGTGTACTCCTCAGGCAGCAGGTAGTCCAGGGCTCCCAGATGCTGACCCACTTTAATGAACGTACCTCTATTGGCACAGCACAGGTCCCTGAGCCTCTCTGCAGAGCGCCTGTGAACCTAAAAGTCAGAGATACCATTTTGCTAATGAAAATTACTCTGGAATTAGTGATAGACATTAAGGTTTACTCAAAACTTGAACTGAAAAATGTTTCAGAAACAAAACTGTACTAGTAGTAAACATTTTATTTTTAGTTTAATGGTAAGATTTTTACATTTCTTATATGTGTTTGAAAATTTCCAGACAGGCAAGCATTATTATCAAGTGATAATAGTGATATTATTATCAAATGATTATATATGTATATTTATGTGAAAAAATAATGCTGTATTAACTATGCTAAGCTGGTAAGAACATCAAGACAAATTCCTGTCATATTGTCTTAATTTTTTTAAATTCATTTAAGTGTTTATTTGTCTTAAATGGAATTTAAACAGAGATAGTCGGTTTTGCTGGGGTCCTTGCATCACCCTGTCCCAACACCATCTGGCCGAGTTGATCATTTTCTTGGAGGGATGTCCCATAGGGACCAGAGAAAATAAACTGCCGTGAAATGAGCTCTCTTAACCCTCTCACCTCGACAAAAGACTGTCTTTTGTGCTCCAAATGGGGCCACATATGAGGCCGGCCGTCCGATTCAAATCATCCCTCAAAAGACAAAGTCCACATGCACCTAATTATGCTGGGTGGGAAGTCTATATGTGTGTGTCCTTGTGTATGCAGGGATTAAAGAGGGCTCCAATGATCCGGAAAAAACTTTCAGCACATCAATTCAAAAATGGATACAAATTGTTTGCAGCTGGGTCAATGACTTCTAACAGATCTTGGACTTGCTCTGCACACATTTATATATTGTTATCATAAGCAATCCTTTATTTATTTAAAAGCCGATTATATCAACAATAAATGAATTCACATAAATGTTTAATGTAACAAATTTCCTTACAGGAAAAATTTAACCAAAAAGGTACAAATGATCAATTATCTACCATAGAAATGGCTGTGGTATTCTAGTATGTTTTATACATGTTGTGGAAATATGATATTTAAGATTTACTTTGCACATGGGTGTAAGAAACTTTACATTTGAAACTATTTAAAAACAAAAACAACCAAGAAAAAAACATGGATTTAATTTTTATTAACATTTTTCAAGTACTTTGTTCATTTGTAAAGGATTTTACAGGTTTGAGTTTTTTTGAGTTGAGGTTTGAAAATTTTAAATAGTTAAATACTGAGTTTTTTTCATTATTATAATTTTTTTTTATTTTTAAATGTTAATGATTTCCCAGCGATGGGTTGCGGCTGGAAGGGCATCCGCTGCGTAAAACATATGCCAGAGAGTTGGCGGTTCATTCCGCTGTGGCGACCCCGAAAGGGAAGAAAGCCGACATGAAAATGAATGAATGAATAAATGTAAATGATCTAACCAGTTTTAGCAGCTATTCTTTAACAGTTTGTTTATAATCTACGCTGAGATCCGATATTTTGCCAATTTCTGGAAACGCATACAAATCAAATCCGCAAATTAGTATTACTTTCAAAGGTTCGTGTGGTCATAAATCATTACATAATTTGTAACAAATAATAAAATGTATAAAATAAAATTTATGATTTTCATACCATGATTTTAACAATAAAACACACAAAAAGATTACCGTAGCCTTATTTTTCTCTGGAAACATTTAATGTACTGTTAAGGTAATGATCATCCATTTTGTTGTCCCAGGAAGAGTAATCGGGAAGATTTCATAGTTCAGCCACCCCCAGCATCTTTATTTAACCCTGGGTCTCTGTTTTTCTCAGTTCTTGAGTGTTGTCCTTAGGCAACACCCCCTCAGGCCCTAAAACGTCTATGGAGGGAGCAGATATTTCTGACAGGATGTTGTGGGGCGAGCAAACGCTCTTCTGTCAGGCAGGATTTGCGGTTAATCCTCACATGCAGTGGAAGGGAGATTTGAAGGTTGTCCTATGGGCATATTTCTGCAGGAGTGTTCAAGCTCAGCACCACCGCCACATGTGGCATACTTGGCCGGGTGACTTTGTAGGATGCAAAAAAAAATATTTTCTTTGCCCAGAGAAGCCAATAAGAAGCGAAAGCTCTGGCATCATTATATTAACAATAAGAAGACACTTTATTTCAGTGTATTCAAAACATGTGGATCTAGGCTTTCCAATCGAGAGCCCAACAAGGCTTTTGATGGTGAGGATGTGTTGAGAAGAAAGCCAAGACTAATAAGAGACCAATGCAGTGTTAATAACAGTCATCATCTTCTTCTATTGGGTCTTTGGAAGAAATAAAGCAAAGTGGAAGAAAAAAAATAAAGACGTCTCCCTGTTTTATTCCTTGCTGGCTCACCCTCCAGAGAGAATTCTGTGCCACCTGCCACCATTCAGTCCTGACATTGGTGAGCAGCGCTGGCACTGGTAAACAGTCATACTGCCTCTGTTTCTCACGTTAGCTATTTCATATGCTAAATAAATAAGCTGCTTGACGTTTGGTTGATACTGAGCTGCACTGATGTGAAGAGACTTTGTGTAACAGTTTGAATTTAAGGAAACCTAAGAACAACTATAAAGAAAAAAACTCAAACAAAAAATATTTATGAAATGACAGCAATTTACAGAGTTGCTGGCACAGAGCACAATAATACACAAGTGCTCTTGGTGACTGATGATGTGTCAATCATGCCCTCCATCAAGTCGATGCTGAAGAGTCTTTTGTCATGGGAGTTGTTCAGCAAACCGAGGAGTGACAGCCAATCAAATTCTCAGACCTACTAGAGGATGTTGTAAAAACCTCTTCATGCAAAGTGCTAAGAAAAATCAGCAATACATGTAAAGATGCAAACATCGAAAGAGGAATATTGGAGAATAATGCTGGATAGAATATCCCGGTAATAGCAGGGCAGAATACATGAGAGAAATGTGCAATATACATGTTTTAGAAATTCTGTACAATAACTCTGTTGAAAAACCATAAGTGATTTATCTTTAAATTAATGAAGATGGATGCTAAAATCAGGTTAGAACATCAGTTACCAGTGTCTTGAGTACACGACATTAAAATAGCAAAACACTTGCAAAAGGGTTTCAATGCAACAGATTATATATGGAGCTAAAATGACACCAAACCCTCAGAATTATTGTCAATTGTAATTTAATAAACATGAATATTATATGCCATTAAAACAGGTTTTGAATTTGAATGTGAGAATTTTCATTTGAATTGAAAAGGTGTTTTTTATAGATGTATTTTTCAAAAGAGGTTTTTGGTTCTGAATTCCTGACTGCAAAAATCAAGTTTGTAAAAGTGCAAGTTTCAAGTTTTCAAGATGAAGAAATTTAAAACAATTTTCAAAGTGTGCAGCTTAGGAGGCCTCGTTCTTTTCTGTAACCATGAATCAACCCTGTAACAAGCATGATTAGTCACTAGCATGCTCCTCTATAGCTTGATCCACTGTTCGGTGATCGTCTACTTTTCCTTCTTCCGTTGATGACCCCTGCCCTGTTTTTTGAGACCATAATTTCACAATCAGTTGAATCTTGATTCACGGATTATCTTTTCTCTTTGCTATTATCTGTTTTCAATTAACTTTTTTTTAACTCAATTAACAATTTTTTATTTGATTTTTGTTGCATTGTTTATTTAGTTTTGTTGTCCCAACACTCTTTTTTTCTTTCAAAAAACAATCTATAAATCAAGTAACATTTTAGAATATTTAATGTTATGTTTTTCGTCTTGAACACATTTTTGTCTGTTTATCTACAGAATAGTCTGAAGTTTGAAAATATTCAAGTTAAGAAATCCAATTTCAAAACATGTTTTAATAGCAAATACTTTTCAGGTTTATTTAATTACAATTTGGCACATATCTAGCTCCAAAACGGTGTCAATATAATGCAGCTATTTTTGGAAAAATTGGTGACTCTGAACAATCCAATAGTACATATTAAAGATCAGCATTCCCTTTTGCTTCTCTATAAACACAAATACAGTCATCTGATCTCATTGAAGGAAACAAACTCAATCAATACTCAAGAAGAGAGATTCCCAAAACCTCCCCATCACATCCTCTACTGTTCCTTTCCTCCACCCAAAAGACCCCCCACCCCTCTCATCGTACAATCCTTTCATCCATGGACAGTGAGGCACAAAGCCAGTGCTCTGACAACTCCATAATTGCCACAGACATTAATGACATATTTCAGCAGAAGGCAGAAGCCATTAGATGGCCTTTGAAAAATGCTTTGTATGACCATCATCAGAGCATGTTATTGCCGGAGGACTAATGGGGAGGCAGCAGTGGTTCCTCTCATGCTTTCCTTTCTCTTACTGTGAGCAGAACACCAAAGAATAATGATCAGTCTCACATCAAAGGAAACATGAATTTGCAATACTGTCACAAACTTGACATACAAAGACAAACTGTTAACCTCTGTGCATCAATGAAGCAGAAGAGATGGGTGTAACCTTTGGCATCATGAACAAATAAGGACATTCAGCATTTCAGTGTCACATAATGTACAGACGCATGAGACTAGATATATAGCTAGCAGTGAATGAATGTCAGGAAGTGATCTGCAGATGAGCAAAAATGATAATAAAGTTGCAAGAAACAAGACTAAGAACAAATCAATTCAATGCAAACATTCTTATAAGGCGCTTTCATTAACACAGTGCTAGGAACCAAAAACTGTATAAAAAATAGATTAAAATATACAAAATCTATACAATTACAGGACAAACTCCAGTTTAACTTGACAGAATAGTCAGTTTGCATTTTATGTTAAAATACATTTATATTGAAATAAATACAATGTAAGTGAAAAGTACATGTTTTCACCATTTTATACAGATTGTTTAGTGTGCTTCACAATAAAAAAACGCTTGAGTGAAAACATACTCTAAAAGCAAAAACAAAAATGCTAATCACAAATACAACAGAAAAAATAGACAAATTATAAAAAAGAGATTAATTACACATTGTAAAATGCTGAAAATAATGTATCTACAATTACAAAATTAACAATTAACGAATATATAATTTATGAATATATAGGTCAATTACATGTAACTGATAGAATGTTGTATGTCGCAAACAATGTAAAAATTTTATGAAACACTAATCAAAAGTGTGGACTGGTCAGTGTAAACCAATAATAACTTAATTTAATTCAGTTCAATACTTTAATTGTGTAAAAGAAACTGTGAAATTTGTAAATACTAAAGATTCAGCCTACATCTTCACCATCTATATGTAAAATGTAATATATTTAACAAAATCTGCCATTACTTATTACTTATCTTTCATTCAATTATAATCTATATAGATAAACAATAATTCTGGATTTTTGTTAAATAGAAGTTAAGTTAATTAAAAAACATTTCAAATCGAAGAAGGCAAATATTTTTTTTATGAGAACCAACTAACAAAAAATAACATTTGGTTACAAAACAACGAAAATGAATCTAATATCTCTCAGCCACAGACCTGGCCATTTGACCAAGTTTGTGGTATAAGAAATGATTTGAAATTAAAAAGAAAGTTAGAGAGAGAGAAGACCGTATAAAATGAAGAATAACTTAATTTTTTTTTATTAGAGAAATAAATGATTCCCTTAGTACTCTGTGTTTACAGTTGTAGTAATCAGGTACCCAAAGATAACATCTACATTTATAAGAAACAACACAATTAAACATGTGACCCTTTTTTTCTCACTCTAATAAAGTGATTTTACGTTCTGTATAATGAAGTGCTATGCACCTTCACAAGAAAGTAAGACCACACAATGCAAGCTAGCACTTCAGTGATCACCTTTCGTTTGAGTAGAAATGATGCTCTGTGCACCACCACATTACACGGCGGATTAGCCAGTCACCCCTTTTGTGAGCAAAGTGGACCGACAGGCGTTCATAGAAATTGCATCCAGTATTGCCAGGCAATTATTGCTTTACATTGTGACTTCATGAATAACTCTGAGGGAGCAGGCAATTTAGCGGCTGTCCAATTTTAGAAAATTCCCAGCAGTCAATAAATGCACAGTAGACCATTAAAAAGCCCCTCTTATTCATCGTTCCCCCACCTCAGTGAGCGGCACCTACTACCGCCCATCTCAGTTTGAAATTGCCAGACCAGATGGAGGACTGTGGGGTCCGTTTGACTAGCTCCTGGCGCTAGTAACAAATTAGCATACAGTAATGAATTGCCAGAGTAGAACCGAGATGGTGATTCCACTGAACAACTGGCATCTCGTTTAGTGACAGAAGTAAAACAAACAAAACCACTGCAAATTGTCCTTGTGATTTACACATCTGTTCAGCGTGGTGTTGAAAGAGGAATGAATCCATTGGTCCGGTGGATTTTAAAATGGGCATTATCCAATGGTCTCTTAATTTTGGATCTCTCTAAAATGTAATCCAATTCATTTTCAATAAGAGCATCTTCCGACCTACTGAGACTTCAATGGATTAAATGAGCTTGGTGTTATGAAATCCCTTTTGCTCATTTGGAATAAGCCAACAGGTTAAACAGACAGAATGGGTAGCAGTGATGATGAGGACAAGATGAGGTCAAAGAACAAAGCTTGTGGATGTCCTTGCAGAAATCATGAACTGCTTTTTTCTATTTTGTTGAGCTCCATTAACTGAGATCTCACTTTTTTTACAGCAAGAAAAAAATGGTATGCCTCTTTGATGCATTTTTAAATAACGTCGTTTTAACTTAATAGGGATCCTGAAGGTTCAGTCAAAAATTTCTTTTGAAATACATTTTAAAAAGACTCATTTTGGAGGCATCCTAGAAAGCAGCGACATTGGGAAGTTCACTCAAATGAGTTTTTGCCTTAACAACTCATGAAATTGCATAATTTAGTCTCACAGTAATGCATACTCGTCAAAATAAAACAAAAAGTAGGTGCATTTATAGGTAATGTAAAGAAATATAGTAAGGAGCATTCCAGAATTAGAACAGTTTTTCTACTGATGTCCGATCTGATCAAAATCTAGCAATCTACCAAAGCTTATGGTCATATAAACATGAAATAATGAGAAGGTGGTAACTGGTTTTTAAGTAAAAACACAAAAATTTTGGTTTTTTTTTCTTGTTTTTGCATGCAATTTGCATATTGTATGTATTGCTTTGAATACCAAGTTTATCGTAAATCCTCTCTCAAATGGTGGGTGGGGGAGGTGCTTTGCCAAGTCATAATGAGCATGATCTCATAGCAGCTCAAAGTTTTTATGCTATTTAACTTGTAACCTACAAAAATGACTATTGAAATTGAATTAAAGTGAATGTTTAACAAATGTGCAGCATTCATTAATCTATTTATGCATATTAACACCTTTCAAAAGTTTGATTTTGGAGTTCGTAGAAGAAAAATATATTTTATCCTGAGTCTTTAGAAGCCAGTTTTCACAATGGTAGATTTCAAAGTTTCCTTGATATTCAGAAGAGAACCCCATTTCCTCACAGATGGAATGTATAATGAAGCTTTATCAAAAGCCCAATAACAATAATGGACAGCCACTCAAAGCATCACTTACTAAAGCAAAATCCTGTTTGTCAATTTTTTTAAATATATATTTTGATGGGCTTTCAATGAATTTAATGGATAGGGCATTAGAGAGTGAAGACAAAAACATTTTGGGAGAGATTTTGAAGAAGAGACACCATTTTTTAATGTTACTGTCATGTCATGCAGTAGCCTGCTACATAGAATCAGGCATACTCTGAAGATATTTAGAAGCAGATTTATGTATGTTAGCTACATTTGATTACTGTGGTGTTTTTATTGCTATATTATTTTGAACATGAAAAGATCACTCATTCGAAAATTGTTGGTCCAATGGCACACAATTAAGAGTGGTTTGCGCTGAAATAATTAAAAATAATTCAAGATACTGAATTTTGCACTATAATACAGTCAGTCTGATGAAGCACTGTTTTTATGGAAAATCTGAACATTTTATCAACTCACAGAAGGATTAAATAATATGACAAAGCTATTTTAAGTAAAATTATATTTTGTTACTACGGTAGTAGAATGAAACTTTATTAAGTTATTTCAGATACATAAAAAACAATATATGGATGACACTTCATCCACGGACTGGACCAGTAGAGGGGAAAATGAGTAGAATTTAAATGCTGACATGATAGTGGAAAGAAGCGTAAGCAAGACGATATTCGTTCAGAAGAGGAATGCTATAAAAATATCCAGAGTCACCAGTTATCAGTCTGCAAACACACCATTCTATTAAGATCTGTCAATCATTTGGTCACACACTGTTGTTTTAATCTAACTAAAACCATACTTAGCAATTAAACTAGCAGAATAATATATTTGTTGAGTGTGGCCTGATTTCTATACTTGCAAAGTGAAAGTGGGGTTTTGGAAGCTATAGCTAGTATCCAGGTGGGAATTAAAGAGCACACATGGGAGAACAGATCCCCGTGCTATCTATTTAAAAAAAATGAAATAAGATGAGAAGAAACTCTTGGAGCTGCACTATTAGAGTTCATCCCAACCCCTATTTGTATAGGCACAAACAACATAATTCAAAGAAGAAAAAAGTGTGTGATTCTACACACAGAGTTTTAACAGGGGAACATTCAAACAGAACAAAATAGAATTTGTAAACTAAAGTGTGTAACATGATAAAGAGAATAGACACGTTAGTCTTCTCTAAAATAGGTAGGATACAGCTAACTTGACAGATATTTCAAATATGTTTTACCCGTATGCATATTTGTTAAGCCAAAGTATGCTAGCACAAAAAGCAAATTGATTATCATTTTTAGCAGATTTTACATGCACTCAGATCTACTGATGGTCAGTCATTTAGAATTAAAGTTTGTTGATACTCTTTGCACTGCATGGTAATATAAAACATGAATAAGACGTTATTTATGTGAAACACGTTCACCTTAAATCTGCACAGTTGTTTCGATGGATGGATGTGCTGCATGTCCACTCCCCGGTACATGTTTTAGCTATAAACATACATACTGCACTGTTACTTTTTGGTTATGTCCCAATCACTTACACATGGATGACTAAGCGTGAGTGAGTGAGACCCATCTAACAATGACTCTAATAATATCCAGATATGTTAACTTGGTCTAGAAAAAAAGAAAATAGTTGAAAATGACATTTGTTGCCTAATGCTGTACAAACTATTTTTGTTTTATCCAAAGTTTAATCTCTCTGAAATGGAATAAAAAAAAAATCTCGGATTTCATAGGGTATAGTGTTGAAATTAGTTTGCACTCAGCAAATGAATAGAAAAAAAGACACCTGATAGCCTACAGTAACCGCAGCGATCAAGAGTTACTTCCATTAGCAGCAGCAAGATTGCATTCAATTAATAAAACAGACATCCCCGATTACATCTGGAGTAAAAGCACTTGATTTGTGCAATCCCACACTCACTACTGAATGCTTTGGAAGCTGAATCGATACACTTTCTTTCATATTATATTTCCCATTCAGGGAGTGGAACCTAACGCTGAAGTAATCACACACAGATTAGACCATAAAAACATTTTTCTGTTGCACCTTACACTTGTTCTCTCAACATCTTAACACAAGTTAACTAAATCAGAGCCAGACACATCATTTGTTAACTGGAACAAACAAACTTCCAAAATAGTTGGATTCACAACTGGTAATGAGTATGGGGCACAACGTGAGCAGAGCAATCATCCTTAATGTATGGTTTCTGTTAGGAGCTGTTAAACAAAAGCTTCAAATTAAGTTTTAGTGAAACTCTATGTATTACTAGCTTTGCTGTGATAAGAGTGGAATTTGCATTTCTGAATTTGAGAGACAATTATCAGACGAAAGAACTCAATACAAGAATTGAGACAGAGGCTTAAGCATGCTAATGTGCCGGCCGCAATTTCATTACAGCAGCCATTTCACGCACTGCTGGAGCCCAAGCAGCGGCTGATTTACTGTTCTGCTCTGAGAGAGGGAGAGCACCAAATCACTGCTCTCAGAGAACACCTTCGACGCCATTTTTTTTTACCAATGTAGGATATTGTTCAGTGTGAGATCTAATCGTTGAATATTATTACATGATGTGTTATATCAACATTAATTTGTTCATTGAAAAGTGTAAAATGATACAATGCCCCCCTAACAAAAAGATCTAAATAAGCAAGTGTGATAGAAAAGAATAAAAAACAAATGATATTATATTAAACCAAGACGAGGAGTGAAGAGAAAAGAGAAGAGAAGAGAGAATATAACAACAGTACCTAGTAAAACCTGTCAAATGTGAATGAGAATTCAGTTTTGATTTGAGCATTTAATAAATAATGAAAATCCCCAAAGTGACAAAATACAAACAATACATACACAGCAGTAACAAAATGTCTCAAACTCACTAACCTACAATTTTTGGTTTGTTAGAGTAAACCAAAATCAATTTTAACAATTAGCCTCAGGGTGCAATCATTATGCATTCACAGTGGTTGGCAAGTATTATATCCATGCAAGGATACAATTTCCTTCCTTTTCTTGTTTCATGATAATGTCGGTCTGCTAATCAGCTACACATTCTTCTCATTTAAAGAAGGGGCTCTGAAATACGCAAATTGCAAAAATGAACTCATCAATAACAACTTTAGCAATGTGCTTTTTATATCTTAATTCTTGGTAAGTAGCAGTGCATTAATGAACAATATTCAAGCACATTTTCAATCATCAAAATTATCTGTTGACATCAAATGAGTTATTTGCTCCAAAGTTAAAATTAAGATAAAATTAGCCCAATAACATCTCGGTCTTCCACTTTTGCTGGTCAGTGCAGCCAGGAAACAGTAATGGACCTTTAAAAGACTCCAGCTTTTGCGAAAGGCTGCCATTAATTAATGTAGAGTGAAGCTAAAAGCCAGTAACTACAACGAGTGCTTTCTCCCTTCATTGCAGCTAATTATCTGGCTTTTTTCTAAAAGCTTTGAGATAATAAATTCCCAGAGTGTAGATGGATGTGCAGACTAGACTTTTCAAACGTTCTCTTTGACTAGCAGAGAGTGCACATTTGCCATGCCTCCATAAGTCACCTAGAGTACATGTATACATGTAGGTAGAAAGGGGAAGATAAAGAACTGAGAGAGCAGGAACATAAGGCAATTTAGCTTTCAGCCATGTATAAATTTCACGTGCAGCACCAACATGCTTCAGTAACCCGGCAAGAATTTCAGCAGCAGCACATCATCTGCTATTATTTTTCGGTTCTACTGATTCCAAACCTGTCCAAAGGGGCCAGATCACATTATAATAGCATCATATAGTTCATTAGAGCGAAAATAACATGTAATTTAGAACTATTGATAGTAATAAACAAAGATAAAGATCTAAATGAACACTATGCCATTATCCTTCTACAAGAGAAATATGCAGGCGGATTGCTAATAACTTAGATTTTCATTTCAATGTTCATTCTGCTCCAGTGAAATATTGCATGATTTGTTCATATATACTGTGTCTCATGATGTACGGCGCTTTATGACAATTATGTTCTTATAATTGAGACAACTTGACTGAAGTCATTTAGAAGGTTTGCGGTTACTTGTTCTCTAAAGCACATTTGATGCCATCGCCAACTTAATTAGCTTTTTTAATATGTATCTGTTTGTGGTAATATTCACACATAACATAAGCGTTCAAAACAAAACATAAAAACTTAACTATGTTACATAGAATTATTTGTTAACCTAACTATGAATACACATGTTGGTGTGGGATGGGGGTGGGGGTGGGGATTGGATTAGATTGGGTTGGGGATGGGAATAATTAACTGATCCTCAATAAAGAATGAATCAGAATCAGAATCAGCTTTATTGCCGTGTGTGTGTGCGCACACAAGGAATTTCCTTTGGTACAATGACTGAATGTAGCCACTGAATGTAATGCTATTAAGCAAATAATAAAGGTGCTTATCAACCAGAAATAAAGCCTTTAAAGTTATATTTATAAACTGCCTTACAAATGTGTAATAACATAGAAACAATGCTTAATAAATTACTTAATAACTATTTGTTTATGTGCTATAAATGATTAGTAGTGTGTAGTTATTATAAAGTGCTACCAAATTGTTTTATAAAATAAAGAAATTGGTCAATAAAATTTGAGAGTTTGTAGCCATCAGCCATTGCTTCAAACAAAAACAAACAAGCCCCACATGTCTGTTTTACCCCAGAAAAGATGCCATGCCATGTCATGACTCCAGAGCACTGACTTGCCTAAAGGATCACAAACATCCATGTGAGAAGCAGTTTAGGATAAGAGCGAGAAGGCATCTGAAGCACCCACTGAAGCAGGAAAAGCTTCTGCAGATCCCTGCCACCTGCATCAGCACCCAGTAGAGCTTGAAATTTAAAACCACACTTCATAAAACCTTCAGCAAACAGTTCACAAGTTAACAAGGTTATTAAAAGGAAACTTGTCATTACTAGCTTAAGTGAAGAACAATTTATGAAGTGCTGGTGACATTTCATATAATTTTGAAACATCTGTTCATTGATGAAAGTGGTACAAACTAGTCTTAAAGTACACAAACTCAATTAATGGATTCTTAAGAGTATAGCAGAAAAATATAAATATAAAATAAAAAATAATATGTGAATCATTTAAATGTTCTCAATTTCTATCCCTCACCACCAAATAAAGTACAAGATTTAACACTGATTTCGGTCGAGACTTGCTTTTCTCATACGTACTTGTGCTTCCATAGCTTAGACTGACAGCAGAGTGAACATGAGAGACGCATTAAGTTTTTTATGTTGGGGGGGTAGGCAGAACTGCAACATTTCTGATTGAATGAAAATATTAAATGTGTCAGTTTCTTCCATCGTACTCTCAAAGATTTAATTTTGTTGTTAGATTCCAACTTTTTGTTACAGTGAGACCACAGCCTTCAAGGGCTTCTGTTATAAACACCCTTATTTATAAATACCACTCAGGGATTTTTCATACCTTACTTTCAATACACTAGCAGAGAAGAAACTGCACAGGGACTTTAGTCAGTTCTGCCCTCTAGTGGTTGTATAATCAACTACAACTCAACTAATGGAACCTTTAGAAGAGATCCCATTTACAAAAAGCAGAACAAATTGGAAAACCTAAAGAGTACACTTCAGATATCACTCAGTTAATATTTACTCAAAAAATCTGTACAGTTCAATCTTGCACACTAATGTTTCTTGCTGCTACATTTTACTGTATGTACCATTCTGTTAAAGAATAAACAACACATCAATTTGCGCATTTTGAATTAGACAAGAAATGACCAAACTTACAATGTATTCTAATTTCAAATAATTTCAAAAATAACTATTATTATTTATTAATCTCTAATTAATCTTCAGATTATTTAATAATTAAATATTTACATAAAATTTATGTAAATCAATAATCATTACAAATTAAACAAATGGCCGCAGTATCAATAGACTTAAACATGTAAATTTGATGGGTTTCATTCATGTAATTATTCAACTTAGACAAGTACAAATAAATATATAAAAATTCTTGTAATTGATGCTGCTTTAAGAAATAAAATAAAATCCATTATATAAATCATTTCTTGTTTGTCTACTTCCTAATCTAGAAAAAGTGCATTAGAAATTGTGATTAAATAATCAAATGAACTTGTTAAATCTATCATTTTAGTTAAAATGCATGGAATCCCTTTTATTTTTTTCTCTCTCCATGGTATTTTGCATGTCAAGGTTAATCCAAACAATAAAATTGAATGCAATATTGGAAAGTTTTTGCTAAACACTTTATTTTATGGTGAATTAAAAAGTTTAGAAGTAGTGCAGTAGCAGCAATTTGAGTTGAAATTTGGACCTTCTGTAATGCTAATGTCATCACTGTACAACCATGATTCCTGAACCTCAATATGGTCCAAAAACATAATTTCTAAACCCCCCAAAACACTGCTATTTATCTTCTTTTCAAATGCTTTATGGAGCAGTACTATATTGTGTAATTTTAAAAAGTAAAAATCTTCACCACCACGCCCTTACTTTAAAATGCAATCTATTCCTATAGAATCTAATTCCCCGTAGACTTCCTAATAATTAATCATCTCTACTGCTACTTCAAAACGGTAACTTTTAAGTATGCGTCATGAAGCTACCCGTTTGTGCATTCCAAAGGAATCAAATATGAATCCGGTTATCTGAAAAGAGCCTTAAATGTGTATACAGTTCCTTACATATTATAGCACAGCTGAAAATGTGAAAATCAACAGTGCTTGTCTTTCAGCGCCTGCTTCTCAGGCACAGTTTAAAAAGATGAACACAATGCAACATCTGTGTGACTTCTGGCACGCTCTCCACCATTTCCTGACAGTGAATCAGCATCTGATGGTGGCGCAGCCCTAATGAAATGCAGCAGCCATCAGCTCTCACATTATCTGATCCCCGGCTGGATCATTTGTGGCACTTTTGAACACATCATGTGCTTCCATCGCTTGCTTGTCAAAAAGTACAAGGATGACAATTTGTTACAATTCGCACATCAGGAAAATCAAAGCAAATTGTTTTCGGTACACCATTCACAAGAAAGACTCTCAAAACAATCAGAAACCATATGAAAAAATTTTTTAGGATATGGTAATGGTTACCATAGCTACACAATAAATATGCACATATAAATGCTGTTAATTTCAAGGGCTAGTCAATATTATGAAGTCCAGTGGTGTTTTCTACTTTGATACAAGTATTGCATTCTGGGATACTCTGTAAATTCTACAGGTTCCAGTATTTACCGAACATCTTCCAGCTATAGTTTTTTTTTTCTGGGAGTGAGCAAAGACGTAAAGCTTCTACTAGTATTTTTACTAAAATACATGTTTCTATCTAAAAAAAAAAAGTGTCTGTGTTAAATTTGTAACCTTTTTTGTAACTGAGTTTTTTTAGTTGTAACTGAATAAATTTAGAGTTAAAACGTTAACGCTAATGGGTCATGGTTTAGCTGGCAGTGAATAGGGCTTGAAAGTGCAGGTGCCTTCTGATCTTAGTTAAAGTTAAGCATAATAAAATACAGAAAATGTGTTACTGTAAATGAATGAATATCCTTCAAAACTATGAAAATGTCTAACTTAAAATGAACAAAAATGTAGGTTTAATAATGTGCGAAAAGGGGAAAAACTAAATCTAACCAATTCATCAATTTCTCCTATTGACAGTGTGTTTACAGTGTGTTTGGTTCCACATTTTATCTTATTCGATATTTCTCAGCCTATATCAGGTATTTTGGCTGTTGTTTTATGTTTCTGCCAAATGTGTCTTCTTTGATGAAGCCTCTTCAGTTTGTTGAGTGATTTTCATCACTTTTGCTTGAGTGATGTGGAAAAAGGAACACTTGAACTTTTCTACTCAACCAGTAACCTTCAGAGCACCATAAACTCAAAATAACAAAAGCTGGGCTATTCTCAGTGTCTCAAGAAAGAGGTCACTTAGTTTTTTTGTGCAAAATGCAAATAAGTGACATAAGTTGGAATTCGTCAATTTCCTGTTTGAGGCTAGTCCCAGAAGGGAGCAGGTTCTCATTAATACATCAAATAAATGGGTTAATGTCAAGAATCAAAATGTATTCTTATTCATGGCACTAGGTTTGACCTTCATGACAAAAATGAAGGGCTGGTTTTAGTTAAATATTTTTTTTAAAGAAATTAAACATTTTAGGTCTCAAAATGCACACTATTATTGATGTGGCCACTTGAGCGACAGTCAAAAACAAGTACATCGAGAACAGGCTTAAGCCATGCTCACAGTAAAAATTCATATGGAATATTCATGAAATAAACGCAAAGAAATTGTTAACTTGCTTACTTTTTCGTAGATGAAATCCATCATCTACCATTGCTGGTTTCTGACTTTCACTCACGTGACTTCTAGATGGTTGAAACGGCTTTCTCGCACTGCAAAAGATCATTACTCACACTACAGTAGCCTCATCACCCTCTCCACTTTCTCTGCACATATTTAAGATCACCTTTACCTATTGACCTAAAATGTTGATCACTCAGAGACCACACACCTTGTGTGTGCTGATATGATCTCAACTGCTCTTGCTTTGTCCATTTAATAAGTTTAAAAGGGGTAAAAAGTCTACACAAACCAAATGATGACTGAGTTTTTTTAACTTAATCGGTCATGGGGTGTGATGAAACAAAGCACAAAAGCAATGGCCACACTTTTTTGTAAAGGTTGAAAGAAATTATAAAATTGACATAGATGCAGTAAGAGTGACCCATAGTTTTAGCAAAAGCAAATGATGCTCCAAGTTTGAGTAAATTAGTCAATTCCTTCTTAACATACAATTATCAATAACCCATCCAGCATATCAAGAATGAGTAAAATACATGATTTGTTAAAATGGAAAACAAAATCTCAGCGTTTGATGAGTGGTTCTAACTTCCTTTAATTGTGCAAATCCTCTTTTTACCTTTTAATTTCTAATCTTAACCAATCTGCTACATGATTCATCAATTCCAATCATAAAGCTGCTGGAACGATTCTTTTCGACTGAATCATACTCGAGGAGCGATCATAAAACAGAATCGAACACTAAACCCAGCCTTTGATTCAGCTCTATACTCTGTCCTCTCTGACATTGCATGCTCTCCCCTCCTGCACTTGTCAGCATGTCCATGACCATCTGATATGCATTATTCATTAGGGCTAAATAAGCTACATTTAATTTCCAAATCATCTGCTCACATTGCCTTTAATGATATGCTAATAGCTAAAGAGATTCAATTCCCTCAGCAGTCGTCCCTCAGACTGGGAAACTGGGAAAGTGTTTAGGATTGCATAATCATGCTACGATAAGGGTCGCATTAGCCTTTATGTTTTCCTGTCTGCTATGTCCTGTTTTATCTCAGTCAGCAGAGTCTGCAGAACAATTATCTCGAGGAAACATGAGGTGTGCAAGACCACATGCATATATGTGTGGAGTTAAGAGCTTTTGACTAGCTTATAGATTTTATGATTCAGGAAAACGCTGTGTACACACTCAATACATCTTCCTGTAAAGCAAAATGACTTGTAATGCACAGGCTCATTTACATTTCAAGAGTTGTGGTTTAGATTTGATTTTGAGTATTGTAATAAAATAAAAATTATAATTCCTCTGAAGCTAGCGTTTCACTGCATCAAAGGTGTTCTACACAAATGTCTTTATTTTTGTTTTACAAATTATTCTTTTTTATCTCGCAAATTAGCCTAGTTTGGGAAAACATAATGAGAAAAGACAACTTAATAATGAGATAGAAACTTGATATTTTAAATTCATAATATAGAGCAAACCCCCCAGAAAAATGTCCAATATTTTATTCACCTGGAACAGGTTTAGGATAGTTTCATGCTCGCAAATATCACAAAAAAACAGGCAGAAGACAGGAAAAGCAATCCAAAGATCCTAATGTTAATAAAGGAAGTCAAATGGATTCCTAAAAAGGCTTCAGCAACCTGGGGTTTTGCAAATAAGATCTCGAAAAATTAATATAGACATCCATATGTTCAGTTTCCCAGGCTGCAGCAAACCTTGAAATGATGAGAGCAGCATTGTTCCTTCATGTGTGGAATTCACTGCTGTGTTCTTCATCCTCTCTCTGCTACCATTTCATTAGTTTCGATCTGGAGATGATAAACACCACCTGCTGCACTCTCCAAGCTACCTTACAAACTTTATAATTATCTGCCAAAAATCACTGATGATTTTTGAAATCGCAAAAGGAAGGAATTGATTTATTGGTGAGTCATCATCATCATAATGAACAGCCAATCTAATATTAGTGAATGCAAAACAGCTTGAAACTAATTTGCTCAAGTTCTCAAAAAGACAGCTCTTATTTTCTCCGTGATTTCAAGCACGGAAAAAAAGACCCCATCCAAAAGTACTTCAAAGTTCTTTTGAAGATACAAAGTTTCAGCCTAAAGGCTCTAGCACAGTAAGTGTGATTTTAACACTAAATGTACTCATAAAACAACTCTATTGTTCAAAACAATACCATCTCAGTGGTTCATTTCACAGTAACAATGTTTTTTGAACATGCTTTGTGTTATTTATTCACTCCGAAGGTCAATTTTCAGTTTCGTCGCAGCAACTGCAACACATTTGACCAATCAAAATTCAGCTTGTTCCACATCACTCAAAACTTTCAACCTGCGGAGTGATGGAAGGATGTTGTAGCTGAGAAAAGCATTCTAATAATTTATATTCTCTATAATTTATATTCTCTATAAATTTGACATTTGAGAACATTTCTGCATGATGTAAGCTAGCATCAAAAATAAAAAATAAAGAGGTGAATAACTATGTTGTTAAACCCGCTCCGAAGTGCTTGTGGATGATCGGAATTAAAAACCTCAGGACCACGGTCAGATGTGTTCAGGGTCAATCGGTTCTCTGACACGCCTCAATATCTTCAGACCAGGGGTCAGCAGCACCAACAGCTCCTCAAACTGTCCCACAGACACTCTCAAGTACATCCTTGATCAGGAAATTTGTGAGTTGTTCACAAACATATACACTTCACCGTTGATGTGTACAGTACTGCTATAATCACAAAAGAGAATAATCGTCTTTTCGTATTTCAGGTACATCGCTGTCATGTGGACAGCATACCCAAAGTTTTTTGGGGGAAGGTGAAGTTTACCATTGATTTGGCTGCTTTTGCTTAAAATCTCCAAGGCTAATAGTGAATGGAGGAATAACTTATGAGGAATACAAGAATAGATGCATACTTAATAACATGTTTAATCACAGAAAAGACGTGTTATACAAAAACTGAAATTATATGCAAGTCAATGTTGCGGATGTCTTTGCCCACTTGAGACAGACGCAAAAAAGATTGATTTAGCTTCAAATAAAAGCAACAATTTTAAGAGGAAAATAGTTAGTAAAGAACAGAGGAAAACTTTTCTTATATAATAGAAGGCGTTATTATCTTTGGGGAAGAGAAGTTAAAAGTGAAACTGATTGGCCGATAGAACATCATGGTTTATGAGTCAGCTGTCACCATCTGGATTGGCATAATATTTTGTTTTTATGGTTTTTTTTTTTCAAAGCAGTGCTCATGTGTTGTTAATAGACAACAAATCTTGATTTTTAGCAATATGTTTGGTATATTTAGAGTTAAAATATCAAAAGGATGATTATATTATGGCAATCTATTCTTTGTGGTAGAGCTGTTCTATAAACATAACGTTAATATAAATCCACACATTAGTTTATTGTTTATTCAATAACATTTACAAACCTTTCAAAGTTCAAAACAAAAAAGAATTTATATTTTACCAAAGCAGAATGTTAACTGTTCGTCAACTGCCAGACTTTTAATTTCATTTAGTTTTATTTCATTTTTTTTTATTTGATAAAACTAAAATTATTTCTAACTGTTACATTTTAAAAGGTTAACATTTGGACAATAAAGAATAGAAACATTTTATACATTTTTAAGGTTTTGTCACTTTCTGTAAAAACTATATGAGGTTTCTTTGTTTGCTTAAGTCATGTCAGCATCTCGGGTTACATCATAGCTAGACACTTTTAAAACATAAAAGTTATAAAACTTAAAAACAATATAAAATGATAAAACACAAGATTGATAATTGTAGCTTTGATAAAAATTCAAAAACATTTTTATTTAATATAATTTAAAGACTTTCTTGGCTACTACATCAGCAAGTTTGTTTCCCAGGATCCCGAGTGCATATAATATATGAATATAATATAATAATTTAACAGTTTTAATGCCCAAGTTTACATTAAATTGTCAATTAAGGGTTGTATGCTCTTAAAAATTCCAAAGCCTGTAGACTTTAACTTTATGAGGACAAACACATTCGTTAATTAGCTGCATCACTAAATTATACTGAAATCAAAGGTCCAACATTTACATGTGATGCGTGTGGAGTAATCAAATCTAGTCACCAAAATCCAAAGAAATTCAGAACAATAAACCTGCAAGTTTGTAAATATTGGGATAAAGCTGTCTAAAATATTTTACTTGTTTGATTTTAAAGTAAACAACTATTACAGGAAGGGGTCTTGCCTCGTCTCAAGTGACCTTAACCAACAGTGAAGCTACTCAAGGCAACTGCAATTTCAAGCTAAATTATAGAGCGAATCAAGATTCTCGGTGTTCTCAAAATCAATTTTATGCCAACATCAAACCTTGCTCATTTGCATGTCTGAAACTGCCCAACTTCCCGGCTGTGATCAAAATACAGCATGACTGCACCCTAAAAAATGATGATGAATTAGACGTCGATGAGCATGGCCTAGTTAATGATAATCCAAAGGCGCAAATCTGAAATGACCTTCAAGAAGCACCTGCACATTAATCATCCAGTGATAGGGCCAGCATTTCATTGCCGGCCCCAGAATGATAGGTGTTTTCCAACAAGCCTGTGATCTATTACATCATAATAGCAGTTCAAGCTGGTGGCCTGCAGAATAGACTATAATGTGGCTTTACAGGTGGCCACACGGTAGAAAAAGTTGAACCTGTCTGAAGTGCAAGGAATTTGAAAACTCAACCATAATGTGAAGAGAGAAATAAAATGTACAATATGATTAAATTAGGCTGTTAGTCAAAAATGAATATTCTTTGGGGGGTATATATGATAGATGGATGGATGGATGAAAAGGAGCAATGAGGATTCCTTTTCCCAGATTTGTCTTCAGCAATGTCTGTGTTTTGGTTCACCTTTTTTTTTTTTTACAAAAAAAAAAAGTACACAAAAAAGTTGATTTCCTACCTAAAGCCAAACATACGACCAGCATATCATTTTATTGGCTGCTTCTGACTTTGTCAAGAATTCTCCAAACAAACAGCCTAAGTGTATTTTTCTTCTCAATACTTCAAGCCAACATGCTTACTTACTTGGAACAACCTGTGCGAGGAACAGATGTATAATGTAGACAAGATTCCAGATTGAAAGAAGAAAAAGGAAGAGTCTGCTTGCACAATATCAATGAGCTAAGCAAAACTTGACAAAATCCTTATGACTCACTTAATACACTGATTCAAGCCCCTCTTTTTTCCTCCAACCCTACACAGTCACCAAATATTTCTACAGCAATTCTACAGCTTTAATGGTGAAGAAAATAAACATTCTAATTAAAAGCAGACTAATATCTGTGTTATAAGTGAGTAACTGGACTGCCAGGGCTAGCTGAAGATCAGGTTTTGAGAACTAATCGTTTCGGCTAACTTTAAATTGTCATCTTTAGCACAGACAGTATTAGCAATGAGAGAGTGACTTGGCCAACTCATTCTGCCTTGAGCTGAGGCTGATCTAACCTCTGCTCTCAGTCTAGCACTGCTACACTTCAGCAGAAGTGCCATAAATTGAACACTCAAACCTCCCAGAGGAAAATCACGTGAAATAAACCCTCGCCAAAGACTAATCTGTGCAAATGAATTAGGGCTAGTCAAGGACTTTGAGATCCCGAAATTATAACACACACACACATCCAGTGACTCTATTTGATTGTGCAGACATACCTCCCAAAGAACAAAGGAGGATGCTCAGTCAGCTTTAAATAAGTGAATAAATGCACAGTCAGCCATGAAAAGAGCTCCAGATACAGACTCTTTATAGAAGGTGGAAGAACAGGGATCTTGATATTTCTAAATAATCACAAATAGTTTTTTTTAACATGAATCATATCCTCTTTGTTTGGTTGTTCTGGTCGATTCAAGTTTAACAAACAGAAATGAGCCCTTAAAGTAGTCCTGAACTGAGGAACCTCTTGATCTTTTGACATTCGTAAAATGATGGAATAATTAGAACTCCCCTGAAAGTTTCAAAACTAAGAGTGTTTAACAGACATTTCCAATAGATTTATTTTAGATTTTAAATTCCGTAGTGATTCCAGGTTTCATAGTGGATTGGATGCAGGATTTTTCTTTGTTCTTACCAAAGAACATGAACCTTTTCAGCACTCAAAATGTTGATCAGAGAGCAGGGGCCAGGGTTTTTTAAGCTTTTGTGAAATAAATTGTGAAATAATGGTGTTTTTGATATTACAGTAACATAGCAAAAAATATAACTGCTATCCCTTTAAGAGTCTGTAAAGATAATAATTGGAACTTTGTTAGGGTCATAGGTTGTATGATCTTCAGCAACATGAAAAAGTTACTGAGATATAGATCACGTTGTCAGCAACAAATAAATGGACATAGTCATTGACTAAATGCTTTACAAACAGCTTTACAAGTCAAAACCATCCTGGCAGTGAATGGTTCTTGGACAAAAAGGTGAAATGTGGAATACCTATGGTCTTCATTTTAGGCATATTTTTATGATTTTACTGAACCATAATTCAATTGTGACAAAAACACTCACAAAAATCATAAAGGTCAACAAAAACATAATAAAAACGAAAGGTAAACCATTGTCTAAAAACAGCAAACCGCTTATTTACTGCTGTAAAATAGGAGTTAATCAATTCAGACATTGATTCATCTCAGCTCATCATAAACATAGATTGACAGAAAGGCATACAATTTTCTCACTGAAGACCTCAGACAGATCAAGAGATCATACTATCAGAGCAGTTGATGGAGGGGAAAAAAAAAACTCAAAAAGAAAAATAGATTATATCCACTCGTGCTTGGATGCCCATCTGACAGCGACAGAGACTGGTACACCTACCCTCCAACTTTGAGTGCATGCATTATTCAGCAATGCTAAAGCGCTGTGTGGCACCGGTGATGTCGTCTATAACTGCAGGCATCCCAGTGTCATAATCAAAGCATGTCAGGGAGCAGCTCGCCTCGCTGTGATACCCTGCAGATTCTACAAGATGGCTTTTGAGAAACAGGAAAGGGAGGTGGTGGTAGTGCCTTTGACTACGTTTCACTGTAACCATCACAACTACAGCTTAAATCAGAATCGTAGAGCATCAAATTGGTTCAAGTTAATAAAATGAAAACCAAGCAATTTAAGAAAACAACATTTCAGTGAAGGAGTTTTTACTCTCCACATTCCTATGATCTTTGATTTTCTGTGATTATCTTGTTTTATATTTAGTTCCTTAACATATATGAAAAAAATACATAGTGATTTCATGTTGATTTCTTTGTGTTGTTGGTTTTTTTGCAGTTTTTTCTCTCTCAGTGGAATTGACCCTACTTTTAAACTTGGAGATTGAACTTTGTTTTGTTGTGTGTTAAAACAATCAAATTCATCAAATACGTCTTTACCTCAATGTGAAATCAATTGTTTAGCATAACCAAGTCCAAAACACAATCCAGAACAGTTCAAAACCAGTCCCTGAGCATTCTGCAATTGACATTTAGAGAAAAAATTCTGGGATCTGTCCATAAAATCAAGATCTATTATTAAAAAAAGTCAAGAAAATGGTTGATTTTGATCGTAGGAAATGACAATTTGAAGGGTTTTAACAAAAAAGATATTGTATAAGTATTTCAACTAGACAAACCACTGAATATGCTATTTTTATTAACTTACATGTTCAAATTAAATGAATCCTACATTCTGATGGTATGAGATGTCTCAACTTTTATGTGTGAGGTCAAAATAGTATACTTTATAAAATCGAAAGCAGCAACTATACCCGCAAAGAAAACCCCCACAACACTCACAGACAATTACAGAAACCTTATCAGTCCGGTACATAAACATTAATTCAATGTATAGTTGACCTTTAAATGGCATTTCTGTAAAAAAAAAAAATTGCAGAAAAAGTTTCAAAGTAAACAAATGAGGCAGTTTTGGACATGTTTAAATGAGTTTTAATATTGTACTAGGGGTGGTGGAAAAAATTGATGAATCAATGCGTTATGATATGGCCCTGGCTGATTCTGAGTCAACTATTAAAAGTTAAACAGTGATGATTGGGAAAAAAATTAATTAATTAAAAAAATTTTGATTGAAAGGAATGAAAAGAGGCACTTTTAATTTGTAGCATTTCATCATATACTGAAAGCAAAGGCTCTTCCTTGAAAGAAACTGTATGTTTTCAATATTGTTTTTATAAAGCTGTTCTACTGTGTTCATGTTGTGCTGTGCAAAAATAAGATTTATTTTCAAGATTTAGTGAAAACACAACACTAAAAATTAACCTCTTTAGCCATTTCAAATTTAAATGAAATCAAACTCATAAAGTTTTTTTCACTACATATGTGTAATAAAGTTAATTAAGGTACACAAATTAGTGGTGCTTAGTTAAAAACAGTGATGAGGTGCAACATGTATATTTCTATTTTTTGCTAAATAACCATATTTATTTCAGTGTAAAAGCAGCTATTACTCACACCAAATATGTATAGTTTTTATTTAAAAGCAAGTGGCACTAATGTTAATAGACACTGCCTAGTGAAGCATCGGGAGGTGCCAAGTGATCTCCAATCTTAGCCTTTATAGGAAGGAACACTCTTCAAATGGGCCCTTTGGAAAAAAAAAACACAACACAAACGCCGTGGACAAGGATAATAAATAAGACCCGACCAATCAGACAAAGCACTGCGGTGTCAATGGTGTTCTCGGGTGGTCTTGGCAGAGGCAGATAACCAATATAATCTCACTCTCATAAATGCTCTTTTCACTGGAGTCACACTGACTTTGAAAGGCAAAAATGCTTTCATACTTTTCGTGGAACACAATATCAGACTCATAAGCTATGGGTTAAAAGGGCCAAAAGCATCTCTTTAAGAAACCCTTTTTTGCACAGATTGTGGACTTAGTGTTTTTTCACTCCACAGGAACACTTTCTAAGTGATCAATTTAACCATCTTTGATGGCTAATTATGTTCCATTACAGGAGGAGAAATGGCTATAAGGGGTCAAATCTGTCCATTGCATTTCAAGAGCTGGAATATTCAGTGCTATTGACACAAATGTCAAGGTCAAGCAACAAAATAAAATAATTATTGTTTTACAATTTATTTTCCTAAAACACAAGAAAATAAAGGACTAACTTTAATGATCTATCCCACCAGTTAATTCAACAATCAATTGCATTTAGTTGGATGTTCAATTCAGGAACATGAGAATTCAAATGAATCAACAACCTCTTCAAACTCCCAAGTCACTTCCGACCCTATCCTCCTGGCGTCAAAATGTACTATTTTTGCAATAATAAATATATATAATTGCTACAAAAGTACAGAAAACTATTTAAATGTACTATAACACACTTAAATTGTACAGGAACATATAAACAGAACAAACTCAATTTTATAGAATATAATAGATTTTTCTGAATAACTCTCCATATTTTTTATGTTTGTTTTTTATATTATAGAAACACAATTTTGGAAGGTGTTAGGCCATAAATATCAAGTACACAACTATATTAGAGTCTCATTTCATTGAGTTTTTTCTGCAAAACTTGTAAAAAATAAATAAATAAATAAATAGTTTGCTAATCTTGAGATATTTTCTCAAATATGGATTATTGCATCACACAGCGATCTCCCTTCCTCTGAATATTGATTGACATTCACACATTATCGTATGCTTTATCGGTTTACCTGCATGAATCATCTACCCACGGATGAGCCACAAAGGTTCTAACATGTATGAATGAGTTGAGTTGCTGCTCCTCTAAATCATGTTTCGAAAGTGAAAAAGTGAAAGTGACTAGTTGGCCAAATATGGAGTAACCCCTCCCAGTGTACACACACGACAGTGAACAAACACACCATGAACACACACCCGGAGCAGTGGGCAGCAGTGGGCAGCAGTGGGCAGCAGTGGGCAGCCATGCCTGTGGCCCCCGGGGAGCAGTCGCCAAACGGTTGCCTTGAGCAAACTGGTTGTTGAAGATGGAAGAGCAATTGTTTCATCACTCACCACCTTCAACTTTTGGGATGCGAATTGGCAACCTTCCGATCACAAGTCGATCCCCTTATCCACCAGACCACAACTGCCAACACCATAACTCTTCAAAATAACAGGTCAGAGTTAAAATAAAATGTAGCATGGCATGTTCAGGAGAGCCAGAAGATACAACTCCACTAATATGATTACAAAAACATTGGAAAGAGTTCACAGATTTTGAAGTAAAAGTACTTAAGTACAATTAAAAGTACCTGTTTAAAAATCAACGCAAGAAAAAGTAGTTTATAAATAATTAACCAGAATACTGAGTAACGTTTCACAGCAACGATGGAGGTTTTTCTGTCAAGAAGCTCAGAGCCATCGCTGTTGTCTGTCAGAAGAGTTGGTGATGCTTATTAAATGAAATAATATTGTAAACAATTCTTTAAAAAACCATATACTATTTGTATACATCTTGGAAACATTGTAATATAATGTTTTTCAGTCTGTTTCTAAAATATTTAACGTGTTATATGTGACCAGGTCAGCCACAACTATGTTTTAATTCACAGTTGATTTTTTTTTTTCTATTTAATTATTTTTTGTTTTCATACTCAAGTATTAATTCTGATTTCAAACTTAGAGTAGTACTTTACAACAGTTAAAGTCTAATCTAGTAAAATGAACAGTTTTAACTACTCAAACAAGTAAAAGTACAAACTACTCAATTACAGTAGTGCAAGTCATAAATTATTTTACCCAGGGACCTCACAGAGAGAACTCCTGTTTACTCTACCTGATCCTCACTAGGACTTTGTGAAGCTGCTTTGAAAGTAACTTCTAAAGAAGCACTATATAAAAAATTGATTGATTGATTGATTGATTACGAAGTCAGTAAATGCACATGAAAATCAATAAATCACTCAGGGAGACATCATAGTATGAAGCCTCTATAATTCTATCTCAATCATGCCCACATATGTATAAAAATGTTAAATAATTACAATAAAATATTTCAAACGCATCAATTTTTTTCAGAAATCTGAAATGTCTGTTCATTATATTAGCAGAAATCATTATATGCATTATTATCTAAGGTGAAGTTGCTGGTAAACCTCAGTAATCATTACATCACACCAAAGTGAGTTGTGATTTAATGGCGGGAATGAAAAGCTCTAGATAGACATAAAGAGCAGGTGGTGAGGTCTGCAGAGAGCCGAGCCATGCTTAACTGCCTGAAACGCCCCCCATTACACCAGTCGCACGCTGTGGCCATTACAGAGCCACAGCACCTGGGACAGAAGCCATGTTCATCCTCCTGCAGATCATTCAGCGCCCCTCAAAAGCCCTGCTTCTAACAGGTTTTTAAGCTGAAACATGAATACGACTAAACGCAATGTCTCTGCAATTAAACGCAATTAAACTGTACGATTCCCTCAAATGTAATTGACATGTTGAGACAAAGCAGCAAGCTGAGGCTGGCCCCAATAAAAGCCAACCTTTATAACTGAATGTATGTTTACAGCCTGACACTATTGTTGTTTTGTTTTTGTTTTTTTATATGTTGCCATGACCCCAACAACGGTTAGATTTACCACTTAATTATGTTTAGGATATATTAAGCCTTAAAATTAAGCAATGACAACTCTGGCCAATTCGGAGCCATAGGTGATATTGTGATTTTGCTGCCAATTTAGATTAAACTCTGCTATCTATTTTCTTTGTTTATTTAGCTAAACCTAATATGTATCATTACTATGGTAACTAAGGATTTCAAAGCTGCTTAGGCTCTCTGTGCAATAGTCAAGAAATCAAGGAAGTCAACATGAGATTTCATTAATAGTCAAATTAAATGCTAAAATTAAGCTCATTTATCATCACTTTCATTAATTGTTGCCCTCGTTCTTGTTCAAGTCAAGGATTACAGTAATTTGTAGGCACTTTAAAAACAGAAATAGCTTGCCACGCCCACTTTAAGCTTCTTTTAAGATCTATGGGTGATGTCAGACTCTATGTCCATAGGTTTCTACATTACAGGTATTCAATTACTCTTATCAAACGAATAATGATAATAAGAACAGATCAAATTTAAATCTAGTTTTTAAGTAATTTTTTTACTTTACTATCATTTTTTAACTTTACTTTTTTGAATTACCTACTGTCTAAACACTAGCAAAACCATTTGAATAGTTTAAACTGTTTAAAGTGCTAAATTTTTCTTGTTGCTTTTACTTATAAACACTTTATGTATGTTTATTTTCTAGTAACCCCTTTTAGCGTTATAGCAAAAATCGGTTATTGAGGAGCAGTGTCACCTACGTAGTGACACATGTGAAAGCGAGGAGCAACCGGAGTGGAGTGTTGGTAGATCTAAAGCTAGTACGTAATCAACTTTACATCAAATTTTATTTTATATGTCAGCTACTTAGATCATCAAATTATCCTGTTAGCCATTGTTGCAAACAAGATTTCCCTCCAGCAGAGAAACATTACAATCACAGAGCATTCTCAAACAGAAGGTTTCCTTTTGGCCAAGATGAAGTAGTATAAGTTAAAGAGTTTCATTTCATCTATCTGTTAAAGCCATCGGAGAAAACAAGAAATGAAGTAAAAAGACTTGTAAACTAACTTTGTTTCACTTTCCTAAACACCTAAAAAAATCATAGTGGCATGTTTAAAAACAGCATCTAAATTCCCATTTTAAAAAACTTTGTCAGGGGTATTTAAATGTCTTAAACTATGTGCATAGTACAAAATAAACTATAACTAGACAGAGCAAGAGTTAAATAATAGAAAAATGTGAAGAAAACAAAAAGCCAAATACATTAATAAAACCATTACAGCAGATTTACATACATAAAAAAAAATATTTTCTGTGTACAATCAAAAATCAAAACCATTTTTTTTGTAAAACAACCTACACAGAATGAGCCGAAGCCCCAGTGAGAGAATATACGCTACATCTCAGCCCTGTATTAAATAAGGAGGCCTGCATTAATTCTAATCAGCATGTGAAGCCAGGCTTGACAGCGATCCCTGAGGGGGAAGGAGAATGGAACCCAGTTCTCACCCCCCCGGTCTGGTAGGGAGGGCACCTGGCTCGGACCCTGCTCTTCAAGGTTCAGCGATTGCCTCCAGCGACTGCCATCAGTGATCAAACTCTCACATACACCGTACGAGCACTTACACTCACACAGGTGAGAGACTTCAACCTTTCCCTGCACCATCTGTTTAACTGTACCTGCTGGAGCTGTTTAAATGCCCTCTACACCCAAAATGAGTGAAATGGCACAAGTTGATGCCAGCCATTTACTGCAAGAAACTGCAAGTAAGATGTTTCAAATCCCCTGTGTTTTATTGATCAATGGATCCGTAATGAGACCACACTTTCATTATTGACTATATGGTTACATCAATTTGACAAATATTTTGACTTAGGTCACAATTACATGGTAAAAAATGCAAAAAAAACTTTTAAAACAGACATTTTAGTATATTTAAAACAAAACTCTTTGTAATTAATAAGTAAGTGATCCCATATTTATATTTAAAATGTAATTATATCTGTACATGTAATAAAATATTTTTACATATATGCCAAATGCATTTCAAAAACTGATCAAAAACCGTATTGGTGGAGGGTACATAGAATATGACCGAGCAACTAAAGCTGTGCAAGATTGATTTAATTTGGTCTTTTCTGGTTCTACTTGTGATTAATTATAGAATTGGAGTAGCGTTGCACATTTGGTGTGGTTTCTTTGAAGTGAAAAACACAGAAAGAAATAAACTCAGGTTTTTAAAAGACCACCCTGAATAATTCCCAGATATGTGATATGCAGAACAAAAATGAACAAATACAGAAACCCTGATTTTCTTGCCTATGCTCAACTTTTCTGTGTAATCAAATCAAAACCAAAGACAAAAATCCACCGAGCAGGCATTCCTAGATTTCTAGCCTGCTAACAACGAAGTGTTACCTTAGATTTGACGGTCCAATACTCCTCCGTTCCATACTGAACATCTCGAAGAGTGGTGAGATAATCATAACTGATGACGGCCGTCTGCAAACATACATTGGACAGAAGAAAACCATAAACTTTTTTCACTATTGTCTGTTTCCAGAAACATTTGTTTAATTAGTTAAGCATTTATAAATAAGTAACTTGAGAAAATACAAGTATATGGTTTGTTTAAACACATTAAAATAATATAGATGTTTAAATAGAATATAGATTCAAATTTAATTAAGTGTATAAGTATATTGTTAAACACACTAGTTATAGTAGGTTCTTTTACATTGGAAAAAATCGAGATCACCTGATATGAGATTTCTCTGTTCAGTGACAATTCCAATATTTACAAATGTTGTCTGCTTAATACTTGACAATCTTGATTATTAAAGCACATTTTTATATACATAAACTGCAAGAATGGATACAAACACTTCTGGTGATTTATTAACAATTTAAAGAACAATTTTCTATAACTAAACTTAAAGACTTAAAACATTGTTATGAAACAGTGGACTTATAATATAGATATGTAGGATATTGGGAGATTTGGGGTAAAATAAAATGCAAGGCTTTTGGTGGGCATTATCATTGTATCTTTATGGCAAAATGATGTGTATGATCTCCTTATGCCCCATAATGACAGCGCTCTTCTAAAAATGCATAAACAGCTGCAGCGAGCACGTGAGTCCACATGCTTTGGTCGCAAAAAGAAAGCAACAACCACACAGAGCTTTAAGTGGTTTTAGTTCCATCTTTCATTTTTTGTAAATTCAGCTACATTTTACTCATTTAAGCACATGTGAAGTACTGCATGAAAGCACATACAATACTGCATTACCAAATGTAAAAAACAAAAATAGCCAAACAATCAGTCTACCTGCAATATAAGCCATTAAAATCTATTAAAAGACATCGGCAACATTATCTAGCTTTATTTAACTAAGGTCAAGTAAAAATTCTATTTAATTATTATTAATCTTCAAGAAAAGAAGGCTTGTCCAAAGCTTGTTGGAGCAGTTTGCATTTCACAGCTCTTACCAATAATGTGCAAACTTTTATTAATTGCTTAAACAGAGATAAAAAAAAAAATTATGTACTTTCAGGCAATGCTTTACGTGTGTCTCGTTTCATTTTGTGTCCGAAAACATTTCACACTAGCACATTCTGTCAAGGCTATAAAATGCATCAACGGTTCTGTTAGTTGTTGCTGCAGTAACAGGGCACATTAACTACAAGCACAGCCTTTTTCAGAAAATAAAGAGCTGTTTAAAACATTCGAAACTCTAAACAAAGTTGTTTTGGGGCAACCTAGATGCAGAAATGCCTACTGGATACTTGTGATAGTCAAGAGAATAGAGTATAATATTTAATTATATATTATATATGTATATACTCGTTGCTTTTATGAAAAATAAATATATTTACAGTTGCTGCTGCTCTCCCAAATCTGATGATGCTGAGATCATTGAAATCCACTTTTTTGCTGTACAGGTAAAACCCTGAAGATGCAAACACCGCAGTCGCAACAGATGACACCTTCAGCAGCCGCACAGCCATGTGAGGAACTGCAAATACAGTAATTCAGCATCAGAATTCACCTCAAACAGTACTCATGATATACATTCTGTGTTTGTTAGGAAAATGTATATTAATGAGGACACCTTTACATAATAACAGGAAACGTTATTGTAACATATTTTCATTTCTTTATGTAGCTCTACAACGCATTAACTATCATTACTTTTATTTACAGTAAATCAATTTAGAGGGTGTGACACTTAAGTGGGGTCGTCACTGGCTTTGACCATGACAGAAGGTCTTTATGAAGAGAAACAAAATATTTGTGAAAATAATTTAAATTCTGAAATTCGGTCACGTCAACTCGCACTTTGTTTTAAAATATAACGTTACACCAAAGCAGCTTAATGAAAACATAAAATATGCAAAAAAATTGCTGTTTTATTGCTCAATCATGTCACTTTGCTAAACATGCTGTGAGCTGTTCACAAGAAAATCCTTTGTTACACAAGACCTTGTGTAACTTAAAGTAAATTTATATAAACCTACTGCGACATCACAACTCGGTAACGATGTTGCAATGAGTGTGAAATAACACTGTAATGTTCAGAATCAAACAGCAGCGGACTGTTTTACCTTCATCGAGTCTCACGCTGTCATTCACAAACCGGCGACGCTGCGTGACCTTTCAACTCGATCGTCTTTGTTGACATCGAAACGTGCTTGTCGCAATGCATCATGGTCATTGTAGTTAATTAGATAGTGAATCTCTTTCCTAGTCTCAGCAAGGGAAAAAACACATTTCATCTTACTATTTATAGTAACTCTAAATATGATTAAATAAATGTAATGCATTATATTTGTATCTGCAAAGTTTTCAATTACAGTTTTAAATGTTATTCTAATTGAAAGATTTAAATTTTACTTAAATATGCAATTCTGGCATGATTAAAAAGATGGCAAAGAGAAAAATATGTAAACGTTTTTGTGATATGTCAAAAAACCTGCATGCATTCAATAAACACTTGATATCCTTTTTTTTTCAGGTGAAAAGGGCAAATAAGTGATGGAGCGTGACAGGATTTAACATGACATGAGCTAGGGCACATAATGTGACCGTAACATTTGCTGGATCTTGATGCAGTCTAAATTAACCTCTAAGCAAATAACAAACAAAGAATATCTCAGAATATACCAAGTTATAGAAAAACAAGACAAGTTATTTCTTTTTTATGTTACTTAAAAGACATTTTTAAGCACCAAATAATTGTTCTTCATGTATTATTTTGCTAATTTAACCAAATGGTAGTATGGATAAACAAAAATATCAAAAACATTCCCTAAAACAGACTACATTTAAAAAGGTTTATTAAATAATGATCTACTCACAGCACGTACAAAATAATGTTTATTTTATAATATAATTACACAAAATGTTTAGGAATCTATTCAATTTATTTTACCATAATTTTTAGCCTCTAGTATGTGCAATGAACTTTCAATGCAATTATTACTAGTAAATATTACTGTAATCACATGTAGCCATGGTTTGAAGCTAAGAAAATGTATAGAATTCCCATTTTTGGTGTTTATTGTTCCATTTTCTTTTTACTACACAAAAATTAATAACTCCTGCACTTAATGTGCTTTAAATTTGCAATTTCACTTAAGTGCATTGTATCACATTCAATACATACAGGGAAAAAAACACCCACCACATATTTCTATTGTACATGTATTTTTTTCTTCCTTGCAGATAAATGAACAGCGTTTAAGATAAAAAAAAAAAAAACATGAACAAGAAGCCAAACCAATACTGATGAATGACCTTTACATTTTAGTTCATTGAACGCATGCATTTTCAAGGTACAAGCATGATAAATAACAATTCCACAATACAAAGACTAGAATGTTGAAATACTGCAGTCTTCTTCAGATGTCTTCTCTGTTAAATTTTCTTCCAGGAAATGGTTTTCTGTTGATTTGCACCTGAAGCTGCACGCAAACATGGACAAAAAATAACTACTTATGCAAATATAATGATAGATTTCTGAAGACAGGTCCTGATATTTAAGATAAAAAAACTCACCTTTGCTCCTTCGATGATGTGAGGATCCTTCTGTAATGCATTCTGCAGTCCTTCTTCTGTGTTGAACCCAATCCAGCAATACCCGCGATGAAAGCCAGTCTCTTTATCCTAAAATCAAGATAAAGTTGAATTACAGGTGTCCACCTTTTCAAAACAGACCTTCAATGAATTATAGCTTTATTTAAAAAATATATACAGACACAGGCATGCATTTACATACATCTAAAATCTATAATGCTTAGACAAAATTAGATCCTATAAGATAGGCTCATAAGGTTATAGTTTCAGAAAATTATAAAACTGAAAATACTTACAAATGGTAGAAAGCATCTCTTCACTTGTCCAAACTGGCCAAAGTACTCTTTCATCTCCCCTGAAACAACAAAGTTATCACAATAACTTGTAATTATATCTTAAGAATATATAAGATATATAATTAATGTTAACGTTATATAATGTAAACGTTAAGAAATAGAAGTAACGCGCGTCTGGGAGTCGCATAAGATTGTTAACGTTCATCATTCAACAACGTCAACAATTTTAGAAGAATGCTTCTGTTATCTTGTTCTACTCACTCGTCGCGAGGGTCCAAGGTACTTTTGAAACAAATACTTCGAAAACCTTTTTGGTAGTCGCTCTCGCTGCCGCTGCCATGTTTTGTCCTTGCGAGCCGACTTCCGTAGTTCCTCTGACCTCCAACCACGTGATTGTACGGGAAAATATATATATATATATATATATATATATATATATATATATGTTTTTTTTTACTTCTGAACGTTGTCTATTAAATTCGAAATCTTACATTTTCAACATTTTGGGGGATGTTGCAAATAAATATTTTACATGCTGAGCAAATACATTAAAATTACGTTTTATCGTGACGTAAGAAAGAAAGGTCAAGCGATGACGACAAAGATGGCAGCCTCCATAGTGGAGCATGGAGAGGATGCTTTTAGAAAATTATTCAAATTCTACAAGAGAAAAAGCCCTCCTCCAGACTTCAGCGAAGTAATAAACTTCTCCAAATCCTGTAATGTTAGCGGTAAGGTGAGTAAAATGGTTTATGTGGTTTTCTTTAAACATGTGACGTAACGTTATGGGTTTTAAACAGTTTGTCTATCGATTAACGATACTAATACTTTCTAAATAATAACTTTCTGCTTATTACAAACTGCCCACGCCATTAACATATTAGTGGTGACAAATACTAATCATTGCTGTATATGTATATTTTTTTGCCTTCTCGTTCAATGTTGTCGCTCTAATAATTAGCCTTTGTTTTCTTAGGTTTTCCCATGTGAACTTACCTCCACCTCTCTTAATGAGGAAGAGGTTTTTAAATCTGGTCTTCGGCCAATTAAAGACTGGAGTGCCTATGGTCTTCATGGATATCCAGGTATGCATTTGATAGACAATATTTACTTTTAGTTGGTTATCATTGGGGTTTTGTTAATTGTTGTGTTTTTGTTTTTATGTTTTTGTTGTGGTTATAACGTGTTAATGATCCATTCTGTAAGGTACAGCAATGGAGCTTTGCCATAGTTACGATTTAAATAGCTAAACAAACTGCTGCTCAAAACTTGGCATTTTGCAAAAATATGTTGTAGTATTGGATAGTGTTATTTATTTTTGCTCAATTGGACTATTGTTTGCTTCTTTGCATTTAGGTTTCATCTTCATAACCAACCCATTCCTCCCAGGCACTCAGCAGTTCTGGGTAAAACAGTGTCTCAAGATCTATCCACAGAAACCTAACATTTGCAATCTTGATATGCACATGTCATCTGGTGAGACGGAAAACATCTGGGAAAGAAGTACAGATGTTATACGGTTGGTTTAATAAATGTTATCCAGTGCTAATGTTTTCCAGATTGTTTGGGGAATTTCTTGCATTTAAAAAAATAATTATAAATAAATAAATCAGTTCAGTGCCAAAACCTGTGTTTTTGCACAGCTGTTTGACTATAAAGATGATTTATGAATGTATTTGTCATCATTGAAGTAAAATGGCTGCATCTACTCATAAAAATAAGACAAAATAACTTTTTTGTCTTACTGTTCTCATAGAGGAGTTGGAGCAGGTCACTATCATGAAAACTATGCACTTTCTTTTTCTAGTAGTTTGATATGTTTCTGTTTATTTGACTGCTTAATTAAAGGATATCTGCACATTTTGTTTGTTCTTCAGCTGTTCCTTAAACAGTTCCATATCTGAAATGGTCTATATCGCATTGCAGGAGAAAAGGTGACCGGAAGCGAGAACCCAAAACTCTCCTAGAAAAACTGAGATGGGTGACTCTTGGGTACCACTATGATTGGAATTCTAAGGTAATTAAGCTAATGTAATGTTTTCATGCATTATTATTAACAAGCAGAGGGATGTTAGAAAGATAAATTAGTGTATGTTAGTATTTTTAAAACATAAACTTCTTACAAAAGTGTTTGATGCAAAGCTTTTTTTACATATTGGTAACAAAATAAATGTTTTAACCACCTCTAGACCAGACACATCTAATTTTTGTGATATCATCAAATAAATATGCACAGTTTATCTAAATACCCATATGAAAGCAAAACATATGAATGTCAAATTATAGGTTTTTTTTCACATTTGAATAAAAATATTTATTTATTTATTTTTTGGTTGTTGGTGCCTTAGTTGAATTGAGATGGGGAAAAAAATAGATGTGAGGATGAGGCAATATTATTTCCCCAGATCTTATTTGTGTTATGTGCTCCTTCAGGACATTGCACACTAAAGGTACGACCCTGATGTCTTCCTGTCTCGTTTATATGCTAATCACACCAAAAGTGTTTAGTCTTCTGTCTTATTAAATCAGTCAGGAGGTGCGCACCGGATTCATTAGCTCTGAAGTTAGCTTGACACTCCAATTGTCAGACAACAGTCAATGCATTTCAAGCAGTCTCCCTCCTCCCTCTAAGTGGAACTGAAGACTGAGGCATTCTCTCTGCTCAGATCAGACATGTAAGCTACTGTTTCAGCCCTTCGGAGAGGCTCTGCTCATATGATTGTTCATTGATTACACTTTCATGCAGAACGATGACCCACTGTGAATGCCACTGAGCAGAAATAATGCTGTTTGTGTTCAATGTCAAACGGTTATTTATCAGAAAACCTTGCTCGGTTTAGATTTCACGATAAGAGAACTTCAGCATGAAAGTGATGGCACATGTTTTTTCAGTTAAGATCTAGTCAAATTGATGAAAATAATCCTTATATTTTTGTCTGGTACCTGTAAACATTTAGAACTTACATGTAGAGATTTGAATAACATGATCAAGCCGAGTGAACGCTGGTTATTTATTGTATTATTGATAATTATTATTATTAACATTAACATGCAAACATGATATTGTAAGCTGATTCCATACACTTGCATTGTTAGGTACACGTGGTGAAGAAAGCCTTTGACTAACTTGCTTTTAGAACTTGTTTTTGCTCTTCTCTGGTAAAATCCATTTCCTTTGTTCCATAGACCTACTCTTCTGAGAACTACACTGCCTTTCCCAAAGAACTCCACTTACTTTCTCACAAAGTGGCTGCAGCTTGTGGCTTTTCGGGTTTTGAAGCTGAGGCTGGTATTCTTAACTATTATCGCTCTGATTCATCGCTTGGAATCCACGTTGATGAATCTGAACTTGATCACACTCGTCCTCTGTTATCTTTCAGGTGAGGAATATCGTTACCATATCGAAGTAGTTCTGGCTAGTTGTTGGAATAATTTTAATAATAATTTATTTAGTTGTTAAAGAAATTGTTGGAGTTTAAAAAATGAAATATTTATGCACAAAGCATAGTCTAGAGGATGAACTGGATGTAATGCTGTAGTTGTATTTTATGAGGCGAAGAGAAATGTATGAACAATCCAGGTTTGTTCAACAACTTATTTAACCAAAAACCAGCATTCCATATCCCTCAATGGTGATTGGTTGTTTTATGAAGACTATAAATATGAGTTAACCCCTAATATTTCCTGTGCTTAAAATGTAGATTTTTTTATATACAAGTAAAGATTAAAGGCACAGCAAATAGTATTAAATAGCGTAGAATATGATTTATGTTTTGACTACTAGTGCATCAAATTCATTCTCTTTCAACTTTAAGTAAGCACTGGCAGTGATTCCACAAATAAAAACAAACTGCAAATAGACAAATTATTCAAGAACTTCCACCACAGCCTTAGTTTTTTGGAGTTTCTGGAGCATAATCCAAAAAAAAAAAACGTTTATTTCATGCTTTGGTTCTAGTTTTACAGGTATTAGTGCATCTAGACCCTTCAGACTTCAGTGTGTAAAACAAGGTGTTACTAATCATTTACCTCCTGGAGCACGGCCTCACATCATTCATATAGTATTTATTTTGTTGACATGTTCGCTAAACTCATCGGTAATAATTTTTATACTGTAAATATATTAAATATGTAAAAGTTTCTTCTTTAATGTGCTTTTTATTTTGCTTTTTATTGTATCTTTGAGGTTCAGAGTTATTTCAAATTAGAGCTTCAAAAATGCTAGTTACTATAATCATATTTCTTTATATGCATCTGTTAAGTCCTGAAGGAGTCTTACATTTTCTTAAGTTTACCTCATAGCTGAAATTAAATGTTTGGTCTAAATTGAACCTGCCTCAGAAAACATACCTGCTTTTTTCCCACTGTTAATTATGCATTGCACAAATTTAAATTATCATGAGGAACCTCATTGAGGTTGTGCTTATGTAGACATACCTTTGAAACTCTGGGAAAGAGTAGTGGAAGCTAGGCTAAGAAGGGAAGTGGATATTTGCGAGCAGCAGTATGGCTTCATGCCCAGGAAGAGCACTACTGATGCAATTTTTGCTCTGAGAATGCTAATGGAGAAGTACAGAGATGGTCAGAAGGAGCTGCACTGCGTCTTTGTGGACTTAGAGAAAGCGTATGACAGGGTGCCAAGAGAGGAGCTATGGTCCTGTATGAGGATGTCAGGAGTGGCAGAAAAATACGTCAGAGTAGTTCAGGATATCTATGAGAGGAGTATGACAACAGTGAGATGTGCTGTAGGTTAGACGGAGGAGTTCAAGGTGGAGGTGGGGCTACATCAAGGATCGGCTTTGAGTCCCTTCTTGTTTGCTATGGTGATGGACAGATTGACAGATGAGGTCAGACAGGAATCTCCATGGACAATGATGTTTGCAGATGACATTGTAATCTGTAGTGAGAGTAGAGAGCAGGTGGAGGGACACCTGGAAAGTTGGAGGTCTGCTCTAGAAAGAAGAGGAATGAAAGTCAGTCGTAGTAAGACAGAATACATGTGTTTGAACGAGAGGGAGGGATGTAGAACAGTGAGGTTACAGGGGGCTGAGGTCAAGAAGATGGAGGAGTTTAGGTATTTGGGGTTAACAGTCCAGTGCGATAAGCAGTGTGGAAAAGAGTTGGAGGCGAGTGCAGGCAGGTTGGAGTGAGTGGAGAAAAGTGTCAGGGGGGTTGTGTGACAGAAGAGTGTCAGCAAGAATCAAAGGAAAGGTGTACAGAACAGTAGTGAGACCAGCTATGATGTATGGGTTAGAGACTGTAGCAGTGAGGAAGAGACACGAGGCAGAGATGAAAGTAGCAGAGATGAGGATGTTGAGGTTCAGTTTAGGAGTGACAAGGATGGACAAGATTAGGAACGAGCACATCAGAGGAACAGCTCAGGTTGGTTGTTTTGGAGACAAAGTCAGAGAAACCAGATTGAGATGGTTTGGACATGTGCAGAGCAGGGGAACAGCCGAAAGAAGAAGAAGAAGAAGAAGTTTATGTAGACATACCTTCAGAGTGTTCAGAGATTATCTTGTGTTTTATCGTGAGGTGTTTATGCTCAGTCAGTCAAGCCATTTTAGCAAAAAGCATGTACTTGTGCTGTAAGAGCATTAAACTCATGTGCGGAAGAAACTTCATGTCTTTATTAAATAAATAACAGCACAAAACATAATATCAAAATATATATCCAATAATGTATTTGACCTGAAATCCATTATTTTTTCATGTCTAAGATTAGATCAAATTTTGTTGTCATGACATATGTACAAGTACTAGACAACAAAATGCTGTTTAGGTCTAACCAGGAGTGCTCGTAGCAGTAACCTCAGGCTAAAGGTATAAATAGAAGTCCATCAAGGAAAATGCACATCGGTAGAGGCTATTTTGATCTATATACAGTAGATGTGCTATGAAAAAATGTTACTAGTTGTTATTAAATAGGAAACCGATGTGCAGAGTTTTGCTATAAACTAAAAAACTGAATTTGTAAGTTTTCAAGCAAAGTATAGACCAAACCACCAACAAATTTACACTCTTCTTGAATAGATATATAGCTGCGCATAGAGACTGGAGCCTGATGCACTTAACCCAATTGTTTAGTGGGCTAATATGTGAGGTTTTTAACATGTACAGCGGTCTAAACAGGAGTAAATAAGTATACAAGTATATGATGAAACCCTTACGCTGTTTTATCATATTCATTGGTTAAGTCATTTTTACACACAGTTCTAATTGTAAAGAAAATGTTCATACACAAAAGAAAATTCTTCATGACCGTTTTTGTCCTTTGAAGTTTTGGCCAGACTGCTGTTTTCCTGCTGGGTGGGACTAAAAGGGAAGAGCGTCCCACTGCCTTGTTCATGCACAGCGGTGACATAATGGTGATGTCAGGAGCAAGCCGGCTCCTGTATCATGCGGTGCCCTGCATCGTCCCGCATCCTTCTGGACAGAAATTTCCATCCGGACTTTGCCAAAAGCTAGAGACTGAAGCACAGGCTGATGACATTATCCAAAGTGTCTCAGATGAGGACTGGGAGGTGTGCTCCTGGTATTTGCAGACATCTCGAGTAAACATTACTGTTAGACAAGTGCTTGCATCTGGCCAGAGCTTCCCGAGAACACAAACAACAGATACATCGAGAGAGATACTCGAAGAAGAGGCTTGTGAGAGCAAGAGGAGGAAAAGTGAAGGCTACGAATTTGACTGCTAGCCTTTATTTTTTATCCATGCATTATTTATGTAAAATCGCCTGGCGTTAAGCTTTGTACATAAGTCTGTGAGTAAAAGCTTTATTGTGATCTTCTGAAGCTAGCAACTGCTCACTCCAGCAGGTGTTGAAAATGAACAATTTGCCATGCAACCATTCTTCGTTTCATCCTGTCATGGCTAACTTCACACACAAAGCTTCCTGGTTTGACATTCAGTTTGATTTGCTTGGAGTTGTGACAATTTCCCAGGCACCGGGCTGTTTGTTTAAGGCTGGATGCCATGTTTGCTCACCCAGGGCTGGAACACTAAACAGACCTGACCTTCAGAGGGAAACTGGGGAGACGGCGTGTAATCTTTTTAATCTGGTCAAGCAGTGTCATGGCATGTTGGAGGCAGTGTGAGATTGCCTATGACAAGTTCCCAGAGGGACACCGGATGTCACTGCCATCGTGACAAACGCTGGGGAATTGTGTTTCTATGGTGACAAACTCACTTTTTTCCATGTCACTTCTATCTCATACACCATCAAAAGTGCCGGGGATAAAGGTTAAGAAAAATGTTTCTACACTCATAAGGTGAAAATAACAGTTATTTATATATATATATATATATATATATATATATATATATATATATATATATATATATATATATATATATATATATATTCTTGTACTATCACGTACTGTCTTACCATTTTTTTTTATAGCATTATTACACCAAATGATGATTTATATAATATGTTCATGTTGGATAAAACATATACCGGAATATGTTAAATTGCAGAAAAGCAAACTAACATCTTAAATGCAATAAAAACAAAGGCTGGAATTTACAAGTATTACCATTTAAATTGGAATAGGGCCAGAGTTCTTTTACTGTACTGCAGAATGCATAACAAACAGTACACCTTAAAATAGAAAATAAATCCCAAACCTTAAAAAAAACTATTCAGCCAAACACAATATTAAGTCAATAACTCAAGACAAATAAAAAATACTACAACAATGATGAGCATTTTCCATTTCCACTGGGTCTTAAAAAGCCTAAACTTTAAAAGCCCACATTTTAGGCCATGGAAAAAGTTGTAAAATCTCTGTTCTTAAATGACTTTCCACAGGTCTTATTGTTCTGATGTCCAGTTGAAGCTCATCTGGTGTGTTTTTATGGATGCTTTGGGTTGCCAGAGATTGAGATTTGTTTTAAATAAAATTAATGTTGTTTTTCCAATAGTCTGAGAAAATGTCCATAAATGCTCAAAAAGTCATGATTGTGGTTTGCCAGAGTTTGAGAAAGCTTTCTTAAATCCTCAAAAACATAAAGTGACTATAGTTTACAGTAAATTATAGTATAGTCAAAATCTTAAAAGTGGTTGTTAGACTTGGCAGATACTGGCGTGAAACTCATGTTTTTAAAAAAAATAGGAATGTCATTTTAAGGGTTGCCAGACATTAAGAAAACGTGTATTAATGCTCAAAAGCATAAAAGTTATTGTTGGCTACTTTTTATATACTCGTAAACATTCAACTTTGTAAAAGGCACGGTGAGGGTTGCCAGAGTTTGAGAAAACCATTGTAAATGCTCAAAAACATAAAAAAGATAGTCAGGGTTTCAAACAATGTATTTGAAGCATACCGTTTATTATACAAAAAGATTTTCTATGTTTTTAATGTTAATAATGATATATTTATTAGATTTGATTCTTAAAGGTCTTAAAAAGTCTTTAATTTGACATTGGAAGCTTCTTTCAGTATGTCAATCTCAAAATTAGCATATATTTATGTTGGCTTTTGCAAAACAGAAACATGTTGAAAATGCTAGAAACTTATTTACCGGGCTTATTCAACTTTTCTCCACAAACTGTAATACATTGTAGCTTAGAAATGAGATGATGTCACAGAAAAGCAACAGTGGATTAAGTTAGCAAGTAAGTAAATATATAGTGTATTGTCTGCACTGATGTGAATGCTAGTGAGTATATCTTTGCATTACCACACAGCCAGTCACTAACCCACACACACACACACACACACAAACACGCATATTCAGTAAACACACAATCCAATGAACTGGTACTGGACTGCTGTTCTAACCAAACACCTGTTACCATTTGAAATATACCAGGGCTGCGGACCAGACTTGATCAAATATGTTCCTATAAGACATGAAGTATCTTTTTAAAACATCTTTGGTTTTACATATAAATGTACATATAAATAGGAGGCCCAGGATACAAATATTATAACTCCTGATTTATTTTTAGTTATATTTAACTAATTTATGTACTATCTCCTATGAAAACGACACAACCACTACTACATTACACAAAGCAAAACATTTAGGCTTGATAAAGTTGCACCAACAGTTCCGTTTTGTAGTTCTTTGAAAGTTACATGGACATACAGTGGTTTGCAATTATTCCCTGCTTCCTAAAAAAGTTTATCAGAATATAAATGCTACTGAGAACAGACAATCTCAGGTTTCCTACCGAAGTCAAAAGAACAGTGAATATAGCATTACATAAAATGCTTTAAACCACCCACGACCGAGAAGAGAAGTTGTTGTGTTGAAAGAGAGCCCTCAGCGAGTGAAGATGACAAGGTTTTCCTCTTCTGGCACCTCCACGCATGCCAGGATGCTTTAGGTACCACATCCATTTCATACCAACATGAAACTGGAGGCTTTTACCTCCCCATAAAAATTTTTTAAAAAAATTATAAACTGTCACAATGATGTATGCAGTCATATAATTTTTATTGCTCCCACTTTATCTGCTCTTCCTGCTGGCACCTTGTTTCTGCCCCGTTGCCCTCAAGTTTTCAGCGTCCCTCCCATTACACTGTCATTACTGGGAAATGTTCATTGCCAGAGAGGGTGCAGAGAAGGAACTACTGGGCCCTTATTGGCTTTGTCTTAAATCTGATGAGCAAATTAGCATGCTGCATGAATTTAACTGCTATTCATCACACATTCATCACCAAGATGGAGAGATTTATGATATTCAGGTGCATCTCGAGAACGATTGCTAAAAGCAGTCTTGTTTTTGTGTAGTATTTATCTGATAATGTCATGCCATAACTGTTTAACAACTTAGATTTGTAGTTGTAACACATCATATCACTCTAAAGTGCTTAAAAGTGTTTTTAAAAATTCTGCTTCTCAAAAGCACCTCACTTTTAAGGAACAAAAATTTTGGCAAATTGAGATTTCTACGCTTTTTAATCACTGATGTTATCAATAATTACTGCAGCAGTGGCTTTTAGATGCGCTACAGTGGTTTTGAGAACTGTCCTCAAATTTTTTGATAGTATTTAACTTTGACTAGTGCATCTACCTACCTATGAAACAAACCTGATCCCTATGTTCCTTTGGGCTTGTTTGAAAACTTTATTTGCGCATTGAATCCCATTTGGAACGATTTTTGTATGTGAGTGGTAATTGGGTCTGACTTCTCAACAGACTAAATTAGCTAGTCATTCCTGAACAAATATGGACAGAAAAAAATCTTTATTTTTATTTTTTTTTTATTTGCTTGGAATTCCATTGGTCAGCAAACTTCCTTCAGCCCAGCCCAAAGCAGTTGTTGTCTGGTGGATAAGGTGATGGACTTGTGATCGGAAGGTTGCTGGTTTGATCCCCAGATCCACCGAGTTGAAGGTGGTGTAAGTAATGAATCACTTGCTCTTCAACAATCACAGCTGTGATGCCCTTGAGGAAGGCACCAGTTTCCCGCTGGTGGCCACAGCTGCCCACTGCTCCGGGTTTGTGTTCACCGTGTGTTTGTTCACTGCTGTGTTAAATAGGGATGGGTTAAATGCAGAGCACACATTCTGGGTATGGGTCACTCCATATCTGGTCACTTTCACTTCACATATTTTTGTTTTGAATAGACAAAATTATTCCAACATATCACTTTGTAAAATATATAGTTTTACAAAAGGTGATCCACAGGAATTTTGCAAAGAAAATGGTGCTTTTGGGCATCATTGTTTGTCATTATTGTTATTTTCAAATATTTAACATTTGTCGAGTCTAAGCTCAGTCAATCCATGTTAACTTATACTCCTAAAAATCACTGATAATAAAATATATTTTTTTATTTTAATGAGTCTTTACTTTAAGCTCTATGTGTAGTCACTTTTATTGATGTTTGGTGATGTAATTGTTTTGAATATGGTTTAAAACAACGCAGAAAATTATCTTTTTTCTTCTTCTTTTGTTTAAGTAAACTAGAGCAATTTTCTCAAAAGTCTGAAGGCAAATGTTTTTTTCTCAGTTTAGTCTGGCAGGCCTAGTTTTGTTTTCTTACCAGTAAACTAATAAATTTAATTGTAGAAACAGAAACAATGAAATTTTGCCATTTTTCAAGGTAGGAGGAGAGCTGTCCAAGCGAATCAATTAGAGGGAAAAGGCGTTCCGTTTAGTTTTTTTTTTGCATCTGAATTAAGGGAAATTGTAGAAAGTAATTAATCATTGATGGAATTGCAATTGGTATTAATATGTTTTTGTTAAAGTTATACATTTAACAAAAAGGTATTTCTTGTCATTACCAAGTTAGCTTGTTGCATTTGTGCTTTACAGAGAAACTGAAGCTCCAGGAGCCAGACAGAAATAATTTAATCTATAAAGTTAGTAATTCAATTAAATTAAGATAAAAAAAAAAATTTTCAATGCATCGTGTGCAATCAAATTAGAATACCTATTATGTGTGTGTGTGTGTGTGTGCGTGTATGTATAATAATTGCTAAGCATATCATAATAATTTGTATCTAAAAATAAGCATTTGATTTACTTTTACAGTATAAGGTTAGATTTATTGTTAGTATTGAAATGCCTTTATATTATTTATATTGTGATATAAATAACATAAATTGTGTATGGTAGCATTGCTGTAGTATCATTTACAACACGTTGTCAGTTTTATTGTATAGCTCGCTCTCGTCCATTTAAAACAAGTCTTTCTTTTTATTTTCAGCTGTCAGCTCGATGTGCCACCCTGCTTTCAGTTTGGTTTTCATTTACTTCATACTCAACCAAGTGTTTGAAATGTCACCAAGCACAATTTAAGCTTTTTAAAGGTCACCCTTTTCAATGGCTTGTACATTGTATAAATTTTGTTTCTTTTCTTTTTTTTTAGCTTTTGTTGTAAAGGAGAGAACAGATGAGTCATTGTAAGCCTTTGCTACATCAGAAACTCTCTTATTCAACTAAAATATTTGGTGATCCCTTCGCTTGAAGCTGTGACCAGGAGAGAATTGTCGTTTCAGGTTGCTGTCTTTCAAAAAAAACACACATACATTATGTCCTTAAATTTATATTTAAACTAAAAGAATATTTTTGCTTTCTGATCCAAAAACCATTCGTTGTTTGCAGAGATGATTTGTGTGCTCTCTTCTGTAAAGTTGCTGAATAAATATGCTGAAATATCATCTACACCCTTCAAATGGTTTTATAACGAAATCCAAATATTTTTTTCTATTTCTATCCAAATACTCTGGATAGAGTTTATTTTATGCTATCTGTATAACTCTCAGTTATTACACCAGATTTTGTTAGAAACTAGAAATTTAGTCAAATTGTATACCAGATGTTGCAATGTGAATGTAAGCATTTTCTGTTTGTTTTTATTTGGTTGAGGTTTATTGGCTGTTGTTTTTTTTTTTTTTCAAAGAAAGACAATACAAGTTATCAAGTGTTCAGAGTATGTTTGAATGTCATTGATTTGTTTTGTTGTTTGAGCATGGCACTGGCACCTTAAAACTAAGCATGGGTTGGATTCATGAAAATGTAAAACAAGATTAAAATTCATGCAATTAATGTTCAGCCTCTTAACATTCAGCCTCTCTTTTTCTTTACCCACTTAGTCCTGGTCATGGTTTTTGAGTCATTTACTGTGCTTATACCAGTGCTGGTGAAGGAAAGCCACACATAAACAAGAGCATGCAACTCCTCTCCTTAATTACATTTTTTAAAGCTGACAAATTAAATAGCTAAATGGCTAGACATCTATTGCAAATATTCCATTCGGATGGACAAATGAAGCAAAGAGCTGTTAAAGACAATTAACTTCAATTTGGATATTCAAATTACCTTTTTTAAAACGAGACAGAAAATGCATTACAAGCTAAAAGTTTCTAATTTCAAAGTTTGATTTTGCTTATTGAAATTAATTCATATTATTTTGTGCAAATTGCATTCTTAATTACCGCGCGTTAGCCTTCTGTAAATCTGTTCTTAAAAATTATGATTTGTAGATTTGATTTCAGTTCGTACGCAACATTTAACCTGCTCGTCACACCCTGAGTGATCTCAGGAATGGCTTTGACTACAGCTTTCCATCTCTCCTTGACTTTCTCAACATTCTGTCATAAAATCAGAGATTAGATGAGCGCCTCTTCTCAGAACTCTGAGGAGCAGCAGCTGCTGTTGTTATGGTGATGTGCACTTTCAGCTTCCCGGTGTGTTGATTATGGGCCATTATGTTATTTGCTCAGACATTGTTTTTAATCGGCCTGCATATAGGTCGCCATGGTAACCGTGATTTGGAGGGGCTTGTGACTTTTTGTACTTTTACAGATGACTGGTCTCATGGTGTAGTTAGCCATGTGGATAGTTTGCTGTTTTCTGAGCAGAAGTGTGTTTTACTTGTGTAAAGGCATCCCTTAAGGCAAGAGCGTGTTAAAAAAAAGACTGTATACTTGTAGTCATTTATTTCAAGCTGTTGTGTTCGCTGTGATATTTACACATGATCTAATATGATAAAATAAACAGTTTTCTTCTATTTTATGTTTTTGTTCATCTTTTATAGACTAATAATTAAGCATAGTTACATATCTGTTGTAACTGGAATGACCTTCAGATAGTCAAATGATCAATTAACTTTTACCAAGGTAGATAGTTTAAGTGTACTTAAAATGCATTTAATTAGTCCAAAAACACTGACCATCAATAGAGGGGCTACTCCTTTTGAAAAGGTTGAGTGAAAGATGAAGCACACTGGGCAGGGCATCAGAGAACTGTATTTGCGCTCGCATTCCCCCAAGAGAACAATTTCTATGCATATAGCATGCATTTATTAATAATAAAAATGACTTTTATTTATTGCTCCTTTCTTTACACTGAAGGACAGCTATAAATAAAACTATAAATAAACTTACGTAAAAGCAGATACAGTCACAAGACAAAGACCAAAGTGAAAGAACTAAAAGCTATTACTTAAGTAAAGTGCTGTTAAAAAATCTTGTTTAAATAGAAAAGCTTGATTTAAATACACTGATGTTAGTATTGTGATTGCTCCAAGTGACGCACTGATTTGGAGAACATGGAGAGGCAATGAAGAATTAGTGGATTAATTGTTAATAATCGAATAATAATCAACGGGTCCCTGGACGTTAATAATTCTGAATTCTGATAGCACTACACACTATGAATAATTAATTAAGCATTAGCAACTTTAAATGTTTTTTTTTCCTTGGGTTACAAGTATATTTATATTACGCTTAATAACATTAATTTCATGCTTTATTTGAGGGCCAGTTAATCATTTATAAATGAAAATTTTCACTATTTAAAAACGAATTACCTATTAGTTGTAAGCTATTCATGACATAATTTAGAACCTGTTAATAACTTGTTATTAGATTTTTATTGGACAATTTGAAAGCAAATTCATTTTATTATTCAGTTATATAGTATAGCTACTCAGTGTGATAATAAGAGTATTACTACTGAAACTCATGACTAATCCAACTGTTTTTGGGAGATACTGAGGACTATTTGTTTCTTGTAAAGCTTTTACACAAAATATATAAATGCTCAGTTATGCTCGAAACAGAACAAGTAAAAACACAGCAGAGGGAATTAGACCAACGACATACTTTGTAATCCTGTGTAAATGCTTTACAAGGCATAAATAGTTTTAATCTATCCAAATATTGACCAGTGAAGTTCAAACAGAACTGAAGGGATGTGATCAGAATATTTAGTGTAAATATTCTGGACGCAGCATGCTGAAGGAGTAGAATTCCATCCCAGAAAGGCAGAAGATCTCTCAACAGAACCTTCTCTCTCACTGTCCCTGGCTGGTGGAACAAACTCTCTCATCCAGTCATGAAAGCAACAATTCTTACAACTTTCACAAAGAAACTTAAATCTCTTCTTTTCAAAGAACACTTACAATTGAAAAATAAAAGTTACTTATATTTTATTTTCCTTACTATATGGTTGATAGATCAGTTGATAAAGCATTGACAAAGTGTATATTATCTCTCCTCTACTGAAAGTCACTTTGGACCAGGTTTTAATAAAAATAAAATTAAAAGCTACTTTTACAATTAAATGTGTCAAAATATTCGTAGTAGAGTAAAATCTATAAAACTAGCAATGGAGGTTTTCAGAGGCTACATACATAAACACAAAAACCATGATGATGAACACAGACGTTTGGGACATCCCAGTCTGTTCTAAAATGAGAAATAGTCACCAAATGTAAAGTCGTCCATGTTTTTTACAACAACAAAAAAAACAACAAACTGCAATTTTTGTATGTTTTGTATACAAGTTACAATTCTCAAAATTTGCAGAGTTGAAGGATGACACTGCTCAAATAAATAAATAAACAAGCAATTCTACAATTGTACAATTCTCAATCTCTGGTTCAATATCCCCAGTTTTCAAAGTCTTTGTGTTTGTTTGGAAAACACATAATTATTATTTCAGGCTAAAGGTGAAAATATTATGTTTTTGATGATGTGCAGAGCAAAATGTTCTTTATTTTCTCTCTCTGTCCTCTCTTTTGGCAGCCTGTAATTTTTCTTTTTCAATCCAATGGCTCCCATGGCAACTCTATCTGCTGAGTGGCCAGACTGCCTCTGTGAAATTGTTCCAGGGCTTCTGTAATTGGGTCTGGGTTCGAAGCGGAGAGTAATGTAGTGCGCCAGGAACATTACAGATGCTCGCTGGAAGCTGCGTGAACAGCAGAGCTAGCTTTGATGTGACTCTGTTACTTTTCACGTTATTTAGGCCATAAACTGCTCTTAGGATAAAAGGCTCTAGAATAAAGAACAAAAGGATTGTGTTTGCACAGACAGAAACCGTAGGAAAATCAATTCAGATATGAACAAAGTCTATGTTTGCTGCACTTTTCTTTTAGTAAATGTTTTATGTGGTGAAAGTGTTTTGCATTTTATTTAAATATCGTATGTTAGCTGTTATATTCTGTTTAACATTTTAGCTTGTTGCTTTTCGCAGATATTTAAGAATCAGAGTTTGCCGTTTGCAGGGGGAAAGACTTGTTTTTACTTTTTGTTTTATTTGTTTATTTGGGGTGTTTTAAGTTTTGTTTATGTATTTAGTTTACTATTAATATTATTATTATTATTAATTATAAAATAAATATATATTTTTTTTTAATTAATATTCTTTCCCCTGATCTGTATTCTAGCATCTCCACTTATGCTGAGTGCAGGACCGGTTTGAAAGCAGTTTTTCTGATGTTAGTTTTGTGTGTTGTCATGTTTTATTGTCTACTAGCGCCCCCTATAGGATAACTGGAAATACATTTTAAATGCAGGGATGGGTGGATCTGATTGTACTGTATGTCCAAAGGACACAAATCTTCGGAACAATCTGTTCTTAAAAGAGTAGTTTATAAAAAGAACATGATCAAAACAGCTATAAAAATAATATTCATTATAAAAATAATAATAAAATAAAATGACAATCACAGTCACAAAGTTTAGTAATTACATATTTATGTTGTGTGTTGAAAAGTTCTAGCTGTTGATTATTATTCTTGGGTTGTTAGATCATTTGCTGCATTCTAACATTTGATCTATCAAAGTTAATATACTTAAACAGTATTTTGTGTTTGTATTTGTAATCATAATAAAAAACTACTATAAATGAAAACATGGTCTATTATTTTTTTGCCATTTATTATACATTTTTACTTTACTTGGTCCAGATACTCTATAATATAAAAGTGCAAGTGTAAGAGTCATCATGAGATAAAGGTGTCCAGGAAGAGAGCAGTTCCCTTGCAGCCATCCTAAAGTAAACAGGAAACCATGAGGAAATTAAGCTAGAAAGTATAAGTGTGGCAGAATTCAAAACGCTTGCAGTCATCCTGCAAAGCTCCAGGGTTGAACAGGCGAAATCTGCCCCAGTTCATTTAAGAAAAGAAGTATCTGGAGGCTGAGAGAAGAGAAGCTTGACTTTATTTCTCCCTGTTCACTCGAGTGAATTCTCTGCCTGCTCTGAGTAATGGCTTTAGGAATCATGGTTTGTAATGCTGCTCTTTTCTCCCGGTCACGTGTGTTTTTTAGAAAAAGACTGATAACGGGGGTCTGACTCTCCACGTGTAGTGAATACTTATCATACGTGGATGTTTCTGCCACTTATTATCCTGGCACGGAACGTCTCCACTGTATATATCTATAGCAGTCATATTAAGAAGTCTATATGTTGATGAAACATACAGTTAGTGTGCTAGTATTGCTTGTGATTTGCATTGTTGAATAGTTTGCATTTAACAAATTGTTGAGGAGTGCAGCCCAGGAGTATCATTAGTGCTTCTGCATCTCAAGCAAAAGAGTCCAAGCTAAATCCCACTATACGCATCTTGTCTTTTTGTTGTCCGTTTAGTAAAGCCTCTACATCAAGTTAACAGACAAAATCTTCTAAATGTACTTGATTCACTAATCACAAGGTTCATTTTAGGTCTAACTACATCACACACCGCATGAGCATGATTTTGAAAGGGGAGAAGCGTAGGGAGGTAAAGGTTTATCTTCACTAGTCTTCACTAGAAAAAAAAAAACTTGAAAACAAACATGGTGGAAACCATTTGCTTCTGAAAAGAACATTTATTTGCTAACCAACCTTTTCCATCCTATTTTACCACCAGCCTTTACATCATCTGAGAAGGTTCATTTTAATACTATGCTTTTTTAACAATTAGACTTATCATAATAACCTATTAAACTTGGTCATTCAAAGAGCAGTCAACAAGTGAATGTCAGTTTATAACTCTTTTTAATGTAAGCATTTGTGTACCCTTGCTTGAACCACTACTTAATCACTTTTCAAATAATGAAAATGATGAAAATGCGCAACAAGCTTTATTTGTCCAGCTAAAAGTACATCCACATGAAAAGAAAATAATAATACATGGGCTTAAAATAAACTTCAAGCAACTAAAGCTCTATGTACTTCCATATTCTTTAATTCAAAAAACATCACTTTATACTGTGTGTTCATTTTCTCATCTGGGTTGCACTTTGCCTTAAGAAAATGGCTACCTCTTCTTAGTTTCCCGCTTCTCTGCTTTTCCCTCCCACCAGCTGCACTCAGCGTGTGTTGCCTGTAGCAAACATGAGTGTGAGAGATGCGCCTCTTCCTCCTCCTCCTCCTCCTCTTCCTCTTTGCTCTTATCACTCCCGTCCAGACCTGCAGCGGCCGAGAGGCTCCATAATGAGGTGGCGAGATCTTGGTCTCCGATCACTTTGGTTTGTTATCAGTGCTGACACCAATCTCCTTGAGTGACATTCTTCCAAACGCATCTATAAAGCTCAGTCCCGGATTCACATGTGAGAAGCCAATGCAGCAGGAAGATGAAGTGGTGGGAAAACCAGCGTTTCAGGCTCGAAACAGCTGGAGGCAAATGATTTTTTGCTCTCCCTTGCTTTTATTGTTTTTTTTTCTGTTCTTTTTTCGTAATTAAACACATTTAAGGCATGTGTGCTAAAGTGGGAGAACAGAGATAAGGGTTTGTGTTTAATGTTGCTGGCAAAGATATATTGTGAGCTGTTAAAAAACGTCTCAGTCTGTTACATAAAGCGAAGAATAAGAATAAGAAGAGAATACAAGCTGGGAAACAATACAACAATTGTTCTACTGATTTATATTTTTTTACAGCTAGATTCATCCCAAGAGATATTTTACGCTCTACATTTAACTAATACCAGGGTGGCTTTGTTCCTTTTAAAACTCTAAAAAGGTGTCAATAGCATGCCAACCCAAGGGACGTAGACATAAGCCCAACTCTACTGCATCATATCAATGTTTGATCAAATGAGCCAATCTCTGGTTTCAGGGTCTATGAGATAATGTAACGTTCTGAACACATGTGCACAGAGTACACGAATGATGACGTCCACATCTTCTTATCATTGAACATTTTATCTCAAGATGTCTCCTCTCAATGATCTTCGTTGAATACTCCCTGAAGCATTGGTCTACTTCCTCTCTCTGTTTTCTTTTCCTTTCTTTGTGTTTTTTATCTTTTAAAACAAAATCATATAATCAGTACTTTGTGTTGTTTAACAGGTTTCAGTTGAGCGGTCTTGTCTTATTTCGGCAGCATAAAACTAATCGTTTTTGATTAATCGTTTCATGTTTCTTCACTTCCAGGCCTTGCTCTGCAAGTTCAGCACAACAATGATAGCATTGTGTGGGGAACACACAGGGGCAGGTCTTTATACTTGAGCTGGTAAATTTGAAGCCAGTTTTTGTCTTAATTGTGGTTTGGAGAGGGCGTTCACATGGCTTTTCTCACTGCAGAAGAGCAGGGCGTAGTCTGAGATGTGCATTGCGCTGATTCTGGCAAAATCCCCACAGTTGTCAGACAACTGTAACCGGTGAGGTAAGAGAGACACCAACTGGCCTGCAGAAATTACTCCATGTGGTAAAGAAGGAATGAACTTTCAAATTGCTTCAATAAAACCACCTGCAAAATCACTGAATGTTGGTTAATGCAAAGTAAGGTACCATTTTATTCTTCAGTTGTCTTTTATGTTGAAACGATATTTCCTCTAAAGAAACAAAGTTATAAAGATGTAAAATAAACCATTATTTGTTTATGTATTTATTTGTCTATCAATCAGGCTAAAGCGATTTGAATAGCCTTTTCTTTCTTTTTTTTCCGCTGTAGGTTGAAAGCAGCTTAAGTAAGGGGCCAACTGAAGAACATTAAAAATTCATATTGATTGTTTTATGAGCAAAAATAGAACTAGTAGATAGTGATTCAATAAACAAAGCTACGCAGTTTCTAATTAATTTGTTGAAATTAGGAAGAACTGTTTTTAACCATTATTGTTTGTCAGAAATTTTAAAACAAATTTAAAATAAAAAAATGCTGTTCTTTTGTTGTATTGCTACTTTCATACCTAGAAAATATCAATGATTTTTTTTATGTGCATTCACCAATAAATATTTGTCTGCTGAGATGTGCTTATACTGAAAAAAACGTCAACTTTATATGGACAGCTGTGGCTTTTACATATTTAAACACCTTCTAAAAGTATCGAATTGTAAATGTAACTTAATTCAACGGTACTAAATTGTTTTATTTTTAAAGAAACTTTTTAGAAAGAACGCTGCTGGAGGAAACCCATGCAGCCATGTTCTCATAAAGCTCCCCATCTGGTATTTAATTTGCATTGCAACCTTCTAACAAAGAGGCAGCAGAACTATCTGCGTCTCACAGTTACATGACTTTGCATTTGGATGAAATGGCAGCTTTTTTTGAAAACTTATACCAACCCTACTAAAAACATCCAAACTGTCACAGATTTACACTTGTAGAAGTAATGATAAATAGTATTAAAATATCAGGCCATATGTATGTCTGTATGTATGTATGTATGTATGTATGTATGTATGTATGTATGTATGTATGTATGTATGTATGTATGTATGTATGTATGTATGTATGTATGTATGTATGTATGTATGTATGTATGTATGTATGTTTGTTTGTTTGTTTGTATGTATGTATGTATGTATGTATGTATGTATGTCTGTCTGTCTGTCTGTCTGTTTGTTTGTTTGTTTGTTTGTTTGTTTGTTTGTATGTATGTATGTATGTCTGTCTGTCTGTCTGTCTGTATGTATGTATGTATGTATGTATGTATGTATGTATGTATGTATGTATGTATGTATGTATGTATGTATGTATGTATGTATGTATGTATGTATGTATGTATGTATGTATGTATGTATGTATGTATGTCTGTCTGTCTGTCTGTCTGTATGTATGTATGTATGTATGTATGTATGTATGTATGTATGCATTTGTGAAAGAATAGGTCACGTGACTAAACTGAAACGTAACATAAACTGGAAAAAGAACATCTGGAAACTGACGCAAATCATCATATAATGTTGGTTGAAGCAGAGATGTTCCTTAATCCAGATGAAATCTGAACGCATCTGAGCTGCGTGTGGCACTAAAGCGTTTAAGTTATCCATGGACACGGCGGGGAAACTCAGGTTACTAGAGTTCATTCATCCTTCAGCCGAGTCGAGCTCGACGACCACTCCCTTTTGATACACAAGTCGCGCCCAATTCCTTAACCCCGTCTTCTGATTGGCTCGTGCGAATAACGGGGCGTCAATTTCCGGTAAACGGAGGCTGGAATTTCAGGTTTCTCTCGGGTTCTCTCCGTGTATTCCAGGATAGCGGAATCGCTCGCCTCCCTGAAGGCCGATGAATTTTCATCTTTGGTTCTTCATGTTTTTGTGTTCATTCTTAGACAAGTATGACTGAGAGCGCGGACAGTAAACACGAGGAATGTCACGTAGCGAACGGTGTTAAACCAGGAAGAAATGGAATGGTGGTGAAGAACCATTATCACCATCCTCGGTATCAAAAGCAGAAGGTGAGGGCAAATCTTTTTTTCTTGATAATCATCTTTACATTTATTTTAAAACGACCTACATCTTCGTATCTGAATGTTGTACGTTTATGAACAAAGATGTTTAGGGCTGGAGCAGCAGCTGCTCGTAAGACCGTTTGTTTATGGATTCGTGCACGCGCACTTTCTCTGTTTATGGTGGAGTTCACGTGTGGAAAAGCAAAGTTTGACAGCCAGAGCTGCCAACATTTCTTCTATTTATATTGTTTTTGTCAGCCCTCTCCTTCTCAACGTGGAAAAACAAGATCTAACTTAACGTTAGCCAAACTCTGTTCATTGAACCAGGCAGTTAAAATGCTATGCCATGCTATCTATTTACTTAAATGAGCTTTAAATACTAATTAAAGTCAAAAGGCAAAACATTTGTGTCTTTTTTGCAGTGTTTAGTTTATAGTGAATCTATATATAAGACTCAGCAAAGAAATAAGACCCTATATAAATTAAAATAAACAAGCTATTGTCTTCTTTTATCATGCATTTGTAAACATTGAGCAAGCCTGAGATAAAATTATAAATTGAATTCTGCCCCTAGTTAAAGTAGTGGAAAATCAAACTTATGTTATCATTTATTGTATACGTTTCTTATTTCAAAATTCAACCTGAATCTTAATATTTTATAGTTTTCCCTGATATAGGTCCAGATAAGACTAACATAAGAGGACTAACATAAGATAAAAAAAATAGTGCAAACTGGAGTGTTTAGCATGTTACAGTAAAGAGAATATAATGTTTCATCAACAAAACTATTCCGTGTTTTTGGAAACAAAGTTGAGTTAATAACTTGCAGTCAGAAACAAATCATGTGTTTTTTTTCCTTTGCAAATGTTAAAACATTTTTTGCATAAATTAAACAGTTTTCTCTATCTATACTTAGAAGAGAAATACAAAGTATTTAACAGTGCACTTGAACTCTTTGAAAATGCATGCAATTTAATGTTGTGTTGTTTAAAGTTTAAAATGACTTGACATTTAGATGAAATACTTGATGGCTTGCAAATGTCAGATGTGGTGGTTTGCTGGTGTTTGCTTTCTTTTGCACAACAAAACAAGTCATCAATGAAGCAAAGTAAACTTATAGCACTGATATGCTAATAGCGCAGATGGCTTTTTGTCTTCAATGTTGAGCTTTCACTCTCTTCAACCCTATGTTATCCTAAAATTAACCAGTTTTGTCTGTAAGTATGTTTTTTTTTTCAGTTTTGCACGTTTGTGAAAAATGCAGCAATTTAAACAAAGTTAAAAACGTGGAATACTTGTAACTAGCAGCATACACCATATATGCATCAACATATACCGTATGAAACACCATAACAAAACACAACTTTATAACCATCTTTTTTAATAAGATGAAAATTTGTATGTATATATTTGTGTTAATGTTAGTATGTTAATTTTTAGGATTCTACAACATCAAAACTGCAGCTTCTAACAACTTGGTCTTGGTCATTGCAATTATTTTCACACATATATTCAGAAGCATTATTAAAATAAATTGAATCTGTTTGCTATTTGATCAATTACTCTGATAACTTTGTCATTCCACAGCAGTGTGCTTTCAATTGGAAGGAGCTCATGATTCAAGTTAAACCTCTCGGAATTTCTGTCATGTGCCTCCTTATTGGAAATATGCGAGATAGTTCAGCTTGATTTAGTTGCGTTTTCTCCTCTTTAGTGATGTTTATATAAACACAGCTACTGTGTTGATCCAACTAACATCGGAAAGACAACACAAGCCCAATTTAGCTTTCAATTTCTGTCCGAAAGTATGTATATCAGGGATTTTTCATAAAAAGAATTTATATTCCTTTTTAATCCGCCATCAAACTTTTTCTTTTAGTTGACTGTAAACTGAGCTGCTGGTGGCAGTTCACGTGGATGTCACTGTTGCTAGACTTCGTGGTATTTGTTAGTGGGGCATGACTAGTCACATGTGTTTGCAAATCACAGGGTTTTGAATGAACTGCTTGCTGTGAAACTAGTGTGTGTGTGTGTGTGTGTGTGTGCGTGTGTGCGTGTGTGCATTTGTGTGTGTGTGTGTGTGTGTCATGGTCACAGCAGTAGCAACACACTTTTAACAATGGAAGACCCAGTGTACAGACACAGTTCAGAAAGCTAAAAAACGTATCTTATAACGTATACTGTACTTGTAATAATAACAGTATTTCATATGATAATAAACCTTAAGCGAGTTAATCTATTAGTTGTGTCTATTTATGTTTGTTTAGCAGTTTATTTTTTGTGTGTAATATATATATATATATATATATATATATATATATATATATATATATATACATGTATACACTTAACATATCTGATGTAAACATTTTATGTTTTCATAAATGTCATAACACATAACATGTTTTAAAGTTCAAATTAAGTGTAACAGTTAAAACTAAACCATAAGGAACATCTATATTTAAAATATCAATTATGGAAGAGAAATTTCTGCATCTTGTTTGATAGAAAATTTACTATTAAAGCAGGCGCCTATTGGTTCTGACAGAATGTTTCTTTCAGTACAAAACTGTCAAATTGATTATATTAATATGTACGCACCACTTGGTGTTCATAATTCGTACCTTGAGTGTGATGGTGATACCATGACTACATGGGTTTGACTTACTTTCCAGGTTCACCAGGCTGCGTGCAATGGGAATCTTTACAAGAGGCCGTTCATGGAGTCCTTTGAAGAGACTCCCATGCTGGTTGCTGTCCTCACATACATGGGCTACGGCATCCTGACAATCTTTGGATACCTTCGGGATTTTATGAGGGAGTGGAAAATAGAGAAATGCCACATAGCTCGAGAAAGGGCGGAGCAGAAGGTAAGTTAGAACACGTTTAGAGGGAATTCTCATCTCACACTCGCTATCGCCTCAAGAATGATAGCGTAAACCAAATATGTGGCTATACTTATCAACATATATGTTCAAAATTTATTTTTAGAAAATGATTTTTAATTTGAAATCTGATTTGTAAAGCAAAAAGGATCAGAATTAATCCCAAAATGTGTTTTTTTTTCTGATATTTAATCTTATAAACTGCTGTTGAAGGGTAAGCAGCTTAAGATGGGTCAAAAGTAGGGATTGCCTGCCTTTTCTAGAGGTACACCTTCCCACTGTTCACTTTCTCAGATTTTTGTTGCACAGAAGCTGCAAAATAAGCAAGATTTTGATGAAAAATATGTGCTTTTTTTGTCATGGCTTTATTTGCATGTTTAGATGCAAACATTGTATTAATTGTGTTTCTCACACAGTATGGAAAAAATTTATTCAAACAGTTTTTTTAAATTATTTTTTTTAAATGTTCTCTTTTTTCTACAAATAGTACATTTTATGATGTGTTTATTGCATACATATAGCCATACATTTTTTTTTCAGAACCGATTACAACTGATGTCTAGTTTATACTTATTGTGATGCTAAATGAATATTTCCCATTCATTACCATATACATTTTAATGCATTTAACTCTTCTTGTTTTTCTTGATTCATATAAATATCCTTTAATTTCTGAACAAAAGACAAGTTGTACTGCAAATTAGTTTGGATATAAAATGTAATTACTTACAGTCAAAGAATGGTTGTCAAAGTCTCAAACAGGTTTATGTCTGAGGGAAAATTCCTTAGATCGCTGTTCTTGCTTTTGGCTTTTGCCAGAAAGGATGCCAGAAATAATTTCCTTGCTACTTTGAAAGTAGGGAGCTATTTTGTCAGAGGAAGGATATTGTGCAGTTTACCGTTACTGAAAAGTACTTTAGGGCACCAAAAGGTTAAGTTTTGTTTTGCTACGTGCCTTTTATGGATATGACTCATGCTAAATTACTGCATCCAAGATGACTTGGTCTCTGAAATGTTGACTTTTAAATGTTTTATGTTAGCAAAGCGAAATTGCCAAGCCTTTTCCCCATTCTGTTTCATTCCAAAGGACTTTGTTCCGCTTTATCAAGACTTTGAGAACTTCTACACAAGAAATTTATACATGAGGATTCGGGACAGCTGGAACCGACCCATTTGCAGCGTTCCTGGGGCCAAGTTTGACCTCGTTGAGCGGAGTTCCAATGATTACAACTGGACTTTTGAGTAAGTAGTCTTTCTTGAGTCTGAACTGGAAAAACTTCAAGCCTTGGCTGAATAACCTCCCAAGATTCAGAGCTACATCAATCTAGTGACTCTTATATCAAAGGCTTTTCAAGGGAATGTAATATAAAGCTTCAAAAGGGAAACCCTTTTTAGCAGCATAACTTTGAAATCCACTCTGTTGTAATCCCAGTTTAATATTCAATTGTTTCAGGTACACAGGACGAGTGGTGAAGGATATAATAAACCTAGGTTCCTATAACTACCTGGGCTTTGCGGAGAACACAGGATTGTGTGCTACAGCTGCTGGAGAGGTGACTGTAAAATATGGAGTGGGGGTGACCAGTACAAGACAGGAAATGGGTAAGGGGGCTTTGGGTACTTTTATTTGGTCTGGAGATATGTATGCGGAAAACGTTAAAACCTGCACTATTTTCACTGATGTTTGATTTTATTACAGTTATATACTTCTCTTGTGAGGACATATTTTAAAGCTGTGAAACATTGGCAGTTAAATAAAATGTATTTTGTCAAGTGGTTCAAAACTCATGAGAAGCCAGATAAAAATATAATATATAAGAGTATATTATTTAAAAGTATAGAATTTAGAGATTCATTTTCAAAATTCAGTTTTAGAGAAGCATTTTTTAAAACTCAGTGCTCAAAAAATGTTGCGACGTGCAGTCTAGTGGCAAAAGGTAAATGCATTAACTTCGTAACTTTTGCTTTCACCTGCTTTAAAGAGGTTTATAATGCTCTGTAAATGTTATCTTTGGCTGTAAATAGATGCATGCACAATTACATAATTAAAACGGATTAGCCGAGTCAGTAGGTAAAACATGTTGCATGCAGCACACCTTAGCAACTACCAATTACACCCAAGCAACCACTAATTTGTTTGTTTAAAAACGCTTGGAAGTTTTTAGATGTCGCCAAAAACATCTAAAAACTTTTCATGGGTTCCCTCTTGAGATGGCTATATTTTTCAATTTTGGCTTTAAATAGACATTTACCAAAGTACATAATTAAAACTGATTACCTCAGTCAGTAGCCATTTTTTTACAGTCATCATACCTTAGCAACTACAAATTCCACATTAGTAACCACCAAGTTTCTTGCCAATATCTAAAACCCACAAAAGTTTTATATATTTTTATTCACATTATTACGTGAAGTATTAACTAGTCATTTTTATCCAATTAAAAATGTGTTTAAATTTGGGTTAGATTTAAATTAGGTTTAAATTTGTCCCCCAAAAATGTATGTTTAGAAGGAACGTGTATATATTAAACATACATTTTGAAGGAGGGTGAATTTTCAATTCAAGCCAACAATATTTTTTTTCGATGTGTAGATATTACTTTTTTATTTATGAGTTAATTTATTAGTATTTTTATATTTTTCTTTATGTATACTTGTCCTTTTTCATCCTCCAACTGCTTTTTTGCTAGTTTTTGCATGCATTTGCCAACTGTTGCCTGCCATTTGCTTAGGAAACCATGACAGACATGAAGAGTTGGAGAAACTCGTCGCCTTGTTCCTTGGAGTGGAGTCAGCTATGGTCTTTGGAATGGGCTTTGCAACCAACTCCATGAACATTCCAGCATTAGCTGGCAAGGTTTGTCGCACTAAACTATTTAGATTGCTGGCCCTCTCCCTCTCCTGATTAACAAGTTTTTTGATGATTAACTCAGACAAGTCTTTAAAATTCTAGGAGTGTCAGTCGATTCCTGTCTTGACCTGCCAGTGTTGAATTCTATAGTGTGAGAGCTCTCAGTTGTTGGATCATGCCTGCTGGGTGCTTATGTAATGCTTTAAAATCCTATGATATTACTGTTTTAGTAAAGATATTACAGCGGTTTTAGCTTAAACAGTTGTTGTGACTCACACAATGGAATGGGCTTGATAAGGGATGGACTCCACAGGAAACCTGCTTTTAGCTGTCAGAGAGATTTCCCAATCTTACTTCCTGTTGCAGGAGTGGTCTGGTGACTAAGCCCTTGGATTCTAGATTTTGTTGTTATTTTCATCATTTTCTGCTTTTGTAATTTAACATTACCATAATTTCTGGTTGTAAATATATAGAACCCAGCTAGCTTCCTGCTACATCTTTATCCCCATTATGGTCATCTGATGTGTGATGTGATGACGGTGTAACAAATTGCATATTGTCTCTCCCTAATGTAAGTCGCTTTGGACAAAAGCGTCTGCCAAATGCATAAATGTAAATGATGTAATTGAGTTTTTTTTTGTTAGTGGATGACGTTAATGTTTGACTGGTTAACAAATAGTTCTTTCTTGTTCTGGCATTTTGATCCGTATCCATTAAAACCAAACAAATGTAACATTTTAAATGCTCTTCTTAAAAATAGAGTCTGTGTATGGAGAAAATACTCTCTGAGATTTTATTTATTGAATTATTGGTCTGAGATTAATTTTAGCCTTGAATGATTCATTCGATAGCTTATATCTGACTCCAAGCATCGCAAATGTACATTTTCTACATGTTTAACTATAATCTGCTCAAGTCATGTGTCCATTTCTAAAATGTTTAAATTTTTTTTAGGGATGTTTGATTCTAAGTGATGAGTTAAACCATGCCTCTCTTGTGCTGGGTGCTCGACTCTCTGGTTCCACCATCCGCGTGTTTAAACACAATAGTGAGTGTGCACTTCTCTTATCTTCTCATATCTCTGTGTTTCAACACCCTTGACTTTCACACTGTTGTCAACGAACCAATGCAAATAATGAGTTATAACTTAAGTAACACACAAAAGATGTCCATTGAGTGCAGCTCCTTCAGTGAAACAAGCTTTGATTACAATGTTTAGAAAGGCCTTTAAAAAGTTTCAAATGCCTGCTTTGGTAATGTTTGGTAAAAAGGGTCAATCCAAATGTAATCAATTGAAAGGGCACATTGCAGTTTACCTGTTAAATTGTAATGGAGTGATTTAAATTGGCAACTTGATCCGATCTAAATTGATAAAGTAATTTGAGATCAATCTGTAATGATCCCTGAAATCCTCGGGTCAGATTGAAGAGACTTGGGGAAACGTCAGCAGCACTCATTAGCTGAGTGCTAAGAGCTCGCTGACTGTAATGAGCTGATGTGAAGGGGATGCTAGCATTACGCACGCAACATTTTACTAGTAAAAAGACAAAAACACTCACCTATTATTAAATTCTATTAAAATTTGTTATATTAGCATATTAGATTCAAATCTCGCCTGCAAATCTGAAACAATAGAAGCATCACATTTTTGCAGCAATTAAATAATGACAGATTTTAAGGGTTTTACCTGTATTTGGTGAAAGGAATCTGAAGAAATGTATCCTCATTCGTGGAGCATGTCCAGTAGGGCTGAAAAATAAATTTAATTTACAATTAAATCGGATTATAAATTCACGCTAGTTTTAAATCGGAGAAATTGCAATTACACTCTTATGACGGAATAAACACAGTGAAGTGAGAGTTCTTAAAAAGTGCAATCAACAGTTTCACATGTTTGTTACAGCAACTTTGAATTACTAAAATATGTTAATGCTGCATATTTGTGTATTATATACACATTATTTTTATATCTAAAATTATATGTTTAGATTTTTTACTAACTATTATGTTAAAGTTTACTCCATTTTTTACATGTGTACCAGGGTAAAAGTGCATTATATTTTTGTTTAGCTCATTTAAATACTGTTCAAAAAACTTTTTAATTAAAAAGATGTATAATTATTAGTATTTTTTTTGGGGGGGGGGTGTAATCGTTCTGCCCGTATGTTCAACGCGATGAACGGTCTTCATGGACGCTTACGTGTTACACTAGGCTCAAGACATCCCCACAACAACCCAAAGGGGTTCAGAGCCGAAGACTAGAACTCAGTGATCACCTGTTTCAAATATTTTGTAGATGTATTTTGGCTATGTTTATATAAATATAATATTTTCCTTGCATAAATATATATTAGTCATAGTCAGTCAAATTGTACTTAGTCCTTTGTTTCTGTAGCTTCAGAACTTTACAAGTTGAGACGCTGGTGTAATCGCTTGGAAAATATTTAATGTTTTATTCAGAAAACACATTTGGAGAGGTAAAATTTTCAGTGCTCGACGTCCTTTTGGGTACAATTTGTATTTTCGTTTACCTTGCATGGGTTTGAGGACTTGAGAACACATGCTGAACTATGTGTATAAAATTGCCAGTTGGATGCAAAGTGAATAGCCTTGTGAAGCTGGAACTTTTTTTAGTATGCATTAGTAGGTGTAGAGATTTTCTTGATTTTGTTACCGAAGGGTGATTTTAAAACATATTTTTATGTATACACATTTTTAGAGTTGCAAGAATTGATCAAATATACTTCTCCTTAAGTAAATAATTTATATCCATCAGTGCTCTTGTATAATTTAAAATGAAATTGTGTTATATGGTATACCTTAAGCATTAAATAAATAGTCAAACAGACTAAAAGTTTAAAGACTATCAGTCAAAACATTTGTATGAAAAAGTGCTTTTAAGATGTACCAGATTGAAATAAAATCTCGGAGGGACTCAAAGAACTATATAGAAGTGCGAGTTTTTACTCAAATTACTACATTATATTACTTATTACAAAACACATACTTTTTTTTGTTACTTTTTGTGATTATTTAAAAGGATTTTATTTAAACCTGAGCATTTTCTGTGTCATGTGACATCCTTAATGTTGTCATGATACATGTGATGTAATTGTCTTGTATCTATAACGCCATTGATTGGCTGATGACGCGTATGAAGTTAGTGTTTGTAGAACATCTATGCTTATCACATGGTTCTTGTATGTTTTTATAAACTTGACCTCCATAGGCAAGATTTCACAGATTGTTTTCCTAAATATCTTCCCTCTAGATATGCAGAGCCTGGAGAAATTGCTCAGAGATGCAATAGTTCATGGTCAGCCCAGAACACATCGACCCTGGAAGAAAATTCTTATTCTTGTAGAGGGCATCTACAGGTAATTAAGGAGCTCCTCTTTAGTTCTGGACATTTATTATTCTGCACATTTTACAGCGGAATTTTGTTTTTTCTGGTTTTAGCATGGAGGGCTCCATTATACGACTGCCTGAAGTTGTAGCACTGAAGAAGAAATACAAGGCCTACCTCTACTTGGATGAGGCTCACAGCATTGGAGCATTAGGGCCCAGTGGTCGAGGGGTGGTGGATTATTTTGGACTGGATCCAAAAGATGTAGACATCATGATGGGTACTTTCACAAAGAGCTTCGGGGCTGCAGGTGGATACATCGGAGGGAGGAAGGTTGGTTGGAATTTATAACATTAGTGCGCTTTGTAGCATATTTTGTTATAGAAATGAACACACTCCATTGGAGGGAAGTCTAGACGTTGAGTTGAAATGTTTCTTGTGTTCCCAAGATGTAATTGATCAGAAAATAAAAACTCAAAACAATTCTAAAGGAGAGGTTTTGTCTCCTCAGGAATTGATCGATTACCTGCAGACGCACTCTCATAGTGCAGTTTATGCCACGTCCATGTCGCTTCCTGTCGTGGAGCAAATCATTACTTCTATGAAGTGTATTATGGGAGAGGATGGAACGTCTATTGGTGAGTTTTGCATTGACATTCTTTTTATAAAAATGTTTCAACAAAAATTATATGATCATCCTATGGAATAAAATAACTCTCAAAATAATGTGCGTATTAAATTTATTTGTGTATAATATTTGTCCTCGTGCATGTTTCAATTGTAGAATTGACCTAGTATGCAAGCTTGTGGCGATTGTAGTAAGCATACTACACAAGCTTTCTGTGGATGGAATTCGGTTCTGGGAATTTGACAATAAGACAATAACAACATATAATGACACTGTTTAAATATTTTGCTGGAGATGATTAGTGAGCGTCTTAATTGAAAGGCAAATTATATGTTAACCTTCTGCCGAAACAAGTTTTGCAACTTCACTAAAAGTAAATACAAAAACTGTCAATTTTATTGAACTTTTTCTTGTTTTGCTCCACTATCAACTTGTAAGCACTCTTCAGATTTTTTGCTGTAGAATTTTCTGGGAGCATTTTAAACAGTAGTCAAAAAGAGACATAAGGACAGAAAGACTTGTCTAAATCACACTGTGTGTTGTTGAGCGAACCACAAGGTGGCAATATTGGTTTAGAAATAATTCACATTGTTTAGATGAAGTTTAAGCATGAGGATAGTATTCTTAAACCTCTTTATTTACATTTATTTACTTATCAGATGTGCCTCGAATTTTATTTTTAACTGTAGGCGTTTGGTAACAATTTTAATATTTTGATATATTATTTTGTGCAAGAAGTTTTGCAAAACCATTGAAATCCTCATTTCATCCGTCCATTTATTTTTGCATATAATCTGTTGTATGATTAACAGCTGATGTGTCTTCCTCCATATCTTATTTTCACTTCTCACTTACAGAACATGTGAACTTCATCCACTCCAAATGCTCTCTTTGGTTCATCCACTTCGTTGTTCTTGCCTCAAAATTACCCATTTTATTTCACACGATAATGCAATGCTTCTAATTGTTTACTTTGAGTTCTCTATATAACAGAATCTGAACTAAGTGCTTTTCAAGGACTGCTTTGAAGTTAGGGGGTGTTAGGGGTCTGTCAATGTGAGATTTTTCTTCATACAACTTCCCAGCGCTCATGAAATGAGGCTGATTAGTTCACCAGCTGTACACAGACTGCATCCAGGTAAAATATTTAGCTCAGAGTTTAAACCTCAGAAATGTGTTAACAATTACCCACGTAACTAGTGTGATCTGGCTTCTTGGTTGGACCCACAAAGTGCCTTGTTTCCCCCCACCACTCAATCAACACTGGCAGCTACAAAAGACTAGCTCTCCCGAAGCCCAGGTGAAGGACTGACTAGCTCGAGTTCTAGTTTGATTTTAGTCTTCCTGTTACTTTTATGGGCACTTCTTAAGAATATCTTTTCATTCCTAAGGAGATGTTTAATCTGGGTTCGCACATTTTACAGTGCAGGAGAGATTTTTTTTCTGACCAGATCAGCTCCATTACAGCTGCCTCCTGATGGCACAGATCTCCTTTTCAGTCAGGTTCAGTTACTAAATGTCGGATCACCTGTGTTTACTATTCCCAGGGTGTAACTATCTCTCTCTCTCTCTCTCTCTCTCTCTCTCTCTCTCTCTCTCTCTCTCTCTCTCTCTCTCTCACCCAAACACATTTAAAATAAGCTATATCATTATTGCTTATTAAAAAGTAACCTATGTTTTTACACATGAACAAGGGGTGGGCAATATGGCCCTTAAAATGTTTATTTTAGGGATTTTTGATGACAAAAATTTTCCATAAAGTATTTTAACAATTTCAAGAACATTACACAATAACTAAAATATAGAACAGAACAAAGTACCAGAAGCAAAAGTTTACCTTCAAATATTCAGTCACTTGAATTACCTTCAGTTATCAATATTTATCTTCACAAGAAAATTTGTTATTTTTGCTAAAATCCTAATCACACAAATGGAAGAATCTATAACATTACAGCTGATGTAACTCAATTTGATGCAATAATAATAAAAGTTTAAACCTTGTATGCCTTTGTCTATGAATAGGAGACAATGATGTCCACACACTTTGTCCCTCCCCACCAAACTATTCGTCCAGCAGTACTCTTCGTACTCGCCCTGCCTTCTCCACACTGAATCTAAATTGCATCCTGCCATTGATTAAAATTCAAGTCACCATGCAAATTCTGTTCTTAATTTGAACGAGGCTTAAATCGAATAAGAAACATGATTCTTTATTAAAACATGATTGAGCACAGCAACAAGACACAAAGTTGTTTTATTGCATCAACATGGTCTCTTCCAGACTCAGATTTTAAAGCCAACGTGTTTATCAATATGTACTGTTAATGGCAGAACTTTTCCACAGTACTGTGTATGTACTTGTTTAAAATTGAAATACAATGTTTGTTTTTGTTTTAGAATTTTCATATCAGTTTGTTTCTTTAACAACAAAAACTATTATTTAAAACTTTTTGCAGCTAATCAGCATTTTGTTTCTTGGGAGTTAGGGTTTAGATGCATCCGGTAATAACAGGTTACACGTTTAGCGATGACCGTTATCATAGATGAGCAGATACTGGAGCATATAAGAGTGGGAACAAAGGTGAAACGGAACAATTGAAGCTTTTGTGTTTGTTGGGGGGTTGATGCACAAAGAAAACTAATCAAACAAGGGTCAACTGGAAGACATCCTGTGTATCCTCATGGGAACTCAAACCTTTTCGCCTCTACTTTCTTTCAACCTTTGATTTTTGTTTCCATTGCCCAGGCAAAGCTTCAAATGTACTACTCATTCGGTTTAGCTTGAAATCTGCAATTATCAGATGTGACAAATTACTTCAGAGTAAACAAATTTACTCCCACTCTCATTTTATCCCAGATTTATAAGTTGTTGTGTTATTTTCAGCTAAGAAGAAACAGATCTCAAGATCTCAATCACTGTTTTCCAACTTACGCAACATTAAAGAGCCTCAATACATCTTGCCGACAAATTAGCCCATACTAGGTGCCAAATTTATTTTGGACTCAGAGTTTTTATTGTGTTTGGGTAATTTCAGCAAAGTGTGATTTTACCGTTTTACCATTATTTTCTTCATCTTTCTGACACAATTAAAAAGAAAATGTTTTATGCCTTAGAGACATAATGAAACATTTAAAAAATAATTTTAGTTCAAGTCAGTATAATAAGCTATTTTTAAAGTATATATTGTCTTTTTTTGTTTTCTAACTGTATTCCTCTGCACTGCAAAACCAATTGTGCACTTTTTTATCATTCATAGTTTAATTCTGTTTTCAATAGAAAACAAGTCAACTTAGGACTCTTGTTGAAGTAAATTCTTTCTTTATCTTTTATTCATATATTGTTTCTAAATGCAGTTTTCACAGTCCCTCATGTTTCTAGCCCAAACGAACATTCGGTATAGTTTAGTTTTCTTTCTATCAGATTTGGCATACAATGTTGACCCCAAATAACAAATGTCTTGCAAGGCGCATTCTTTTGAAAGAATTTCAGCTTGTAAATAACAAAAGTCACAGTTTATTCTGGCCATTGTTTGTGATGGGCACACCTGAGAACATCTCTGTACACAGCGATTTATTTGACAAACCAGGGCATCCGTCTTTGTCCTGTAGTGTTGACTCGCTCTGGGAGAGAGAGGGCAGGTATACTTGTTTTAGGTGTAAGAATGTGTTTATCTACCCCCACTTCCCTTTAACAAGGATGACTGATAGTTGTTCCAGATGCTATGATGTGCTTCTTTTTTTCAACACTTCTATTATTGTCAAAGTGTTTCAAACAAAAAGAAGCCTTGGCCATTGAGAACTAAATCTGTAACTGCTAATTGTCAAACAAAGTAAACCACAATAGATTTTATTTGATCGCTGTGCGGAGCTGAAGGATATAATGTTTTTGATATCACTTAACTGAAATGAGTGATATTTTGTAAACACCAATTTTGTCACTGACCTAGACCATAGTTTTGGACAAGCTCAAAATGTTTTTTAAAGAGAATTTTGTTATTCATTCCTAACATTCAACCTACAATGAAAAATCTTCTCCTCAATCCGGCCAGTGTGAGCACCCTCATAGTCCATGAGGAATTAAGACCCCAGATTTGAGGCTTGAAGGAGCTGCTTTGCTTCCTGTTGCCCTTCTACACAAAGGTCTTCATAAGGGGCGCCCTTAGCTCCAGACTGGTGCTTTTACTTATCTCCTCCCTACAGATGAAAAGGAAGTGAGGAGGAACTGGCGCTTCAAAAAAGGGAAGCAATCTCAACATCTGGAAGCTCTTTTGGTCCCTTTTGCTGCCTCCCTTGCTGCAGATCCTCAAGCTCTAGGTCTGGAAGAAGTTAGTGGGGGCTGTGTGTTGTGAAACTAGCTGTTGAAAAGGTACCCCAACAAGATTTACTTTAGAGACTCATGCTGCACCTTAATCCATTCGCCCTCCCCATCACCTTGTGGCCCTGGCTTGATGTCTTTGTGTCATTTTCTTTGTTTATGGTTGTTACTAATTTTAGTAGAGCTGTTCACCTGAGTGGGTTATGCTCTCTTTAGCCGATCATTAGAAACTCTTGTGGCTTTGTTATTGTAAATACCTGATCAGAGCCAACTTTATTAGGACTTCAAAGCCAGAAATGCTGGGAAAACAACAGTTACTTCATTCAAGCTTGTAAATTAAGTTTTGAGTGACTTCTTGTAGCAATTTCTGTAAAAGAACATCTTCTCCAGAAACTTATATCTGTTAGAAGTTTTAGCTCCATGGTGCAAACCCCAATTTAATGGCCACATTGCAAAAAGTTTAATATGTATAAGGTTAAGGTTTACATATTAAAGCAGCCGTTTTTTAAATTTTTAATACGTTTTGAGCTGTGATACAGCTCACATGTGTGCACATGTGGTATTTGTCACTTTAAGCTGCAGTCTGAATGTAAAATTTGAGTGGCCCTGCTTCCATTCTCCATTACTTAAGTGGGGAAAATTACTCATTTAAAGATTCTCTGGAAGTCATTTTTATTTGCATGAATTTTCTAGTGTGAGCTAGAGATATATATTCTCAGTCTCCCTCAATGTTGAGACTTTACATCTGTCTAAAGAGAAATCAAATAAACTTGAATACACAGAATGCTGCTTATACCTACACAGCTATCATGGCATTAGCAAGATGACTAATATTATATTAAAAATGAAATGCTTGTATTGATAAAACAATGCAGACAAGCTAAAATACGTGGCTTATTAAGCTAATAAATATTTATATTCAGAAATGGGCTACTCGATGCATCGGATGACAATTTCTTCAACTATTAATAGATTAAGATGTATTTGGTTACGTGCCTAGTAATTTTAGAACATATAACTAGCCTTTATCTATCCCTGGAGTCTCCTGAAGCTGTCGCTACTGATATTAATCTTAGGCCATGTCCACAGGGACATGAGTTTTTCCTTCCTGCATTTCTAAAGAAAAAATAAGGTCCTATCCAACGGAGTACACTCATTGGAAACACTGTGTTTGCATCATTCCAGCTCAGAGGGTGGAATACAAAGTCATAGATGGCAATTAGATGCCTCCAACATATAAGTAGCAGGTTACCGACAGTCAAAATGAATATTCCTTGTCCACCCTACAATCTTGTATTCTTAAAAAATAAAATTTCATAGCTGTGTAGTTAAACCAAACCACTCCTACATAAACCACCTACAATTCTACAAAATAACTGCAATCGTGATTTAGTATGAACTTTAAAATAATAATGTGCTTGAATCTTATTATTTCAAATCTTGACATCTATCATAAGATTCCAGCCTAGCATAATCATAAGCATAGCTTTTTAACATAGTAGTCTGATAATATAGTCCTTGAAATCCAACAGAAACAAATGACTCGAGAGTAAAGGATCATAGCCATTTTCATTTACAGTTAACTAGCAGGTTTGATCCTCCTGGACTTGATTTAAAAGAATTTGTCTAGAATGTAATTGAGCTTGCAGTGTATTTAACGTTACACATTAGCCAAGCTTAATTTCCCTAACTTGTGCGACTGACCCGGTCATGACTTGCAGAACCTGCTTTATCTGTCAGTGACCAATTTACATTGGGGGATAGAGAAAGGACTCCAGTTTCACAGCCAGCCAACTCTTCTTTCACAAGACTCAATAACCCTTTTATGTGATAGACGGGGCTTCAAGTTTTGTATTCTTCAAAGCCACTAATGTTTTGAATGCTACAAAACTGGAAAGAATGATGTTTAGAAAGCATATTTTTCAGAACCTCGTGCTAAAGGCTCGGCAAGCATGACAATTGTGTGGTTTTTGGCATCTGGATGAGACCAGGATGAGACATTGTCACACAGCAGGAAATTCCTCCATTCAGGCTTTTAGCATGTGTGGAATGTTTGACGAAGCAGAACCAAGGCGTTCGGAAACGTAAGACGTGACTCTCAGATCTGAGCGCTTTATGAGCTCCATTGACGTGGATCGCTAAGCAATCCTCCCCCTGGGGACATGCATTCAGCATCCGCTGGGAGCTGTTCAATAATCAAGACTCTAATTTTCCTGTTTGCTTCAAGATTATTAGAAACATGCTGGAATACTTTTTGAGAATAGTTCTCATTTTTTTTGTAGACTTTCTGCAACAATCTTGAAATCATAGCAGGAGCTCGGAGAATTATTTGGAAAACCAAATCTCTGGCATTTAAGTTCAAAGGATAAGTTTAACATAATATTAAAAGTATATTGACTTTTGTTCCTTTTGAATGCAATTTGGAACACAGTTATGCAGTACTATCAGAAGAGTCCTCCTTGTGCTTGTTCTGTTTTGTAAAATGAAAATTGATGAGAGAACTGAAGAGTCCACTTTTATATGTTTAATGCAACACATTCTAAGTGGAAACCACACTGCTCACACTGAAAGTGAATCAAAACTTGAGGTAAGACGTGTTTTACACTTCAAGCTTAGAGGCGCAGAAAAGCTTTTTGTGACAAAACAAAAACATTTTTAAGAATTTCAAAATAAAGTCTTGGTTAAGTGCAGACTATACATTGATAACTTGATGTTTCCCTTACCATGTAATAGGGGAGAGGGGGGGGCACCTGTAAACACGCCTATAGACCAAAAGTGCCTTTTAATAGCTTCTGCTGGTTGGCTACATGCTTATATCAGCACCAGACAAGTCAGTCAGACCAAAGTCTCCTGAAGATTATATGTAATAATGCCTTAAATTTATAAAGCACTTTTCTAGACACTCAAAAACACTTTACAATTATCAGAACCTTATTCACTCACTCCACATTCACACTCTGGTGGTGATAAGCTACCTTGGTAGCCCTGGGGCAGTCTGACAGAATGTGGTTCCCATTCTGCACCTACGGCCTCCTGACCACCTCCAAACACACCCCTCCAGTCACACACATCCATACAGGGCAAGGTGTGTGAAGTGGTCCTAGCGGGGATCGAACCACTAACCTTCCGGTTACAGAACGACCAACTCCACCACTGGTTAGATTGATGCTGATTTTTCAACCAAGCCATGGCTTAGTGCTTTGCTAGAAGGTTTAAATTATTGTAAGTAATCTAAGTAACAGAGTTTTTATTGTATGTATGTATTTATTTATTATTACTTCAGCCTTTATTTCATACACAGATGGCTCTGCACTCTTCTGCCACTTTTCCATAAAATTTAAATAACTGTACGAATCTGCATGGTATGCTTTGCTCGACCCGCCACGCTTCACCATTTATTCACTCAGACTTCCAGTATCAGTTTTGAAAGGGATTGTTTTAGACACAGCAAAGCACATCTTTATGCAATGTCAGTCTGCTTAACAAATTAAAATCAAATTACACTACAGTTAACTGAATATTTTGCATAATTTTCCCAATATTTGAACAGGCATGTGGCTTATTGGTGTGTGTATGTGTGTATTCACTACCATTTGGGAGTTAGCAAATCTCCAACAGAAATGAACATTGTAGCATTAAAGGAGTACTATTTTTTTTTATTGTGTATGTGTTGACATTTAAAATGCACAGACTGCAGAAAGTCCATCGAAAAGCACAGGAGCGCTCTTTAGTTTGCTACTTTTACTTCTAGCTAATCACTGAGCTTATCGATTGACCAATCGGGGATCTTTACTTTTGTATATTTAATATTAAGTAAGCTTCTCTATTAGATTAAAGTATAGGTCCTGGGTACTAAATGCTCCTGGGAGCATGTCGAGGCATAGTGTTACAAACAGGTAGTTGGAAAAGGGGCATTACTGCGCTGGTGAATGTCGACAAGAGAGCAAAGAACACAAATTTCAGAGTGTGTTTTGGGCCGGTTCTTGTTGGCATTTTTACAAGGTCATACTCATGTTGGAGATCAGATTTCACATTGTGAATAAAGACTTTGGCAGGACTTCAAAACATAACCTAGCATATAAAAACATGATGTTAGGATTTAAATTTGATGGATCTTGATTATGATAAAAGCATAGAAACACTGCTTGTCTCCCGGGATTATTTGGTGATATCATGGGGTAAAGTTGAAATGCGTTATAAAACAGCAGGTACTAAATGATTTCTCCTTGAACAGTTTCTGATGTACCAATCTCAGGGGCTGAGGTATAAAGTTTATAGCTCAGGTGGTTGACTTTCCTAGTATCTGAAGTAATGAGTCTCGTGGCTTGATGAATTTTAATTGTCCGATCGCATGAAAGGCTGTGGAAAAAGATGCGGAGTGCCAGATGACTGATTCTTTCTCCCTTTTTGCCTGTAAAGCTTTATGTTGCTTGGTTTTAGGCCGTTCCCGCATCCAGAGGTTGGCTGAAAACACAGTCTATTTCCGTCGGAGACTGTGGGAGATGGGATTCATCATCTATGGTAACAATGACTCACCTGTAGTACCCATGATGCTCTACATGCCGGCCAAAATTGGGTTTGTGCCTTTTTTTCTCTACCTATTAAAGTTTCTTTATGTATTTGTAAATATTAACAATGAAGTTGGTCTTTAGAAAAGTTTAGTTAAAACCCCTTAGGATTAATGTATTTAAATTGTTGGAAAGCTGTAATAAATAAATAACTATAATGTACTTGGAAGGTCTGGCAGAAGAAGTACCATCAATCATAGAATTATCCAAACAAAGTCTTTATGATTAAAGACTTGAGCTTCACTTGTAAATCTATTTTGTCGATACATTTTTATAGGGTTTTTTTGTACATTTCTAGTGTAAAACTAACTTGATTCCCTCTAGTGACCTGTTTATGAAATGGTTTTGTATTCATTTGTATCTTTGAAATATTTTGGTATTATTGTTTTTTATTAAAAAATAAATAAATAAATAAAGTTTTAATAGATTGTTTTAAATTGAAGTGTCAAGAAATTTAATGTCTTTTTTTAAGGGGTTGAAATAAGCTGCAATGTCTTACATTTTGTAAAGTTTTTATACAACTTCAGATAAATATGTAAGAAACGTAAGCATTATTTTGCTATTTTTCGGTTTACTCTTTTATTTTATTTTTACTTTATGTTTAAAATCAATCAGTTTATATTTAGTAAATGTTTTCTGCCTTTTTAAATGTTTAATTTTTTTTATTATCCATTTATTTTGCCTCTGTAACTATCGTAACGCTTCAGAAAAAAAACAATAAATCCTATCATGGATTTTAAAAAAACCTGCTGAGCACAATCAGCTCACTTGAGAAATTATTTGGAATGAACTGCTTGAAGCTGATGAGTTCGCTGTGTGCTTTCAGGGCGTTTGGTCGGGAGATGCTGAAGAGAAACATTGGGGTAGTGGTAGTGGGTTTCCCTGCCACACCTATCATAGAGTCCAGAGCCCGCTTCTGTATCTCTGCAGCCCACACCAAGGAAATGCTAGACCGGGTAACTACTCTACTCATTTAGATTTGTTCAAAGAAGGTGACATAATGCAAATTCTTTAAACCTACGTGTTTTAAATAAATAAGACTTTTATCAGGATTTAAAGCTGTAATCCAGTAAGGGATCATTCAAAACTCTATCCATCAATCTTTTTGAAACACAGGATCTCAAACGTGATACTATGTTTGCAAGAAATCGACGCTGAAGGAATTCCAGGCTCTTCCTCAAACTGTCCTGCGCTATAAATTAACGCAGTTCTAGGCTGAGGCCGCCGTTCAGGGCTTTACATAAGCAGCGGCTGCAACAGGGGCCTGCACTGGCTACCGATCAAAGAGCATCTTAATCTGCCTCCCCAAGGACACTTTGATTTAACTATGGTGAAAAGCACACCGGTCGTCTCCCCCTCCCTGTGCTTAAGAAAACACAGCACACTTTGATGTGACCAGTTATCACGTCAACACTTTTTGAGTGTCCTCATGATGCGATTTCATGCAATTCTTTTTATTACTGAATGAATAAGGAACTACAAATGTCATTTAGACATTTTTAGACAGTGCATGTTTTGTTTTAAAGCAATTATTTTTATTTTCATTCTTCTGAGCTATTTTAATACTCCTATTTGCTTGTTGGAGTCTTAAAGCCTGTTTTTTTTAAAGACTTTACCATCTATGTTTACTGTATTATACTCAATGTTGCCCAATTTTAATTTGGAGGCGAGCAAATAAATTTAATTGAATAATTTAGTTTAAATAATTAATACACTAAATGCTTAATTTAGAAAAAAGACACTTTTTTCCCACTTTTTCTTTCAACTAGAAGTAAAATATGATGGTAGCATGGAAAGTGGAGGGAATTTATTTCATAGAACTATTTTGGTGATCCCAAGAGTTTTAGGGGAGAATTTTAGGGGTTTATTCTCTTGCGCAAAAAAGAAAATACAAAATATTTTTTACAAATCTATTATCATTCTATTCATCTTTTCTATTTAAATGAAAGCTTGTGTTAGTGTCAATAAATAAACTATTTTTTTAAGGATACTCCAGCCAAAACATTTAAATGTAGTCAATAATTACAATTTTCTGAGATCTAATCCAGCAGGCCTGTGACTGTCCGTTTAACAGTTATGTCACTCAAAATTTCACACTTAAAATAGCATTTGAAGCACCACCAAACATCTCCCTCTGCTATCAGGGGTTAAATACAAGTTGAAATAATGGAAGTTTAATTTATTCTGTAGGTACTTTTTGAAAAAGCCAGAGACATAAAAAATGTTAAGCTCCAGTGGATCCCAGACAAATTCTTTAGGAGATAGAATGGTTATTTATTGAGTTATGTATCTCTACTTACTATATTTTACTTTATCTTCACAACTGCGTAACAAATTCACTTGGCAGACATATGTTCCACCAATCCTCACGGGGGCAAATGACTAACTCCCCATAAATGACAACTCAAGTCTTTGAGTGGATCCGATGTCGATGCTCCTTAGAAAGAGAGAAGATCTTTGCTACAGAATAAATGAGTGTAACTTGGATGTAGCTCTTCCTTGTTGAACCTCCACCTCTCTTAAGCTATGATGTTATGGGATATTTTGCTGGTTAGCCTTATTGTTTTAAAACTGGGTGGATGCTTACTATATATCTATATAAAAATACATGCACCATAAAGAGACAAAAACAAACTGTTTGTTCTTTTTTATTAATAAATAAGGCATAAGCTTTTTTCTAAAATAAAAGGATAAGATACCTACAGGGTTTCCAGAGGGTCTTAACTAACATGTAAAAGCCTAAATTTTAGACGTTAATAAGTCTTATTCGCTCTTCTAGGTCTCATATTTTTTCACAGGTCTTATTTTTCTGCTGTCCATGTACGACTTATTAGATGTGGGGGTTTTTTGTTTGTTTGTTTTTTGTTGCTTGGGGTTGTCAGAGATTGAGAAAATGCTCTTGAATGCTAAACATTTTTTAAATTATGTTTGTGTTTTTACCATCGTCTTAGAAAATTTGCATTACTGCTCAAAAACAAAAAGTCATAGTTAGGGTTGTCTGAGTTTGAGAAAAGACTCATAGACTCAAAATTGTAAATGTGATTGCCAGATCATGATATAAGACTCATAAATGTAAAAAAAAATGTAAACGTGATTTTAGGGGTTGCCAAAGATTGAGAAAACGCACATAAATGCTCTAAAACACAAAAGTGATTGTTGGGGTTTCTAGAGATTGAGAAAATGCTCATTAACGCTGTATGTGTATTTGATGTTATGATATAGGTCTTAAATTAAATTCTTAACGGCCTTAAAAGGTCTTACATTTGACTTTATGAAACCTGCAGAAGCATATACTTCCACCCCTTTCTAAACTCCTTGCCTCCAGTAGATACCACAGTACGAGTTGATGTGCTGCTCCACATACTAAACATAAAACATTGGGGTTGATTTTGAAGGGCAACTGAATGAACTTCAAGCATTAAATTGGGCGGCTGTTTATGGACACTAATGCGTCATATTTCTGTTCGACCTGGAGTAGTGTGAGATCTTAAATCTGTTAAACCATCACAAGAAAGTTCTGACTACCATGTTTAACAATCCAAAATAAGATTTACGTTATGACCTATTCTAAAGTTACTGTGTTCGTTAACATCACACATTTTTCACAATGACTAGAACCAATAGAAACAGCACATGGAATCTATTACAGTAAAATTAATTTAACATGGTGTCACCATGATTGAAGGCTATCAGAGTTTTTGTAAGTTTTTCTCACCATAAGCGTGTTATGACTTGCTCGTGTTACCATAAAAGTAATGGAGCATGTTGATTGTTTTCAGGCGCTGGATGTGATCAGTGAGGTGGGCGATCTGCTGCATCTCAAATATTCACGTCACAAAGTCCTACGCTCTCTCGATCGCCCCTTCGACGAGACCACATATGAGGAGAGCGAAGAGTGACAGAAAACCTATCAGAAACAACCAAATGTGCACTGCTCGTCTTCTGCTTTCCGAAAGGAGGCAGCGAACCACTTAATAAATATCTTTTTATATGTAGGTATAGTATATTATCTTTATTTCACTTAACACAATGTTCTGTTGCTCACGCCCTCAAACCTTCAACAACTTTTCTCAGCTGAGATTCATTTTGATGCAGCTTTCGACATCTGTTTTTGACTTTTTTTTGTGCAAAAAGATTCACTTTTCTTTGTGAGAACAAACTGACAGCGAACCCTTAATCCCGAGGATCCAGACCTATGAAAGGAATTACAGGTTCTTCTCATCGCATTGTTGGTGAATTCACTATGTTGCCTAAATCAAAGCTTTACAACTTGGCTCTCAGTTTGTTGTTGTTTCCATAGACTTTGACTTGCAGCCAATTGGAATGTCTTGATTCAATCTGGCTGTCGTTTGTCTTCGGTTACGAGGATTATATTTGTTTTTCCTCAAGATACAAATCACAAAGGGTGATGTTGGTTATTTTTGAGGGAAGTTGTTGGTGGAAACATGCAGATTTATCCCATTTTCACCCCTAGGGAAGAGCTCGAGTTGTGTGAAGGGATGCAAAAAGCGTACATAAAAAATCTTCTTACTGTTAAGACTCATTTTTGTTCAATATCCAGCACTTTAACAACTTGATTCATATAAATAGCTACGTAGTCTTAGCTAAGTTTCGGTAAGTTTGAAGTTTTAAGGGTGCTTGTGGATCTGAAGGCAAAAAGTGTTTTATGTTAAGTCATAATAAACATCGCAGCATTTTCTTCTCCATGTATCGAATCTCTGCATCTGAGGGTCTACTCTTCTCTGATTGGTCAGATGGCTGTTTGTTGTGATGGCGGATGATTTGGAAACTAAACACCAATTTGGCACCTCAGAATTTCAGCTCTGCAAGGTTTTGGCCACACATGTTTTCACTGAATGTCTGAGACTTCTGAATTTTTTTTTTCAGAAGATATGACGATAACTTGAACTAGAATCTTTTAGCCCTCGGCTTCTGTGGTTGACATTTTTCACACACAGCAAATGAAGACCTTCTAGGCTCGGGGCGGGGGAATTTACACAATTTTCTGATTATGACTTGATTAGCTCAATTTATCAGTCTTTCACAGATATATTGTACTTATATGAAAGAAAATAAGATACATAATTATGAGACTCTAAAACATTTCACAAAGCAACCTCATGCCTGTGCTTCTTTATTGTATCGGTTTATTTATTCATGTGTCACATCTTTGTCTTCCATTTTTTGGAGAGGTGTACTTTAGTCAGCGGCAGCTTCAGAATGATCCACATTTAACCTCACATTTAAGTGCATTTTACTGATTTGGAGGTTCCAGCAAAGCATGTAGGGATGTAAATCGCTGAATCTGCTGGTTTGTGAGGCTCTAAAGGTGCTTAAATGTACACCCTTTCTTCTGTTATTTTAGCTCACTATGAAGTCAAAGAAGTACGAAGGTCAGAACTAAGGTTATTTTTATGCATTTTATAGAGTACATGTTTTAAATTTATGTTACAAGGATGGCATTTGTGAAACCTTTTTTGTTATGTACACATTCTTTTCAGTGAATTCACTTTGTGTTCTTGTACATCTTGGGGATTTATTGTTTGTTTTTTCTAAAGAGATGCTTTTGAATAAAAGTACACTGTGGGTTCTATTCAAATCTTGAGTCTTCTGATGAATTTAAATTAGAATGTGGATATATTTTATTTTGATTTATTCTTTATTCTGTATCGATAATCCACGAGCTGCTTGATTCACTATAAAACTATGAGGATGTATTTTTTCCAATTTAAGGTTTTTGTTAAAGGTGCCATATCATGCACCTTTTAAATAATTCATAATAAATATTTGACTCATCTACACTATCATTTCAACCTTCAAATGACAGTTATTATTGTAAACAATGTGTTTTAATCACCTCTTTTGGTATGCCAAAACACACTTTTAGGCCAGGACATTGAAAAATACTCTTTTCATTGTTTCTCAACATGGTTACACTTTTGTGTCAGTTAGCATTCTTAGTACGTTCTTAACTGAGATGAGCTGCATTATCAGTTCATCCGATTGGTTAGTGCTACAGCCAATGAACGTGACTATGGCCATTGAGTCTTTTGAGCTCCCAGAAAAAGAAATTAGGATTATACAAACATGCATGAACCAATCTGAATATGACTTGGGTCATGTTTTTGGTGAGGGAACAATGCTAATTCAGGCAAGAAATCTCTGAAAAGTCAAGTTAACATTATACAGCACCTTTAAGTAAATTGAAATTTTAGGTTCAATCTAAATATGCTGTTTATTAATATTTGATATTTTCTTGGATTTGTTTTAGCCCCATTTTAGAAAATATTGCAGCATCTGTTTCAGTTGATTAAGAAGAGAAAAAGCTTGTTCTGGGAAGTTTTAAATGGTAATTCCAAGCTATTTGTTATATCAGTAATAGATGTCAGACTGATGAGACAATGTATTGACCCTTCCAGAAGCCACACGTCTTCTTTGAAAAACCAAAACAGTGAAATATTACATTGGCCAACCACTTTCAAATATCTTTATACGTGTATGTGTTATTCAGAAACCACTTTGATGCTCCTTCTCTTGCGTCCGTTCATTCATTCTTTCGGTGTGCTTATATGAACCCTCCTCCAGACGCGTCACGAGCTTAGCGCAGGGAGATGAATGTGCAGCGCACCAGCGAGGCTCCTTCACCACAGCAGGCTTTAGCTAACACCCCGCTGTACCTGCCTGAGGTACCGCAACGCTCATCACAGAGCTGCTTTCAGGGCTTCAGGCGCATAAGCGAGCTTTACTTCTGTCTTCCGGACAAATACATACGCGACACATGGAAATTTATCTGGGAAAACTCTCTGAGAGAAGTGCTGAAAAGCTTTTGGAGACCTAGTGGCGTTACCTCTCTGACTGAGGAGCACGCGGACATGACCGTTACTGGGGGCTCTCGTGCGGCACTTTGAACTCGCTGATGGATTGGTTAAACGAGAGAGATGCTCTTAAAAATAGAGCGATAAGTGAACTTTAGACCTAAAACAGGCTGAGAGAAGCCTCCTGTGCCAGAAACATCATTGTAACGGACTTTTATTATTATTTTACGAAGTCATGCTGATTCGAAACCAGGCTTTTCGGTGGGCAGTTGTCTTCACTCTGTGTCTTCTGCTGGTGGAGGGCTTTCCTGCTAAAAAGAGCAGAGCACATCAGAGCAAGAGCGCTGCATCTCTCGAGGTAGACCCTCATTTAGCTTTTTTTGTGTGGCTGTGTGTGGTAAATGAAAAATATGTATTTTTTTATTAGAATAGGTAAATTTGTCTTCTGCTTTGGTTAATCTGGAGAACATGTTTACATTTATTTAAAAAACTTACATTTAATATTGTGCATTAGAGCTAGTTTTAAAGCTTTGATGTGGAGTTGTCACTCAATTTTCAAATGCCCCTAACTTGAGTAAACAGTTAGTCAAATGAGATAATAAATATGATTTGAATTATTGTTTTTTTGTGATGGTTGTTGAGTTTTGTTTTATTTCCTGCACAGTTTTACTTAAGCCACTGCTTGTTCATGACATTGGATATGTTGTGTGTGTGTGTATGTATGTGTGTGTGTGTATATATATATATATATATATATATATATATATATATATATATATATATATATATATATATATATATATATATATATATATATTAAAAATGCTTGTATAAGGGAATCTGAAAAAATAAGCCATTACAGTGAAGCCATTGTAAGTTTATTGCAAATATGTATTGTTCATCATCATCATCATCAACAACAACAACAAAAAAACAGCACATTTTAACATTTTATTGTCGTTTATTTTTCAGACAACCTGGTGTTCACAGAAGTGAAGAAAGTTATTGTTATTATTCGATTCTGCTAATCTTGAGAAGAAAACATCAAATTTGACTAATGCCAACAAAATTATTTAGGTGTAAAAGGGTTAACCTAGATGTCCATATAATTTTAGTTTTAATGGTTTTCAAAACTAGAAAAGTCAAATAACATATCCGTATCAGGATGTGCCATTCTGGGTGAATTTGTATCATTAAAATAAAATCCACACATGCTTACCTCTCCAACAGAATACATGCAGTTGCAGTCCCTATCCATCCACCAGGCTTTCCTCAACTTAAAAAAGCAGCACATTTAAATGTATTTCCAAGTCCCAAAACAATTTGATTTTTAGAAATAATGAGAGTAGGATAGTTGTAATCGATTTAGGTGCAGTGGTTTCTATGATTCTATGTAAAACTTGAGCTGAAAACCCATCAACTCTCTTATTGTATTCTAGGATTCCTGATATAAATAGAGAAAAAGAACTCTAAATGATAATATCTGACTTTCAGAATCGTCACAAACCTGAGTATGTTTTCAAATGAGATTTTATATTTTGATATCTTTCTTTATTGAATTAAAAAAGCATTGTGTAAAGATGTGGATTCAAATGATTTGATCTCTGACTAACCGCAGTTTTTTTTGCAACGGTTTTCAAAGAGCAACAGGTGTCAGACAGGATGGAATCTTTTCATTATATCGCATATCTTCTCATTTCAGGAAAGATTAAGAGTTATGTTTCTCCACAGTTGAGCCACGATGACAATCCAGTCTTTAAAGTTAAAAAGTGCTTAATGTCTGCAATGTCAAAGTGGTTAATCTGCACCATCTGTTAAATGATAAACCCAAGTATAATGTGCACTGCTTGTTTTTTTTTGTTCATTTCTCTTATAGCTAAACAGGGGGTCACATTGAATCCTACTTTGGTTCTGCTTTGGCTTGGTGGATCAGCTTTATGGACTGTTAACACAGAGAGGAAATACAAACCCACCCCAGGCTGCTTTTTAATAGTAATTTCCTTAAAAAAAAAACTCAAATCCTCTATTCCAGATGTAAAACCAAGACGACTTTTACATGTTCACACGAGTCTATCAATACAAACACTCGAGTGATTAATTAAAAACACTTATTGTTCAATGGTGTGAAGATCTGACAGAGAACAGATGATTTTCAATGATGTCAAGGTGGTACAAGACTGTCTTTGTGTGCTCTATAAAAACATCATCTCTCCCCCACCTTATAAGCCATGTGAGAGTTTTTTTCATTAAAGTAGCCACCGGTTCAAGTAGACATGGGAGGGCCGTTGTTTCCTCAGCACAACAGGAAGTCTTCGCTTTACACCAAAGCTGACACTTACTAATCTAAACAGCAAGCAGGAATTCAATATGCCCCACTGTGGGAAATTGAATTTGAGTTCACTGGCCTTGGTGCTAGAATTGATAAGTCCAATAATCACAGGGCTGTTCCACCCAAGTAGACACCAATTGCACAAATGGCGCCAAATTCTTGAGCCCCACTCAGAAGTTCATGTTGCCCTGTCTTAGCTCTGGGCTGGATGACTCTGGTCTGTAAAGCTCTCAAATGTCCAGTGCTCTAATTGAGGTTAAGCTGCAACTGTAAACCATAATCGGTTGGAAAACTTATAGCGAAACCCTTGCTAAGATTATGTGTAAGCTCTGAAAAGTATTAAAGAAAAGCCTTGTAATAGTTCACAAAAACCATCAGAACACACACATATCAGGTTGAGATGGATTTAATAGCATGCCTGCTTGTTGCTGAGTACAACGGTATTTTAGATCTTGGCCCTACAAAACATGTTGCGCAGCATTGAGATCTGATTGTAAACATCTGAAGCCTGTAAAAACAGTAGATGTGTATCCAATTTAGATGGTTCAAACCTCTTAACTTTCGTCCAGTGGGTTCCAAACAAATGCTGTAAACTTGGACCTGGTTGTCTGAGGGTCAACAGGCATTGCCGAGGCATACAGTACACGACATTAATGAACATCTTAGAGAAGCCTGAACAAAAATTGAGAGGAACACTCTAGATTCATCATGATTCTGCCTTTAAGTACTCCACTCACATAGTTTGTGTATGGCCTCTAAAGGTACTTATTTCAAATAAAACTAAATCTACTAATTTTCTTTACCTTGGACTAACTTAGAACTAGTGTGTGCCTGTGGATTTTCTTTTTGCACTCAAACTATTCCAAAATATTTCATAACCCTTTGCTAGCTGAAAATGTATTTAAATAGCAATTTTTGTAGTTTTGGCAGTGCTTAACTTAGCATTCGTAACATTCTTTTGAAATCAGTATATATAATTATCCTTGTTAAATCTACAAAAGCCTGGTTTGCATTCGAAGGAAAAAGTGTTGGCTGAGCTGTTCTTGAAGTGCATGTAAACTCACTCATGAAGAAACGTGTCTGAAACATTGAAAACACTGGCTCTAACAATGTGCTGGTAATACAATAAATGTGAAATTATCGTTTTTTTTTTCAAGTTGGAGTGAAATTATTAAATATGACAAGACAGATGTGTTGTGATTTCAAGAAATAAGCAGATAATGTAAATTTTTGTTAAATTGAATCATCAAGAGGGCAGCAATAAAATCCTTTCCAGGGATAAGGACTTCTGACAGTTTGATTAATCCTTGGCTCAAAGAATATCCTCGCTTTTCCTCCTTTCAAAAGAGACTAATCAAATCCATCCATTTTGTTAAATTACCTACCAGCTGCTCTGTTTTTGTGGTTAATGCATCCCATTCGGTTTCTTTCTAGGCGGTCAAGGATAATGCGTTGTGAGGGTGTTGAGGAAATCAGACTCTGAATATTTTATTTGCTTCGGGCCTCTGTTGCCTCTCCAGCCCTGGTCCCCAGTTGTCTTCGCCTTGTTGTGGTGGCACCTTGGCTCCAGCATATTCTCTTCAAAGCATCACCAGACCATGTGTGTGTGGTATTTGTTTTGGCAGGGCTGCATTGGTTTATTCTCTCAGGTCTCTACACATATCCAGATGGCACGTCCAATAAAACACAAAAACTGTTTGTGTGAGGAGATAACACATGGTACACTGATGCTGTTGAGGCATGCTAGAGGAATCAGATTGTAACATGGTGGTATGCTGGCAGAAAAGAACACGAAGTCCGTGATCCTCTCTGCCAGCATAACCATGTCACTCCGTTTGCGAATGGCCTTGCTGTCTTACCTCCAATGTTTCTGTTGGCCCTCTTGATGGAGAGCAATAAAGTATGGCTCCAGAGACTTCTGTTCAAGTTGGTTACCGTGAACCAGTCTTTCTCAAACAAACCTGTAGCACTCAGGAAATCTTTGCCATCCATTTCGTCTCAGCTGGAGGGTAAGCAGTTCCACCCGTGTATGGAGAAAGACTAATGCAGACGGCAATACTGAGTGAGGAGCTTATCTTGGCGTGTCTTTTTCTCAGAGGTTTGATTATGGAATGATTGAAGGGAAGTGTCTGAAAGATTTCTGGAAGGCGCACAAAGGAAGGAAACACTTGAAATCCTTCATTGCACTCACTACAGGCAGGCAGCAAATACTTCCTGGATGGTAACACATCATTGGTTTTCATACAACTGTAAAAAATGGACAGTAGTTCCCAACTGCAACTCAACCATGATTCATTAGTTCAACATATTTGCATTGGTTCAGATTGATCTGATTTCGCTGCCGTGCAAGTAACTGGCATTAAAGAGGGTGTTCACACTTTCTTGCAATGATTGATTTCCGTTTAGGGAAGAATTGGATACGCTTGAATGATAGTGGTGATGATTAGTGGACACTTCAATTATTGTTTAGTTCCACACAGGCCAAGTGAATTTAAACAAACCAAAAAAATTCTTTATTGATGACCATGCACAAATGATAAAGACATCATCCTCAGTGTGGTCAGATCTTTGTCTGACTAGTTAGGGTTATTCAATAGATTAAATTCTTGTCCACACCAAAAGCAGGTACATGTGTTCAATTTGCTCGATTTAATTAAATATCCACCTTGATTATCCACCAAAGTCCTAAACAAAACCACATTATCTACTCTACTTTCTCTCCATGGATTCAAGAATGTGTTTTCCCTGCGGCTCAACATGTGAAATTCTATTTATTTATTTAAAAGTTTTTGAAAAATACAGTTGGTGTCCTATAACAGCTGGAATAAAACAAGCTAGCATTTTGCAAATACTATACAATCAACTTAGGGCCCTTTCAGACTAACTTCTGTATTCCATTTCCAGAAACACTTGGTTCCAGTAACAGTGCATTGTTGCATGTGTGAAAGCAATCCTTTTGTTTTCAGGAACTGTTATAAGAACAACTTCTAGAAGTAATCTCAGAAATGGTTCAAGCTGTTTAGCGGAGGGATGGACGGGCTCAAAAAAATATGCAGTGCAATGCAGGTGAATTGGCTTGCCCAGGCCACAACAGCAGAATGACCCTAGCGGGGATGGAGCTGTCAACCTTCGGGTTACAGGCCTACTCCACCACTGCACCATCTTTCCACCGAAACTCAAATGCAGCAAGCACAATATTGAAGAGATATTTCTACAAACTTGACTGAATCACTGAATGAATCAGTTCAAGGGAGTCATGTGGTGACATCACGCTTTGAGCCTTTTGGGAAGTCAATGAGAAAAAGCATAGAAAAATCATACATTTTGACACCCTGTCCTTCATTTGGTTGTATCACTAAGAGTTTAACCCACTGTCCATCAGGAGGATCACAAGGAATGAACTGAAATGTATCAGTTGGCTATTATTAGTTTTTAATATTGGCAAATTTATTTACTCTTCCTTTTATAATACCTTTAATGATCGTCTCGTCTCGTCTTCTCCCGCTTATCCGGGGCCGGGTCGCGGGGGCAGCAGTCTAAGCAGGGATGCCCAGACTTCCCTCTCCACAGACACTTCTTCCAGCTCCCCGGGAGGGATCCCGAGGCGTTCCCAGGCCAGCTGGGAGACATAGTCCCTCCAGCGCGTCCTGGGTCTTCCCCGGGGCCTCCTCCCAGTGGGACGTGCCTGGAACACCCCCCCTGGGAGACGTCCAGGAGGCATCCGGAACAGATGCCCAAGCCACCTCAGCTGACTCCTCTCGATGTGGAGGAGCAGAAGCTCTACTCCGAGCTCCCCCCGGGTGACGGAGCTTCTCACCCTATCTCTAAGGGAGCGCCCGGCCCCCCGACGGAGGAAGCTCATTTCCGCTGCTTGTATCCGGGATCTTGTCCGTTCGGTCATGACCCAGAGCTCATGACCATAGGTGAGAGTAGGGACGTAGACCGACCAGTAAATCGAGAGCTTCGCCTTTTGGCTCAGCTCCCTTTTCACCACGACAGACCGATACAGCGACCGCATCACTGCAGATGCTGCACCGATCCGACCTTTAATGATGTGCGGGTGAATTATTTTTTTTATTTTATACCTCACTCTTTTAAGTTATATCAAGACATAACATTGTGCATAATTAAGCACAGTCACCACATTTGAATGAAGAAATAATCAATAAAAATGCTAAAGAATGTGTCTGAATAGCCAATATGTGAGTTGAATCATTAAAATGACTTTCTCCTAGACATGCATGCCGCAAGACAAGATGATGCACTTCAGTACAGTGGCTGTTCATCATCTGGAGTGAAGGACATCTGTTTTGTGTGTGGGAGAGACACAGTCAGGCAGTTATGTGAGACAAGGCAGGCCATGTAGGATCTGTAGAGAGAGTGTCTTTGATCAGAGAGATCCAGCACTCTCCTTCACTGAGTTCAACAGGAACATTGGTGCCATGGTGGTGTGGAAGAGCAGAGATGCCACATGCTGAAGTGCACCATTGTGCATGATCTGAATGTGAGAAGTTGAGATGAAGATCTCAAATTGATTTGGATGTTGGGAATGTTTTCAGTGTGATGAGGACGTATATGTCTCTTGCTGATTTATGCCTGTGTGTTGCTGTTCCTTTGAACTCTCTGGTGGCCTCCATAAGTAGACTTTGAAGCGCAGCATGAACCTAAACTTGAAGTCAAACCGAAGTTTCATCCGGTGCTTAGTGCTTGTTAGAGAAAACATGCAGCTTAAGTTAACATTGACAACTTTAGCCATTTATCTATGATAGTGATGACTAGATGAAGCCTCTTGAGAAACGTCCATTGCATTATTTGACGCACGCTCTAAAGCCTTGGCACATCTCATATAATTACAACTATATGGCTTTTAATTAGCCCATGCAGTGGCTGAGCTGCAATAGGGAATATCTCGAACGCAATGTGACCAAACCAAAATACAGAGTTTTTACTTTCTGTTTTAAATGGACCGCAGCAGTATGTGATTTTCATGTTGTTTTATTTATTGTTTTAATATGTGAGCTTTTGGAAGATAAAGTACAAATTATGTTTAACAATTTGTAACTTTGGTTGTACGTCTACAAATACGGCCCACATTGCAGATGATTTATTCTCATGCTTGAATGCTCCTGAAGGTGTCTAGGATAAAACAGCAGCATGTTGTCACTGAAATGACTGGAACCGGATCATTGTCTATGTTTAGCACATCGCAGAAGTACCCTGTGTACATAACCTATTCTTTGTGGCTGGGACCCGAAGTGAGCCAATTTTGACTTTCATGATGACTGTGAATGTCTTCACTACACTGACATCAAAAACTGACTGGGCTTCTTGAGTGATTCAAGTCATTCACCAGAACAAAAAAAGACACTGTGTTCACACCAAAAAGAAAATAAACTACAAATTCTGCACCAAGGTGAACACATAAAATTCTGAATTTCATCTGTTTTCAAAAATCTGCACAGACTGCGCTTAAAACCCACAGATGCTGCTAAGCAGTTCTACTCAGCAGTCATCGAGTCTTTTCTGTGCACTGTCACTGTTTGTTTTAGCTCAGCATCCAAATCAGACATCCAGAGACTCCAGAGGACATTTCGGACTGCTGAAAAGATCATTGGAGCTCCCCTACCCTCCTACGCCTCCAGAATGAGAAAGAGGGCTCTCAAAATCCCTCTGGATACTGCTAACCCAGGCAACCACCTCTTCCAGCTCTTACCCTCCGACCGGCACTTCAGAGCCCCAAACACTAGAAAAGCCTGGCACAAACATAGCTTCTTCCCTCAGCCCATTCAGCTCCTGAACCCATAGTTTTCCCCACCAACACTCTCATATACTTCATCTAAATATTGCACTAAGAACAAGACTCTGGCGTGGTCTCTCTGCACATTTCCAGTCGCTCCAGATTGTTCTGTTGCTGCACTTTATTTTTACGTTACACTTTGCTCTGCACATTACCTCCAAAGTACATCTCCTAAGCACCTTGGACTTCCATAGTTTTAGTTATATTACTTTTTATTTTACTACCTCTAATTCTAGATTATTACTATATTATATTTACTTTTAACTTGAGAAATTTACTGTGTAACAGGTGTTAGGGTACCAGTGTTACTGTGCAACCTTATTGTGTCATTTGTTGGTACCAACACTGAAGAGTACCCCTGTACCACAACAAAATCCTTGTGTTTGTGCACATGCACACTGGCAATGAAGATCTTAATGATTCTGATTCAGAAAATTACGTTGGTGCGTGGAGGAGGGGCATCAGTCTTGATTCATTTCTCCTTCAAATAAGTCTCCCTTGATATCTTTCACTTCTTTTGCACACTTCAACTACTAATACACTAACTCCTTGATGGCACAATTATTGCTTTAGTTGCTTACCAAATAAAGCTAATGGAGCCTCGTTACATGTATACCAACGTGAGTAGAAAACATGAAACTTATTAGATTCTCTGACCTCTTCACTGACTCTCCGACAAGCAAGATGCTTTTGATTCTTGTTTTTGTAGAAGCGACACTGTGATTATAAGTTGGTGTGTAATTTGTTTGTTGAGATTTCCCTCCGGACAAAATTAGTATAGAGGAATCTCCTTGGTTGGGAGAAGCAAATTTCTGCCAAAAGTTCAGATTTCTCATGTTCTGAATTCTCTGCTTTTCCACAAAAAAGCATTATTTGCTTTCTCCGGCACTGATGAAAAGCATATTCCATGCCATAGGAAAGCATTATCTACTGTGCTTTGTCTGCATTTATAGTCATGTCTTCTCATTGATTTATCATGTTAAACATCTACTATTCGTGCTTTTCTGCTTATTGGTGTAAAAACTGTTTTACACTGTTTTAAGTGTTTGAGGACACTACATCCATGTTTCTTTTTTTTATTTACTACCAGTCAATGCTGGTGGTTCAGTCAGTTTCTAGGCCCTGTCCCAATAGCCATGTAAACATTCCTCCATGTTTGTTTTGGAAATTGTAATGATAAATAGGACATTGCAGGAACTATATGTCTCTTTAAAACACTAATGATTTTAATGATCAGCAATCAACAGTAATCATTACACATTTTCTGAAGAACACGATTCTTGAGATAATAAATAATGAGCCGTCAAGTGATTTAGAGTGCTAGGATAGTTAGAGAACGACAGGAAACCTTTTTTGTTCCATCACAGACTTCATGTCTCCATAATAAAGTAAACCAGATGAAAGAGATACATATCCCTTAATGTGTAATCATTTACCTGCATGCACTGTCCTGACTCTGGAGTCTTCCTCCAGGAATTCTCAGTCTGTCTCTGAACGCGGCATTACCCGTAATGTCAAACAGCTGTCAAGAGAGAGAGCCGTGACTGTCTCAAGCTCAGTGGAGAAGAATGAGCAAGCGTGCGATTCCTCTTCCTTGTTGATCTTCCTCAGCTGTGTGTTTTGTTTTGTTGCTAATGGTAACCAAGTGGCACATCGATTGACAGATCTGCTACATAGTAATCAAAGTACTTCAAGATACGAAAAATTTAAGAAGATGTTTGAGGTCTGTGAACCCAGCTTTTTCTGCACCATTAAAGGAAAAAAAGAATTTTAAGTTATTGCCAAGATTTCCACTAATCCTACTCCAAAATCCACCTGATATGCTGTCATGTGTAAGACATTTCACTCCAGATGGGTTTACTTGAATCCTAGACATCTTTTTCTAATGGGCCAGAAGGTCACAGCTGTATAGATTTGATATGGTGAGGAAATAAGACAAATCCTCTAACTGTATTTACGTGCATGACGGATTTTTTCTGATGTATTCATCTTCTGGTCTATCCAGAGGCTTTATACTTGAGGAATTGTTGTGCTTTCATCTAAACTCAAGAAAGATTTTTAGATCCCCAGATGTTCCTTTCTTCATGAAAACCCTGTCTGCTCCCCACAGGTTAAAGGTCACGGTGGTTCAAAAGATGTCAGACAGTCATTACAACACATTCAGGGTCACAACCAACTGAGGAGCGAGCTGCCTTCGACTCGCCGCCATAAGAGGAGATGGTCTCGGATTCAATCTGAAGGCATCCTTCCAAAGCCTGCTCCAGAGGAGGAAGAGAAACCCTTCATTTTAGACCTGAAGAACTTTCCTGACCTTGCCAATGCCAACTTGGGGTCCCAAAATCCCAACATTCAAGTAAGATCAAGCACAGTCTTGCCTCGCTGTTCGCCAAACCACATTTCTTTGAGATTTGAGACTTGAATCCTGTGAAAACATGTTAAATTCAATAAATCACTCGTTTTGTTCATTGGGGGGTCTTAGGTTTCTCTCTTTGTATGTCTATATATCTTGGTGATCCTTTCTCTACAGACAGTTGTTACTATTATAAGGGAAGTGTGTTATTCCAGGTACGTTTTAGTTTCTCAAAGTTCCCAAACTTTGTCATTTTTTTCCTCAGGCAAAACTTAATCATTCCATAATGAGTTCAGTAATGGATTGATTTTACTTGGCAAGAGTTTGTGGTGTGTGTAATTAACCTATGCACTCATTGTTTCACTGTTATTGCTGCTGTGATTGCAGTAGGGACTTCAGGTTTCTGTGCTTTGCTGGCCATGTCACAGCTGCTGCTAAACCAGAGAGGCCTCTTAAATTACCCCAAGCGAGACCCCTTTTTCTGGTCTAGCTCATTTCAACCACGTTCCTTGAAGTTCTGCTCAGTGTACTTTAAGAAAAAATCCCATGAAATTTCTAAAGGTGAAAGGACACAGGTTTATTTTTAACAGCCACTTTTAATGCTCCTTCCAAGAGCAGATCCCAATCTTTGAGTGTTTTTACAACGCCGTTTAAGAAGGGATTTCTATATTTTTAGGACTTTTGTTTAAGTAGACTTGTGAGGAAATTAGGTTCAACTTTAGGAAAGTCAGGTAAATGCCCACCATATCCTTGGTAAGCAAATTAAATTTTATGAAACAGAAAGTACCAAAGTCGTTCAATTGCAACTTTTTTTTATTTGTAAAGCTTTTTTTGATTACTCTGTCTCCATTAGTGGAGTTAGTGGTAGGATGAAAATGTGTTTTCCAACATTAAAATGTATAGCATGATCATTTGTTCAAATTAAATAATTAAGAGTCAGGTTTGGTCTTTTTATGTGCTTTTTAATGTTTTAAATAAAAATGAATAAAATAGAAATAAAAAGTAATTTTAAATAAAAAATGTTTAAACTTCCTCAAGAGCTGTGGTCAGAAAGGCCCCCAGAAAGTATTAACTTATTCAAAAACATTTAAAAAAAAAGGGATTGTGCTCATTGTATATTAGAGTCTTATATTGTTATAGATTCAGTAAGATACAAAAATAAGAATATCTGTTCTAGACTTTTTCTAGACCAAAAGTTTGTTGAGTTAATTCTATATCAGCTTTTCTTATAAACAACACAATTCCTTGAGAAATATGCATTTAGGTCCATTAATTAGGTCCATAGATCATGGCCTGGGAACTATTGATTTCCATTTGCAACTAACACATCTGAAAGTAGCTGAAATAAATATTTCAATATATGGCATAGAGACATAATGCATGAAACACTCAGCCAATGTGTTTGCAACACTTGGCTACAATAGCTGTTCAGGTCATCTGTCAATCATAGACTTACATAACACACCTGTATGAGGAAAGAGAAAAACACAAAAGGAACCATTTAAGCATGAGGATATGGTGCAGACCTCAAACCAGCAACCTTCTCATCCACTGCACCATCATGCTGCTTTCATCCGACATCGCTTTGGAAATCTTTTTTTTTTATTCTGAAGGAAAATCACTGTATAATCTGCCATAGGATGTTCTTTCCCCCACTCATCTTAGTACATGCTAGAAATAAAAAGGTATGCTCAAACATTTATGTTACCACAGACCTGAAATCTGCCTGTTAATGGACCTTGAGTGATCTAAGTCCTGGTATTTACAGCAGCATATTGTGTTCTTTTTAAGTTTCTAAAGTAGAAAAGAGCTATGATTAGTTTATGAAGAGATGGATGCCAACTCTTGTAAACGAGTGCTGCTACAGTAGCATATTCCCATACTCCCTCCAAACTGCTCCATGCCTTTATAAACAGCTGTGGCAGCCATCAGATTGTTTCTCTGTAGGGGAAATAAACAAGCAGTCTTTTGTCTCTGTCTGCTGGAAATCTTTCTATCTTTTTTTCACTTGTCTGACTTTGGCATTTCAAGCCCAAGCATGCAAAGAGTAAACTCACCTCAAAACATCCTTTGAAATAAACAAATGATAGAGTACCCTTTGAAATGAACTTTGGTGTTGACTGAAAAATTAACATATTCAAAGGGAGCAACCTTTTTAATTTGTTAATGTCTTTTAGACCAATAACAAACAAAACAGGTGGATATTGCCTTGCTTTTTGGGTTTCCAACTTTTTCGTATTTCCCAACATTTCAAAATAGGTTCATCAAAATTCTATGTAAAACAAGTAGATTTGTAGCGCACAGTTATACGTGGATGAATTGTTTCTATACTCTTTACTTACTTTCATGAGTTCACACTTGCATAGATACATCAAAAGGGTTCACAAAAGGGTTTCAGTTCCAGAAAGTGACCCAGCTTTCAATTACCCACATCATACATAGTATTATTTAATGAGAGAGATGGGGTTGTTGATGAATCATCAGCATGCGATCGGAATTTCAAACATTGTAATTGGTGAGTTCCATCTGTGATAATTTGGCTAAATAATAAAGCATGCTTCTGTTGAACTTGGCAATCCATCACATCATTCACGCTCTGTACTGCTGTTCACCTTTTCTTAGCTTCAAGTGCTAAGATGCTGTTGCCAGGCTCACCACTAAAAACTCTCTTCTATCCAAATTCATCTTTCATGTCTATCAACATCTATGCTGTATCCCTTTTAATTTCAAAGCAACAGTTTTGTTCCTCTTTATGTCTTTTTTTTATATCTGTTCAATGCTGGCAGCCATTCCAGCACACAATGATCAGCTACCTGGGTTTGTGTGTGTGCGTTCATTTATGGAGAGAAATGTGTGCAAAACTTAATGAAAAGACTTCTTTCAGGTTGTGTACCTATATTTTTTCTCTTTCTGTATTTTTAATCTTTGTTATATTTACTGTTAATATTGGATAATACTATTCCAGGCACTGGGCAGTTGTGGTGTGGTGGATAAGGAGTTCGATTTGTGAGCGGAAGGTCGCAGGTTTAGATCCCCAGATCCAGCGAGTTTAAGATGGTGTGAGTGATGAATCACTTGCTCTCCATCTTCAACAATCACAGCTGTGGTGCCCTTGAGTAAGGCACCAGTTTCCCTACTGATGATGTCCTTGATTCTCATTAAATATTTGAGTCCATCTCAACTTTCAATGTTCAATTATTTTGATGCAGGCTACTGAGTTTGTATTTTGACTTTAGAGCTAAGATGGGAAAAAAACAAAATTATTCATATTATCCAATCATTAAGCTGAACTTTTACATGGATTGCAGATTGAAATACTGTTTTTGCCTTTACTTTAGGTTACCATCGAGGTTGTGGATAGCCCCCAGATGGAGGTTGAGATGGATTTGGCCAAGGAGAGCAGAAATGACTGGTCATTGAGTCACGAAGGATGGTTGGATCATAAACAGCTCTTCTTTCCACTGTTTTGGCAATATCCTGACTCCAGCCAGGAAGGTCCGAGCCAGGGGGGTATGGAAAATAACGAGGAGGAACTAACCAATGAGGGAGAAGGTTCTATCGTGAGTGGTGTTGGTGGAGACTGGAATGGACGATGGAGAGGCTGGGACTCCATTGACAATTATGGTAAGCACAGGAAAGTTTTTTTGACGTCCTGCTTGTTTGTTAAAAACAACAAAAAATACAACAGTTGAAAAAAACAACAAAATAGTTGTTCACACTGTTATCCTAAACCTGTGTAAAGCAAAATAACAAGTTTAAAACACAATTATAAATCGAAAAACAAAATAACAATCCACAAAACACTCCAGCAAATATAAAAAAAATAACAATTCAGAAAACACATTGACATTTTGACCACAACAGAAATCGATTGTACCATTTCAGAATCAACAACTTAGCTCTGATTGGACGAGATTTCTGTCAATCGCGATAAGAGCTCAAACAAGCTATCCTTGAAATATTTATGTAGTTTTTGCTAAAAAAAAATAAGGTAATTTTCCCATATTCAGATCTTTGGAGTAGTGTCGTATTGCACTGTATTTACATGCTCCAAATATTCCCCGTCACTTCTTCTGCGGTTTGATTGACAGAAGTTTGTTGTCGGTTCTAAAAAGGTACAATCCCTTTCCATTTTGGTTTAATGATGATGTGTTTTCTGAATTGTTCATTTGGTTTCTTATTTGTTGAGTGTTTTGCGAGTTATTGTTTTGTTTTTTGATTTGTAATTGTGTTTTTGAATACGGCCACCGAATAAACCCTACTTTTTTAGGTTTTGTTTTCTCTCAGGCTTGTTATCGGAAGTATCAGCGCTCATGTTTTTGTGTGATGCTGGGGCACGTATGCTGAGCTGATTTCCTCAGCAATGTGGGCCCCGGGCCTCCTCTTTAAGTCTTGACATTATGATTTATGCTTCGAGGGTTGTAGTCAAGAATTGCTACATAAACATGTCATTCCTGTCTCCACTTCCACTGATTTTCCTCTGATGCCTATCAGCAGTTAACAAAAGCTTTGTCTCTTAATATGGTATCAAAATATTAGCCATGGTATGCATTTTATCTGCACTCTATACTGATTCCTTGTGGTTTAGTCAGATATTTACCTCAAAATGTTTACAGAAGGGGCCGACTGTAGCTCTGTTATGTGATTTTATCCTATAGAAAAAGAACACTACCTATCATCAAGTGCTCTGAACTCCTTCAGCGTATACAGTGAATTCAGTATCACACAGAGAGAGTATAGAATAAAGAATTGCAGGAGCAGACTCAACACTTCGTCTGGTTCATGTTAGTGACAGCAGGCTCGAGCATCAACTTTGTGTTTCCTCTTTAAAGTTGAAACCAGTGGTCAGAAAGCATGGCTTTTTGAAACCTAGACTCTGACGCTTGCAAAGAGCAGCTTGAGGCCTCTCTGCTGGCAAACTAATATTTATGTTTAATTAAACAGCAGATTGAAAGAATTGCCAGCATGCTTGTGCTGAGAAAGGAAGTGGTTGCTGGGTTTTCATCGATTCACGCGGCCAATGCCTTTGATTTTACTCTGGAATTTAAGGCAGTTCTCTTTGGAAAGAAAATGTTTTATCTGTCAATTTCATTTCTTCTCACTGAAGTTTTTATTCACCTTCTGAGTTTAAATGTTCAAGCGTTCAGACTCTGTATATTGTTTAACAATGGACATTTTAAAGTTTGATAGCCGCTTAATTTTCAAAGCAATTTTTATGATCATGATACGTCAGTTTTTCATTTGAATTTATTGAGAGCAGTGGATAGGATAGCACTACTACTGGCTCTCTGTTAGAACCTCACCGATTTGAGGCCAGTCTTGAGGATCAAGGAACATTTGCCTCATTTCTCTGGGTACTTTTTATATCTAGTTGATCACACGTTGATTTAAAAAGCTATGATTTGTGACACTAAAGTGTGACTGAAATTTTTTTTTTAAACAATAAAGACTGAACTGCAGTTCCCCGAGCCTCTGTTTGAGGCTGACTCCAAAAGTGAGCATGTTCTCATTCGCTCCAATGTTGAAACTGACCAACACTGCGTCCATTTGGTCTGCTGATTCAGATCAGATCCGTTTTGATCTTTACGAACATTCTTTGAGGAGGTGAATTATTTTTTAATTTGTTTGTTATAAGACATATACAAATGAAACCTTCAGCCTATCAGACCCCTTCACTACCGCCATGCCCCACCTCTGTGGACGCGTTTACTGGCTATGCCTAATTTTGAACCTCTTTTAACTTTGCCAGAAAGCTATGGGTGACGTTACAGACAATCTATCCATGTTATATAAGGTCAATGATAAAAACTCTGTTCTAGTGGTCAAATCAAATTGGTTCAGTGCACTTTTATGTATTTTTTTCATGTTTCATGCTACCTCTGTCCACAGTAGCCATCCTGTTAACTGTTGCTTAAAGTACCTAATGATGTTTCCAAAGGTAAGGAGGCATATAAATTAGAAACACTAAATATTACAGTTTTAAAGATCACTAGAACATTTCCATAAAATGTAAAGATTAATTTTTAAGAGTATATCTGGTAGAAAAAGACATGACACCAGTGTTATGGGATAAAACCCAAAGTTATAAAGGAACTTAATCTAACTATAAGTTATGTAACCATGTAGTAATAATGGTAAATAAAAATCTAAGTTACATTTTCATGCCATTTTTTAAGCAAGTCATATTTTTTTGCACGCCACATTTGTAAGCCTTAGTAAAACTGATCTAGAGCTGTTCAACAAATACAATCAGTTTGATGCTTAGCTGGGTGTCAAATGTAACAGCAAAAACTCAAAAACATCTTTTAAGAATTCAGAGAAAGAATCAGTTTTAATGGAGTCAGGTAAAAATTTATGACTCAGCCCATACTTAAGTTAATTTAAATACCTAATTTATAAGCCATATATTCACAACTGTACCTGCAAAAGAATGTTTTTGTTTTAAAAACTATTTGTATTGTGTTCTATCCATAGCCAGCTCATTTGTGACTGACAGCTAAGTAGATGGATTGATTAATTTGTTAAATTTCTAATTGCAATTAAACAGAAGTTTGTCTCAGGAGTCACATAATTATAATGCTTGGTGGTTTATTGCATTAATTTAGTGTAAGCCTTATAAAAAGAGTATGAGGGTATCAAAGAATGGATGGTAAGAATGAAACGTAGTGTCGAATTTTCAATCAACATTGGTTCAAACACATTTATTTACTTTAATCAGTAGGATCTATCCTTTAAAAAGTATAAATTGATTTTGAGCATTAAGAACAGGCTCAATTAAATAAACAATACTCTTAAAAATTTTGACTTGACAAAAGCAATCAAAAATGTTTTATATGGTCTCGTATCTTCTGGATCTGAAGTTGATGTTACACCGATTAATTGCAAGCTCAAACAAGTAAAGAACAATTACACTTGATGCCATGTAATCTTATTTGACCATTTTAAAAAAGCACCACAGTCTGTGGAAATTTGAAAATGCTAAACTATGACCAATTGCATTAAAATAAAAGTAAAATCTCTTAACAATTATACTGTAATCTAATATTTTAAAGAAGTTTATAAGTCATGTATTTCAAATAAGTTGAAATATCTAGAAGTATGTTGCACATTATTTTAAATAAACAAATCATGAGTGCAATGGATTAAGTTAATGATTTGATGGATTTCCTGGCTTGCAAAAGGACTCTTTAAGCCACGTTTACAATACATGTTATAACTACTGGTGTATTTTTCTGTGAAAAGTTAAACTGTTTGGTAAATATCTCTCAAAATCTTTAGTGTTGATTAAATTGGAAAAAACTCTGCAAAAAATATCTTTGCAAAAAACCTTTATGCGTCACTGACAGTATAGTGGCCTTCAACTTCAGATCCTACATCTTCAACCAGGTTTATTTCACAACCAGTTTTTCCCTCCACCATCCATCGCTGGCTTTCAGGGTTATCCACCACAGAGCTTGAGCTCCACCATGTTCTGTCAGGATCATTAGACCAAAAACGCAACTATGGTGTGTGGTCAAATTCAGTAACCCCGTAAAAAACAAGAAATCCGTGCTCATTGCGGTCATGTCAGGAGAACAACCTTTAAGGATGTGGCATGAAACCAAATCAGCTTCTATCTTCTACCTCAATGGATCTCCATTTCTTTAAATAGAGCTAACGAGTGTACTTAGAGTTGGAGTGGGTTGTGTACAAACAAGCTGGAATGGGGAACAGAGAAGGGCAAATGAACCACAATATTAATGATGTGGTCTGTGCTGGGGCAGTACAGTAATGAAGCCCTTTTCTGCAATTATGGTGAGCCACGAAATTATAGGCAGACCATGTTTGCTAACGTCTTGGTAGAATGTTATAAGTTTCGAAACTTGATAGAATGTTATAATGACCATTTTCTATTCTCCTCAATCTATGACTTTTTTTTTTACCACATTTTTACTCTAGTAACTCATTACCGAATGTGGTAGTTTAGTTGAAAATGAAGGCGATGATGTCATATTCTTTGATACCATGCTCTACGATGGAGTACTGATATAAGGAGTTCATATATAATAAAGTTCACCCACTGCAAGTATGAATAGATGCTAAAATAACTGAACTCAGGATTTATAAGCAGTTTTACATTTAATAATAGACAGTTTTCTAAGACCTATTTAAACTGTTTCTCATTTTTTTCACTCAGAAAGCTTGGGTTATATATATATTTGAACTATTAACTGGAAAATAGTATGACATCTTATATTTATTTAATATTAAACTGGTGAAACAAGAGACTTGTTTTAACATTTGTGATTGATTATATGCATTTGTTCGATTAAAATAAAAAATATTGAGTCTGCTTTTTTATATTATGTTATATGTTTTATTATTTTAACATTTAAAGAAAATAAACAATTATAAATAAAATTGGGAAAGCATGGAAATTTTTATGTGTTAGCTTATTTACTCATATTATATTTTTATTTGTACTTAATTAAATATATGTATTATCTTGATTACTAATAGTTAAAACATTTAGATAGAAAAACAAAAGTATTTAACTTTCAATTTGTAGTCTTGTTTGAAATGTTGCAATGGCATTTTACCATTTTTAGACCTTTTAAGGCTCTGACAGCATGCAGATGTAAACACATTGTAACCAGCACTGTTATCAGGCAACAATGGGGCCAGAATGCATCTCCTGTGCATATTTATTCTTCCACAGTTCTATGGAGACCTCAAACCTTTACCCTCTTCTGCTCAGTGCTGGAAAAAGAGGATTGTTGGAAAGCATCATAGCTATTAGTCCTTGCCTTCCTGATGAAGTGTTTGTATTGGCAACTGCTCATGGTTTGAAATTGATTACTTTGACATATTTATTCACTCACCCCCCAAAAAACTACATCTGTCTCACTATGAGTTCCCACATTCTGTTCATTAGAGAGATTATATTTTGCTGAGAAAATGCAATATTAATTTAGTTGTGCATCATTAGCCTTGTTATTGGAGCAGCGGCAGACTGCACTCACCCTTCTGGCTGTTTTTCGATTTTTTTTCTTTGCTAATCACACCATAGCGGATGTTTCAGAGTTCAAACCAGCAGGTTTTTGAAGAGTGAAATTAAAGACTCCACTGAAGTATTTTAGTTGAAGATTTCATTTCCGAAAGATTGGTATGTAGAGTAATGAAATTCTTTTACCATTGCACCAAGTCATTTGCGGTCTGACCTGCATTGCATAACATTCCCACATGCTGTGTGAGGAATTTTTAGCCTCAATTTGTAGAGAGGTTGTCCTTTTTTTTTTGTCAATGACGTCCTTTGGTTATTATTATATTTTTTACATTTCTACAGAGTATGAGGAGGAAGAATGGAGCGATTGGTCACCATGCAGTGTGACCTGCGGACAAGGGACACAGAAGAGGATTCGCTCCTGTGGCTACGCCTGTACTGCTACTGAGTCACGAACATGTGACTTAAAGCGTTGTCCTGGTGAGCCATGTCAGTTATTTCATTCAAGAAATTCTTAAAAATGTAACGGTTGTAAGTAAAGTCGATATTAAAGTTCTTAACTTTAAAGCTAGAAATATATATAATAATAATATAGTATAATATAGTAAAATTCAATTGACAGCATATTTTTGCAAGCTTCATTTTTTCATTTTGTCAGTATTTGTGTGGATGGATTCCAATTGCGGAGACGACATAGGTTGGAAGGAGAATATTTATTTTAATAACAACATTAAAGATAATACAAAACTGCCCAGTGTCAAAAAGTGTAAATAGAACAACCCACGAGGAGGCAAAATCTATACAAGCACAAGACAAAATCTGAAGCTAAACATAATTCAGAATAGCTTGTTGCAGATGCAAAGCATTCATTTATGATGTGCCCATGAGGAAGTGAAAACAAAGGAAAGAATACAATGGTGATTAAAACAAACTCAATTAAAAGCCAGTTAAAGTCATTGACTGTATATAACATGGACAGAAGGTTCTGGCAACGTCAAATGAAGCTTAAAATGGATAAAGCCAGTGCTCGAAAACGCATCCTCAGAGGCTAGACATTGCCATAGTGAAGGCGTCTGCTTGACCAAAGGTTTAATTTTTATATATTTTAAACAAACAAATTAAAAAATAAACTTCCTATCGAGCTTCAAGCAGAAAAATGAGAAGGTTGCCCCTTGGTTAAAGTAAATGAGAATTTGAAACCAGGAACCAAAATGACGGGATTAATATTAACAGAACACAAAATGGCTACAGCCAGTCATGTGTTTAGAACCACACGACTGGTGACAGCAAAAACTTGCAAATAAAAGTAAAGAGAGACAAAAAGTAAAATAATAAAATCAGGGATCTGTCAGCCTAAAGCTATAAAAAACATTACTTGAGAGTAACAAATCATAACAATTTTCACTTTCAGCCACATGAACAAGAAGGTAGTGTTCATTCTCGCAAAAAGACTGTCCAATGGATGTCTGAAATGGTGCATGAAAAAAACACCTGTTTTCTGCATTATCTCTAATTCAAACAATGTTGTAAGAAGTTGTCAAGGTGATGAACATCGTCCTTTATTTAGACTTCAGGACACTACTTCAAAGGTCCACCTTAGCTAGGTAAAGTAAAGTAGCCAAAAATTCAATACATAACTTTTGAGAATATTCCATAAAAATAGAAATACAAACAGAAAATTTGGACATCAACAGAGAGTTCCCTTAAGATTCTCTACTGGTCATAGAATAACATAAAAATACCATACAACCTGTTTATTTTCCCTTTAAACATTACTCAAATACATTTTATTTAAGTGTCCCCAAGTAAAAACAAAGATTCAAACCATAATTTCTGTAAAAACATAAAGCAGTTTAAATTAAAGCAAAAACAATCTCTGAATTAAAGAAAAAAAATATCTCTGGCTGGGTAAAAGGAAAGATGGTAAAAATGTGTTTTCAAAAAATGAATAATGAGAACGAATGCCTGAAGTTCAGTGGTAAAACAATCCAGAGCTGTAGATAAAGCCTGTCTCTCTTTGAGCTTTCATCTTGGTACCCTCCAAAGGAAGTCCAAGAACATCCTGAGTGCTCCATGAAGGTTAGAAAAAAGGTCCCAAAGCAATTCACATTGTAGAATTTTGGAACTATTATCATTCTCCTCAACACCATTCTGAAAATGAGAGACTTGATTGAACTCAAATCATAGCCAGAATTGTTATGTAAAGCATGTGTTAAAATTGCAGAATCAGGTTCACTTTTCAAACAACCGCACCTTCTACAGCAAATGTATATGTAAGACTCAGATCTTGATCTTAATTCTATCTGACTAATAGTGATGGAAAACTAAACCAGTGCTTCTCATTCATCTCTTTCATGCATGTAGAAGTCCAGCAAACACCCAGGGCACTAAACTGAATGTTAGAAAAGGAGCAGTTTGTTCATGTGTGCCTGTGAGTGTACTATATACACTATAAAACCACTCTTTGAGAGCAGCAGACATTTCTTGGCTTCAGCAAGACAGCTCAATGAGTGCTTTCATTTGAAAAGGCTCTTAAAAAAGGTGGTCCACAACCTGCCATCCAGAAATGGTGTTTCTCTGAGGCCCCGTAACGTAGGTTCTAAACAAACAACAACACTTTGAGTTGCTGAATATAAACAGTTGATGGGTGAAAGAAGAGATGTTCAATTGTTGATCAAAGTCACGTTTGCAGTGAGACAGACATGGGATGTTAGCTCACTATATCTTCAGGTGCTGGTCATATATTAAAATATTATGAAAAAGTGTATTTACTTCAAAAATCCCTATGAAAAATTTAGATTTTAACTGACAATTTAAGAAAATTCCAAAATTAGGATCTGAGATAAATGTTTTCATGATATTCTAATTATATGACTAACACTTGTATTAATTTATTTATGATTTAAAACAGGAACTCATGTGCTTCCCATTTTTTTATTGTGTTTTACACACTGACTTGTTTCAACTCCACTTGTCGTCAGTCACCTTGTTATCTTGTTAAAAATTTGGGTTTTGAAAAACTTCCTCTAGTGTTGTCTGAAATATAGTTTAAGTTTGAGGAACACCCTTCTGGAGTTTTAATACTGAAAATGCTTTGTGCATAAAAAATGGTAATAATCTTTTTAATGCAATTCTGTAAATGTGGTCAAAACGGGGCCAGATAGTTTTCATTCAACAGCTCCATAGTCTGCTGCGATTGCATCAAATCATTTGGTAATTGCGACCAAATACTGTCAAATTGAATGCATAGGGTTTTTTTTTTTACCTTGCATGTGTGTCAACCTGTTGTTGGAGACCCCCAAAAACAAATAAGGACATTTTTACATATTTTATACATATTTGTATTTTCACCTCTCTTACACCTATAGACGATTTGACTCCTGTGACAGAAGCAAATCCTGTTGACGGGACAAACAGCACAGATCTACTGGACACAGGTTTGTTGATTTAAATTTAATTTAAAGGGATTTAGCCGTTTAATTCAAGACAGTTTTATTATGTGACCTTTTTTCATTTATCATGCCTTAATGAGATATCTCCTTTATGATCTTTTTTCTAGTATATCCTGTTCAAAAAACCAGCAAGATGAGTTAATACATCTAATCGCCGAAACCATTTTTGTTAAGTGTTTAGATTAAGAAGCCTTATTGAAAGCTTTAGTTAATTTAATCTCAAGTTTCTAACGTGGTGTTTTATTAACAACAATTATTGTTTTCTTGGCTTTATTTTGGCTCAATGTCTGGTTCAAAAGCTTTTTAATCAGCATGGTTTTAGATACTGCTCCTCTGAGAATGCAGCTAGAGGAAATCTGTGGGAGTCCTTTTCGTCAGTAAAAGATCTGAGATCCAGATTTTTAACAAATGCTCCACAGAGAGTGTTTCTGAGACCACAAAATAAAGAGTACTCTTGCAAATCCCCCTCTTTGGTCCCTCAGTTTTGGCAATGCATTTTTAATATAATTACTTCATTCCTTCGTCCATAAAAATATAGCAATAATAATAATAATAATAGACGTGATTGTTTTTTTAAAGGTTTTTTGTGTTTATAGCAAGTGTTCATCAGCCATACTGTACTATTCTCCTAGATTTTTATGACAAACTGAGACAAAACTGATTTAATTTAAATGTTTTTTTAGGAAGATTTCACCATAGGGGGTTTTTATTGACTAAATTCTTCTTCATTATGAACATGTTTATCATAAAATACCCTGAGAATCTGAGCCTGCTGATTTGGTTAATCTATTTTTGATCAAATAAAAAAAAATAATCTAAAGAAAAGCTGGCAAACTTTCAACTAAAGTCCCTCGCCACACCAAATTGTCCACTGGGGGTTGTGCCTGTTTTTATATTACTCAAAACTTGTTTGTCACAACAACAACAAAAATCTAGAATAAAAGGCAAAGGTTGGTGAAACCTGTGTTCTACATGAGTTAAATGTCTCAAAGATGGAAACTTTCAGGGCCAATATGGTGTAAAATGGGCTAAATTGCCGATTCAAGTCCGTGAGTAAATGTTTTGTACCTTTTTATTTTTTTTATGATATACTTTGTTCAAGTTTAGTTCAGTAAAACGAAACAGAATGTTCTTGTTTTCCTTTGAAATAATGAGGAAATGTGTAAATGTAAAGATTCAGAGGCTTTTTGGACATGTTTGGGTTATTTGTAGACTCATGTAGCCATACTTTCAAGGAGAATATGGTGTGTTTAGCAGCTTTCTTTGGCTAAGACCCACCCATGAAGTGGTTTGGCTGACATGGCAAACCTCCAATAGCGATTAACTTCACATAGCGAGATGTTTCCAAACAAGGAAATGTTGCAACAAAGGTGACAGACATTCAACAAGTTATTTATTGTTGTTCAAAGTTTAGCTGTTTTTCTATAACTGCTCATGTTCAGTACACAGGATAGCTCGTTGTCTTGATCATACGACTGAAGTTAGTTTTTTACCAAAATAAACTTGACTCTCACTTACTGTAGACATCAAGACTCTTGAAGCGCTGCCATGAAATAGTACCAAACCCATCAGGCGTATAGGCAACATTCCGTGGGTTTGATGTCTTAAGTTGAGACTAGTTTTTGTAACTAGTTTGAATTTGAGACCTCTGGCCTAGATATTATATTTGTCCTGGAAAGAACCTTTCAGTATTTTTACACTTTTTTTACTATCTTCTACCATATAGATGTTGACAGCTGTGAGAAGTGGCTGAACTGCAAGAATGACTTCCTCCAGAAATACCTACATCAGGTCCTGACCGAACTGCCCAACTGCCCCTGCGTCTACCCGTCAGAGGTGGTCTATAGTGCTGTAAATATTTTGGACAGGAAGTTGCAAAAAACCTTTCGATGGCGAGATGCCAGCGGCCCGAAAGAAAGGCTGGACATTTACAAGCCTTCAGCAAGGTTCTGTATTCGCTCAATGCTTTCCTATGAAAGCACCACACTGGCTGCCCAACACTGCTGCTACGACGATCACACCAAACTCATCACACGGGGCAAAGGGGCCGGAGCCCCCAATCTCATCAGTACAGAGTTCTCTCCAGAGCTCCACTATAAAGTGGATGTTCTCCCATGGATCCTGTGTAAAGGCGACTGGAGTCGTTTTCATTCGGTTCGGCCTCCAAATAACGCTCTACAGTGTGTGGACAATCCACAAGAAGATGTCTATAGAAATGAACTGGAAGAGGCCAGGGAGTACTAAAACACAAGTCAAAACTTTGGTCTATTGGTCAGCATGGATAAACCCAAAGACCATGAACCTCATTTTTATGAGATTGACAACAGTTTGTGATACCCGATTGACAACAGTTTTGTGATTCATTTTTCTTAGATTCCTCTTTGACTTTGCATTATTGCGCCAAAGAAAGTTCAGCGACAGGTCTTCCATGACAATCTCCTGAAAGAGTTTGTAACGTTTTCGTTGGGCTTGTGTGTGTTTCAATCCAGTGTCCTCAAAGGCTCCAATCACCCAACAAAGGAACTCCGGAGTTGTTAGCATGGAAGAGGGGTGAGATCTTCAAAAATGCAACAGAATGCAGATTTTGTTGTCTTTAAACCTGAGGCTCAATCCTGGCCTCTCACCAATCCATGCACGGTCAGTCCAAACAAATCAAACACAACCCGCATCTTTCTCAAACCAAAGCAACACATTTCTGACAATAGTTCTTCTTCTGTGTTCTTATGCCAAGCATACACAAAATGCATGTCAGCGGACAAGATATGCTAAATCTCCTACACTCACTTTAATTCCCAGAATTTTTTTATGTGGAAACCGAGGAGCCTTTGAAAAGACATCCATTAGCAACACGAGTCTTCTTTTTTAAAATCTTAGGTATAATTTGATCTAATTCTGTTTTCTTTTTCACCTTTTAACACAACCCAGCTTTGTGCTGGATGCAATTTGAGCCCTGACACTAGAACAAGGGGCTGTCAGAGCTCTCTTGATGGATTGAAGTTTTCCTCCAAAGGTGAGAAAGAGGTGACACGTTTTGTAAACGAACATCTCTTTAAATACAATGCCTCTTTCAGTGCCTTGCTTCATTCTTGAGACTCAATCAAAGCCTGGAGGCTCTCGTAGGATGTAGTTTGAATGGCCTAAGCTGCTCTTTTCAGCACAAGTGTTACCAGGATCTCTTTGCGAGATGTTGACAGAATGCTAGAGATTTGATACCTAAATTCCTGCTGACAGATGGCTGCTCGACACAGAAATAAACATCCTCTTTGATATGTCTGAGCAATTTTCAACAGAGTATCAAACCTGCTTTTGTTCCAGGTGAACCAAGAGAGGTGCACTGTTTTAAAACGGATGAATTCTCATGCAGTATTTTATCTGTACATTAAGAAAGCAAACGATATAAGATTCACAGTCCAGTAGAGTTTTAATCTAGCTCTAAATAAATGCTAAACACTATCTTCTGGAAAAAGATAACAGGAGTTTGGGTCTTAAACTTTTTTTTAACTATGATATAGAAAGGTTGCCACAAATGCCTGCTATAGTCTGCTAGAAAAGATTTAGGACAATGCCAAGCATTCATTAGCGTCACTTATAATTTCTGACAGACCAGAGCGAAAGCATGAATATATTTTTATTAAGATAACATAAATACCAGCCATGAAAATATCAATATAATCCAGCTGTGAGACTGTTGGAATACTTTAATATTCTGCTCTGGTGATGGTTTGATATCCTCAACCTTGTCAGCCACAGACTTTACGAGCTTCACAGCAGTTTCAGAGAGCCAACAGAACACCGTTTTTATTTCAAAATCAAAGGATTTAAGTTTGATTCCACAGATGATTTCCAATGGTTTTTACACTTTAAGCTAAACAAATTCCTTGCATTTTTTTTTCAAACTTTTGTATCACTTTATAATAACTACTAATCATTGATTAAGCATGAGGAAATAGTTTATAATTTCTATATTTCACATTTATAAGTGGTTTTATTCTTGGTTTAGAAGCATCTATTCAATATGCTTATTGACATTAATTTTATGCTTTATAACTTAAAAAACCTTTGTTGCTAGTTGTATGTGATTCATGAGATTGTTTTAGAAATCTTAATACAAATGAAAAGATTTAGATGAGCTCACAAAATAAGTTAACTGAAAGCTAATAAAAGTTTTATAACTAGCTGAATTAATCACAAGCTACAGTAGGAGTATGTGTTATTAAAGCATTCATTCTAACACTGAAATAATTGTTATCATATGTCTGAAAAAATATGTATGAATCTGCTATCAAACAGTTTAATAATTAATTATTAGCATGTTATAAATGATCTCATGAATTACTTACTACTAATAACAAACTGGTTTTTGAATTGTGAAAAGTATCATTTATAAATGATTAACTGATCCTCAATAAAGCATGAAATTATTTTTATTAAGCGCATTACATAAATTCTCATAAACCAAGAATAAAGCATTTAAACTAATAGTTAACTTTTATAACTTTTTATCTATGTGTGTTAACACAGAAACTATGCTTTCTAAACTATTTATTAATTCTTTGCTAATACTAATGCTTAATTAATGATTCGTAAAGTGAAGTTATTATAAAGTGCTTCTGAAATTTCTATCAAAAATACTTTTAAGACAAAACTAAAAAGGTGACACAGGGGGCTTTCACAAACCCCAGAAATCAGAAAGTTGCAGGTGTGCACCTTTTAGAAATGACATCGTCAGCTGAGGTCATTGATAACTTGAGATATTTGAGCATAAATGGGGGAAAAATGTTTTGGTTAATTATTTTGATACTCACCAGGCCGTGTTCGACAAGGTTCTCCTCAAGCAGTATAAAAATCACAATCTGCTTCCTTTCATTATTTATTTAACCAATCTTAGTTGTAGCACAATGAATCTTCAGGAGTCTGTAATGTTAATTTGCATCATTAACTCGTCATAAGTTAATGGTTCATGTAAGTATTAAATAATTTATCAACCCTCTAAAGTTTTGGTTGCGCAGTAAATTCTTTTATAATGTTTTAATTTTTTTTTTAAGTAAGTACATTGTGTGGCCTGGAGGTGGGTAAATTAATAGCAGATGTTTTCGGATAATCTATGCCTCAAGGCAAATACTTTCTATAACGTTTTTGTTAAGACTCTCAGTTAATTTGAATGCTGTGTTCAATGAGGGATTTGGATCAACAATCCCCTTTATTTGTTGCTAAACTCATCTTCAGCATGGAACTTTTTTTCTTTGAAATGTTGCAAATGGCACATATTTTAAATGAGCTGGGTAGCTTCTGTAAAAAGTAATATATTTGTTCAAAACTGATGAATGGAGTTTTTTTGGTTTTTAAATAGAGTTTTGTTAGACGCAATATTAAGTAATGGTCCAATACAGTTTATACAGTATATTTTATAATATGATTCCTTTTCAGAGCTTCAAAAAATGGCACTTTATTTAAATAGTGGAACACAAATTTACTTAATGTATATATAATCATAGAATTCATTGTACTTGTACAATTGTTGATTCAAACTTTATTGTAAAGGGATGAGTAACAAATACTGCATTTTTAAAAGGGTGTTGTATGTAGTGTAAAAAGTTGGCATGTGTTTGAAACTTCAGATGTAACTTTGTACAGTATTTATTGCTTTTTGTAACTCATTGTTATGAAGTGAATAATCAAATCTGATGCACTGTGTGAATCTGAATTATCAGTCTTTTGCCAGATTTCTGGTCAGTGGAAAGAAACATATCACATCACTAACCACTGGACTCCTTTAAAGTTTCTAACATCCTTTTATTGTATTAAACATTCTGTGAGAGGAAAAAATAAACGGAACTTGTATTATAGCATGTGTTTGAATAGCAGTTTGTGAACCATGTAGTGCAGTGATTTGGTAAAAAATTTAACTTCATAGCAGTAAATAAACACTATTCAAACAGTAAACAAATCCATTTTTAACTAAGATATCAATTCCTAAAGCCGTAATCAATCTTGTTTAAGTTAATGATCCCAAAAATTAAGTGTAAAACACTTTCACATCTTATAAAGGCTTGAAATATCAGGAAAGCATGACGTGTGGACAGCTGTTGGAGCAAATGGACACCAGTGCCAGTCGTTTTTAATTCAAGCAGGATGAAGTTAACATGCGCTCATTTTCCGCTGGAGATTAGGTTTCCTTCAACACATGTGCTCCTTTTCTCAATTACCCATGAAGAAGGGCACATTCAACGAAAAGAGGCATTAGTTTTAAATCTCACTAATGCAAAATGAATTAGACAACCGGTTTGGTATTGTCTTTAAAAACTGAGTAACTAAGCTGAGGAAAGATTGAAGCCCTGAAGGGATTCTGCTGCGCTTATCACCGAATAGCAATTGTGCTATGTAATTCCCATCTGCCGCACTAATAATCTAATTGCCTTCACATTAAGAATCGCTTGAATGCTTTGGCCAGGATGCAGCCAGAATCAAGTCGAAGTCAGGTGCTGCAATGGAGCCCCCCCTCCTTCTGTTTTCTGGAAGCCAGTTAGACTTCGTCTGCGCTCTTGTCAGATCTGACTCTGATTGGCTTTCTGTGGCATTAGTGGCTGATGTCATAACAGGGTGTCATTAAATCTTGAAATGCAGGTCATTAAATAAACCCCAGAGCACATTTAGTCTTTCTGTCCTCAGAGAAATAGATGTGCGGCCCAGGATTTGTAGATTTTTAGCACTTCTGTTATTTTGCAAACCCTTTGACAATTACCTTCAGAGAAAGTTTATAAACTAAGATTTTAATGAAGTGTTTTGGCACAAAAGACCATACGTTTAGTGTTGCTTCTGAGTGTAAGTCAATTTGCAGTATTTTGGGGTTTTAGATATTGTTTTTAATAACTTAAACAGGAATCACCAAATACCGCCTCACAGTTCAGTTGCAACCCTGCTTTAGCATGCAAACTACTCTTGCTTCAGACTGGCCAAGAAGACATTAATTAGTAAATTAGGTGTGTTTCATGTTGGTTGAAACCAAAATGTGCTCGGCTTCGAACTTCCAGGACCAGATTTTGGGATTATTGATTAAAAATCATACTTATCTTTCACATATCTAACTTCATCTTGCATGCAAGTAAATTGTGATGCCTTTTAGTGGCATCTAGCAGCAGCCTTTGACTCAAAACTTCCCATTCTTTTCAGCGACAGATCTAACCAACAAATCTATCTTTCCTGTTTAAGTCAATGATCTAACTTTTAAAGACGGAATCCTTTGGCTTGCCTCACCAACCTTTTGCATTAGGTGACCCAATCTTGAGGTCCTCTTTGCCATTTATGGGGAAATAGCATAATAAAGAAGTGGCTTGCTGCAACTTACCCTAAGCAACTCACTCTGGTGCCTGACATCACACTTTCTAAAAGGGGAGCAAGGGAAGCATGCACTTGTTACAGGTCTGTTTTGTGAGAGAAAAGTTTCTACAGAGTTGGTGTGTTGAATAAACTTATTACGGTGGGCCCAGAGACCAATGGCAAGTCATTTTCAGAGGTTGAGTTTGGAAGATGTTTTGACTATTCTAGGATCACATATAACAATAAAGGAAAGTGTGTGAACAATAATTTCTTACGAGTAACAAGTTCTCATATGAAAATAAGGGCAATGCAACTAAAACAATATAGGGACTTATCTCAGAAGTGGAGGGGTGAAAGACACTTCTAAACAATCACACAAAAACAAAACCCTTACAACGCTCTACGTACAAACTATATTTAAAAATTAATTTTATTAGTTCGTTAACATAAAAAAAGCCCACTACTGGTTGTGCTGTCTGAAGAAGGACCCTCGAGCCTGGGAGCGACCCGAGCCAGAGAAACCCTCCACACAAAAAGAGTTGAAATGGTTGGCGGGGTATTACCGGCCTTAAGTAGTTTATTTATGGTAAGATTGCTGGTAATTGGCCGCAAATGATGCTCCTCACAAATTAAATGGTATTCCTTGAAATTTCATATACAATAGCAACCAAAACAGAAAAGGGCCAGACTGAAGCAAGGTCAAAACATACTAATTCATACAAATTCATTAAAATAAACAATTACACTAATACAAAAACAGCAAACAAAACAAGTGAGCAAAAAAGCTGGCAACAGTCAGATTGATCTGAATTTTTATTGATTTTATGAGATAGGTGTTAAAGGGGTTGATGAATTACTTTTTTTGGGACAGATCAACCACTTCCTGCTGCATCTGACAACCAATCGGGCGTTTGTTGCCTCCTCAGTTGGACACATGACTCCACCATGTCAGTTACCAAGTCATAACTTTCCCTAACCCTGACTAATTCGATATTTATTCATTTATTTATTTATGTATTCATTCATTTATTTATTTACTTATTTATTTATTTATGTAATTGTTCGTTTGTTTACAAATGTCTTTCTAAACAAAAAAGAAAAACACTGGTTAATTTGGTATTTCAGTTTGTCATAATTGTCAACAGTTAACAGGTAATAATTTTGTTCCTCAATACATTTTCCTTACCAACTCTGCATAAACCAGAGAATGCTATATAAACCTATGTTCCAGCTGCTTCACACAGTTACTAACTAAGAGAATGACTCTCTAACATTCACAGAAATCAATTTAAAAACAGTCATAGTTTTCTGGTTATATTTTCAACAAGATATGTGAAGACCATGTGAAACCCTTTGAAGTCAATATGACACCCTCCGGGTCTCTCGCAGCTCTTCATGATGTTTCTTTTTCATCTGTGGCAATAACAAGTAGAAATTACCCTCATTATAGACTTAAAAAAGAATATTTATTAGAGGTCATACCATCATGACTTCCAGGCTGAGCTCAAAGCAAAGCGGCATGAGCCGGGTGTAGGGAGTCAGTCAAAGACAACTGTACCTGGATCTGGCTCTGTTTGTTCAAAAAACAGCCTCCTCCTCGAGAACCCCGGGAGGCCAGACGGACGCCTGCTCTTTGTCCCGAACAGTCAGGGGAAACAAAAATAAATACAGGAATGAATGGTCACAGGACATTGCCCAAACATAAAGAGCCTGCTCTGAAGACAGACAAGCAAAATTGGCTTATTTGGTGTAAGACTGTGTAAGACTCTGCCCTTTGCTCTAACCCATATATTATAAATAATTAGGAAGTCCATTTCCAAGCATATGTCTACTCGATGTACTGCAAACCATTATTGCGGTAGGAGCTGTAATCATTGTTGAGCACAAAATAAGGAAAGAGTTTAGATAGAAGTTTTTGGATTAATTCCTTATCTTTTTTTTTCTTTAAATTAAAATTGTTTGGTTAATCCTCAAATCATTCTCTCTGTTTTATTTCCTCAAAGTTGGTTAATTTGTATTCATTAAGTTATTGTTATATGAATTGCACTTTTTCCAATATCAAAGTTCCACGCAGGTGCCAGAACTGTATCTCAAAATAGGATTAAATTTAACATCAGTGCATATATTTTAGAAGGAGCATGGCCATCAGTTCCATTGCATGATGTTTTTAGCTTTATGATGATGTTTGTGTCCCTAAACCTGTAGCAACGAGAGGCCAAAAGTATCACTGTGAGCATGGTGCATAGGAGGAACTTTCGAGCGATTTGTTTTACAACCACACACAGAGCTATAAATAAGTGAGAGAGAGATCCAAAGCAGACCTGAGAAAAGTGAGTCCATATGGCTGCTGGTGAAACAGTTGTGATGAGCCAAGATCAAAGCTTCTTACTTCGGCTCCAAAATTCGATGAAGCTCCAGAAGAAAGAGAACAGCGTGTGCAGCCATATAAATGTAGCATGTTCCCTTTTTCAAACACAAACACTCATATGTAACTCTTCGGATATGTTGTTGAAAGGTTTCACAGCATTTTCCATCCTTTTTTACCTTAAATCAGCGATCATATAAAAAAATAAGGATTTTTCAAAAATACAGTACAACGTAATAATCTATAGGCATATGAACGAGTCTATGAAATAAAAAAAACGTCTACCTTTAGGAACTGTACTTTTGAGATTAAATGAGATTAATTTTAATGTTAAAATTGAAAAAGATGCACGAGGAAGAAATTTCTTAAGGTTTTTTGACAGGGTTCCTCCTGGAGCTGACACTTGTATAGACAATGTTGTTATGTATATTTAACATAAAGAGGTTATATGCAGCCTATACACACTCTGCTCTAGCCTTTTGGTCTGTGTCTGTTTAAATAATTGTAAACTGTATCAACTGAGAACAAGAAATACATTCAGGCTTTCAATTTCAGTGATATATATTCATTATCCAAATGTCCATAAACGATTGTCATTTGAGAATCTTAAAAAACGTTTTTAAGTTTTTTTTTTTTTTTTACCTTAGATATAAACTGTTAGTAACAGTTGTATTGCTTTAACCCAAGTAATCTCTGTTATTATTTTTATTCTAGCCTTGATGCTCACAGTTGAGAAACATTTTTAGATGAAGCTATAATAAATATTCAATGCCCCATGTTTTGGCGATATAAAAATAAGCTATATTTTTAAAGACAACTGCTAGTTTTAAAGTTAACACTGCACAATCACAAAATGAAAATGATTTACTGTTCATTTTTTTAAAGACTCGGCTCACCCAAACAAAACTTTTCTGACCCCACAAGGTTGGTATACATGAAATCCTTCTGATGGGAATTCATCTTATAAACGTGATTTGAAAGATGATTTTCAATCCACATGTTCAGTCCTGAATTATTTAATGTTTTAAATAAAACCTAAAAGAAGAAATATCAACATACCGCAAAGTTCATTACCATTGAGAGGAGTGCTGGCGAAGGGTGTAGCCAATCCAAAACCATTTGCTGATTCTCAATCAGTTTTTATATCTGAATACTTTGATCTGTTGTAAAGCATGACACTCCTTCTTTTTGCTTTTTGATTATTTTAATATAATCAAACCAGCTGATCAGGGACTTAACCAGCATTACAGTAAGCCACACTTGACATCTGATGGCCATTCAGTGAATATTCATCAAAAATACATTTCAAAAGGTACCGAGTGGGGTTTGAGAGCAAACTTAAATGGTGAAAATTTCAATAGTTAGCAAAAAATAATGATTTAGGAGCTACTTGGTCTAAATGGACAAGGAAGTGCAGCTAAACATGTGAAGCCCTTGGATATGGTGGGCAATTCACAGCAGATGTGAACACTGTTGAGGGAAGGCGAGAAAGGGAAAGTACTGGGATTAATTGAAACAAAATTTGTTAAATATTATAGTATGTATTAGCAAATTTATATCTATTAGTAATTTTAGAAAATCTGGTTTAAACTGGAAATTTCCAAAATATTTTATGATGAACGTAACAAAAGTTTGATATGAAATAGTTTCGCCAGAAACATGGTCTTCTAAATTGATTCATTAGACAAAGACAATATTGTAGATACAGGAAATTTCGGAGTTAATTTAAATATTTTTATAGCAATGTGTGCAAAGTAACTTAAGTTTTTTTCAGCTTGTTAGAATTTAGTTTAGTCTGCATTTGCTCGTCTTGTTTTCTGTGTGCCACCTTCAATTGAGTCACCAAAGACTTAAAACAAATATGATGTAAAAGACTCAATCTCAGACTTAGCTATTTTAGAAATATAAACTTTAATTTTGTTGAGAACCTGGAATTTCTTTTCTTCACCTGTCTGGGAAACAAATCCCTTTTTCTCCCAAAGGTGTTTGAGCTAACATTTCTGATTTACTGCGCGGCTCATGAAAGAGGGTCTTGTATGTGTTCCAAGTGGTTAGCGAGTTTTTAGGAAATATTGGATGAGAATAAAGAACAAACATAATATTATGATGTACTTATTGATGAATATGAAAAGCCCACATGGTGACAATGCTATTACAGATTTCTCAAAATTCAGCTCAAGGATTTTTGATGAAGTAATGATGGATTAAATTTCTTTACCTTTGTGTTCTACATTGAGTTTTGGTTGCATTACTGCAGATTTATGTACAATTTCTCTGAGACTTCCAATAAAGTTGGCATGTGTAGATGACCAACCAAGCACTACCTCAGTCAGGCTATGAGACCACCCAGCTGCCAAAAGTAGCCTTCAAGCATGATCAGATGTCACTTCAATAGTAAAATACACAACAATCAATGTACAATGAACAAAAAATAGTGAATAGGATCTATCTTTATGTCGTACTTAATTACAGACTAAAAGTTTCTACATAAATTACAAATAGATATGTTTGGTCTTTTTCTTAAAAATGTTTGAGACAAGTGCATGATCAGTCTATAAATAGGGCTAATTCCCACCCCAAATAATAGGATTAAAACAAGACAGAAAAGCAATGTGAATCTGTGTGATATGGAAAGTGTATTTTTTTAGCGGAGATTGATTTTTATGTTAAATGTTTTATTGTTTGGGGATTTAAGCTCAAGTGTTGGATCTGCCCTCTAAAGACACAAATAAAAAGAAACAGACGTGCAGATGATGTCACCCTTGAGTATCTGCTTGAGATTCCCGCCTCTGACACTTTCCATTTTTAAAGGGCTCCTTTTCACATGAAGTGATATTAATCTCCTGATATTAGTGTACTGAATGTGGCAATTGTGTTTAAAAACAATTAAGATCTTTGATTATAATGTTTTAAAAAGTTTTATTTTGGGGATGTGTCCAAACTCATTTTAATGTGAGTAGTGTTTTACTACTCATGGTATTTTACTACTTTCAAGTCCTGTACGATTCACAAACTTTATTTTTGTGAAATCATACAAAACAAGCAAAATGTGGCTGTGCTTGCTGGTACTGCAAAGAGCTTTGACGTTTCTAGATGCAAAAAAAAATATGTAATTGCAGAAAATGTGTGTAATAATATGTTATTTTTACTATATCGCTTAAAATCTTAGATTTTTATGAGAAGATGGTTTTCTGATTTAATCATATACAGGGTAAAACATTTGTTAAAATGACGTGATCTTGAAGAGGTGTCTGCTTGTTTTGTGAATGGAATTAACTTTAATTAAGTATTCCATTGAATATAAAAGGGTATTGTAATTCATCAGTCACTCATTAGCTGTGGATAATGGGTGACAACTTCATCAGCTGATTGGTCCAAAACCGCAATTTTTGATGCCATTTCACTTGCTTTTACTTTTGCACACATTTATGTCCAAACACTTTTCAAGAGTATATTTAGCAAAAAAGGTTCCCTTTAATGTGATAAAATTAATACTAAATTAAAAGTAGAGATTTAAAATAAATTAACTATGAAAGCACTTGGGCAGCATTATAAAACTTTGATTCCATTATAAATCAACAGTAATTCACATCTTACCAGGTACCCCAGTTTCTTTAAAAGTCACACCAAAGAATTATAGCTCTTTATTAATATAGAACTTAATTATAGAATTTTTTTATGTTTTAACATTCACACTTATTTTAGAGCTTAAAATTATTCATGTAAACAAGTCATAGAACCTCAAGATGAGCTAAGAAAATGTACTGGATTTGTTTGTGAGCTTAATAAACTGTTCATTTGTTCAGATTTTGGATATGTATGTGTCAGAACAAAATTACAATTATTTAGCACATATGACATTTAGTTCTTATCTTTAATGAGTAAACTCTACTCTGTCTACACGTTTCACCATTCATCAAACCAACCAACACCACCATTTTTAAAAACAAGCTAAAATTGCAGCCCATTCTTTTCTAAACCCACAGTAAATGCTGACCACCCAGAGTTTTGTAAGAACCTGTTGTTTCCACCGCAATCCCAAGGTCTTTGAAAGAATTCAGCAAATCCCAAAGTGGCCCATCTGAGCAGCCAGAACTCAACCTCTGGAGGTCAATCTATTGTGTGCTGCGCATTTGGTGTTTTATAAAAGCTCAACCCAGAAGATTTTATCACTCACTCTCAGAAGATATCTCAACCATTTCCATTCACTGGGAACAATACTCCAGGATAACTCACCTGCCCATAGGGACAATAGGCTGGTGTGATTTCTGTCGTTAGAGCCAAAGCCAGATCTTTATTGTTCTACAGAGTTAACCAAATGTTTGCTGCCGGCTCTATATGTGTGGCGCCACATCTGCTGAGCTCCCAGCTCCTTATTACTGTTTATTTTCTTTACGGATGCTTTCTAGCCCTGTGTTTAGCCAGCTTTTACAGCTCTAAAGGGCAACTCTTGATCCGTGGTGCTTGAGACATGAATCTGACCACTTGAAAATGTGTGTGCAGCTCTTGAGAAGTGTTCGCTCTTTTTCAGCCTAGCAGAAAGCAGTGCAAACAAGATCTTGGGTTGATTTTGCTACTTGTGCAAAAATCGCTTAAGTTTGTCATTCAGTATAAACAATTTTTCAAGGAATGATTTGGCTTGTCACAAAATTTCCCCAAACTTCATCCCTGAAATTCAAAAGCCCGTTACATGTATGACAACTTAACAGGATATACATGACATAAAAATACTGGTATACGCACCAAATGGATTAAGCTTCCTAGCTGCTCTGTGAAGAAGAGAGTGAGGTGTGCCAACACTGAGTGACAGACAGAAGCTGTTCCTGTCCAAACTCTTCTCTTTATATTGTGGGTTATTCTTCTCTTTAATGTGTTTATCATGTAAATAATTAGGCTCCTGTTAATTCAAAAAAATTTAAAATAAACAAGTTTAAATATTGTGTAATTTTTCCATTACCAGATTTCATAACCCATTGACTTTGCAGCTTATTTGTAAAGAAACTGGATGTTATTTATACTTTATAATTTTCTCTCTAATTCTTCTGTTATGATATTAAAAATGTCTACGTAATGAAGTGTGTATTCCAGCCAATCGCTAACATGATAACATGTGTAAATAATTTGATGAACTTCATCTTTTAGAGTAAAGGATAAAAAGTTAGTAGCTCTTGTCACAAGTTCTTATAAATAGCATATAATAGTATACATATTATTTATATGTGCGTGTGCGTGTGTGTGTGTGTGTGTGTGTGCGTGTGCTTGTGTGTGTGTTTGCATGTGTGTGTTTGTGGACATGTGTACGTGGGTGTGTGTGTGAAGTTATTTACGCAAGTAAACAACTCTGGAACAACTCAGCATTTATGGAGCCATTTTAGTGAAATATTTAATGACTTTTAATGACTTAATGATTTTTACTAATGACTCGTGGATTTTCTCAGTAGTTGGCATTTGTAGCTGCCCAAAATATCCTGTAAATGACATTCTGTGTTACTAATGCTGCTGTCAGTTGGTTAAGAGTTATGCTAGTAGTATAACAGTGGAATACTTAGTGAAGAATGCTTATGGCCTGTTACTATGGCTGTACCAAAACTTATACTGTAACTGCTATTAACAGGTTTACCGTTTAACAGGGATATGTGTCAAGCCTGTATGATCAAGTTTTAGGTGATTTAACCATGTGTTTTAGTAAAGAATCACAAAATGTACCTTCTGACCAACTGAAAAAGAATAACAATAGCCCATGTTCAAAACATAATAGTTCCTTTTCAGCAAACAGACGTAGCAGGCTCTCCCAGAATGCAACAAGAGTTTCAAAATACATGTTTTGCTTAATTTGTGATGCAGTGGATCTCAATAAGAAGGTCGACCGTTTAAAGCCAGTCTTTGGCTTCCATGACTGAAGTTTTCTTGTTGTCCCTGTGCTTGCACTGGTTTCCTACCACAGTCCAAAAATCTGCTACATGTGAACGGAAGACTCTAAAATGCCCTCAGGGGGAAATAGATGGGGTGACTTATATCTCACCTTTCACCCAGTATGAACATGAGATATGCAGCATCAAAACTGGTCGATCACAAATAAAAAGATTAAAAAAATTTAAAGATACGTAATTTCTGTTTTCTTATTTTTTTAAACCCACAGTAGACTCACTTCAACATACTTTCCATTTCTCCATAATTTCTGAGTGAAGTTTTTCTTTCACATTTAATCCAAAGTAACTGTGACTGCATGCCTTCTGGTGTAAGACTGAATCTACTGTTGTCCAGATTCTTTAGAACTTGTCAATGTTAACCGGACATTGGCTGAGTGGAGTGGGATCGGTGCAGTAGCCGTGTGTGTGCACGCGCACGCGCTGTCCTCGGGGTCTTTGGTGGGGGCTAGTCTTCAGGAAGGCCTCAAGCTGTGAGTAAACAGCTGTGTGGAGGATCGGCTGGCGCTCTGGAGCCAGCCTCAGACCCCTGCGCTCACTCACTGACCCGTTTCTCTCAGTCACTCGAAGACTAATAATAGACAAGACCCTACTTAGAGGAAAAAATCTTAAGATGGACAACAGTGAGACTTCAAGTCTGATCAAATCAGTCATCTCATTATCTAATGATATATCACAAAGAAAAATAGAATAATAAGAAAACAGACATTCCTATTAAATGTTAAAAACCCTCAAATTCTAAACTATGATTTAACTGGTAGCATTTTGTTGATACATTGTCTAATGATGTTAAATTTACATTTGTACGCAAAAAAATAACAAAGATTGCATTGTGTTTATTTAAATTATTATAATTTTCCAGTCAAGTTTTCAATGTCATTGAGCTCAACACAAAAAAGGCATCAACACCTTGACGACTGTGACAAGAATGATGTATTATTAAACGGATAGCAAAAAATGAATGTTGAGTGAAAGTGACACTGAAGGATTGGCTACTTCCAAGTTCTTTCCTTTCACACCAACGGTGAGCCCCTGTGACCCTGTAATCTGTATTATGAAATGAAAGAATGAAAGAATTATTGTTCTTATTTGAATAAAAAACAGGTTACTCGTCCAAGCACAATGACACCAAGAGTCACAAACATGTATGGTGAGTATACATATAGGACAAGGGTATACCAGGCGACCCCCCCCTTCCCCCCAATAGACTTCATAGTATGAGGAGCAGGACAGAGGAGGGTCAATCTTTAATCGTAACGCAGAGTGTACGAGTTGCTTATATTACATTAATGAGCTGGGAAAAAAATGAGATGGAATTGTCCATTAGTTAATTATAGGACGTGTTACACCCGAAAATCATCATTTAATTTTATACAAGGCAAAAACATTATCACTGGTATACTATAAAATACATATACATCATTGTAAATTAATTCAGACATTTAGAGTAGCGCTGCTGGTTCAATGCTGGTGGGGAGCTGTTCTGAATGAAGTATTCATGTAATCCACTTGCTAGCATGGGTTTCCTTTCACAGTCCAAAAACAATTCTTCAGTTGAACTTCAGACTAAATTCCCCTCAGGAGTGAATTTGAGAGCGAATGGTGAGTGAATGTGGTCCTGTGATAGTAATGGCAAGCTGCACAAGGTAAACCTTCACTGACATAAACTGGAGATGAGCAACAACAAATAAAAAAATGAAACAGATGACAATAACTATTTAATATTTAGCATTGTAAGTAGTTCTTCCCTATCTGGAGGCTAAACGTTAGCTCTTTATATTTATTGACATTTGTTCAGATCACCTTTCGCAGACGTGACCAACCAATGATGCATCTCCATGATGGGCAGTGACTCATGAGAGTGAGGAATGCTCCAGTGCTTCTCCTGAAGGAAAGGAATAAGGCTCTTTTGATAAGAGGAGAGGGAAACGTGACAGGAAATGGGATTTGTTCAGGTTCAGCGGCCCACTTAAAGCTTGCTAGTGAAGAGCACTCATCAGTGGCCCATTAATTGAAGATAATTACAAGGAAGGACTGATGGAAGACGAAATGGGTTCATGCTGAGGTGACAAGGTCGTTCTGATGACAATCATTTATGTTCTACAAACCACATGACTCTAAACTTCCGATTTTGTATCATGTCAAAAAGCATGTGTCATTCACCAAAAGATACTTACACAGTTTATTTTCTCGTGAACGGTATGATCCGAAATACAATTTGAGTTATCTACAATCCCATTTTCTTAACACAGTATTGATTTTAAAATATGAATTCATAATCTAGCTCTACATGAATACGTTACAGAATAACGTTGGGGGTTTTTTTTTCAGATAAGACATACAGCATAAATCTGTTATGTGTACAGCAGTTGTAGTTATTAATTAGTGTGTTCATAATATTTTAAAATAAACTGTAAAAACGATTAAACACACTAATTAAAAGCGATGTATTACTATCAGGACAAATCAGTAAAATCAGGAAAAAATAGAAAGCAAAAATACTAAAACTGTAATTTATTTATATCAGTAAAAGTAGTAGTAGTAGTAGTAGTAGTATTGTTATAGGAGGTTTTAAAAATTATGCAACTCTGTTTTATTCCGTTATTCAAAATGCACATCAAATTCTAAGTTGAAAACTAAAAATACTCTCTGCGGGGCAGCACTGCCATCTCCTGGCGCGACATAGCAACATAAACATTTCCGCATTAAATCCCTTCTCTTTTAATCCCAGTAGGTTTCAGTCGAACTCGCCATTAAATGTAAAAAACAAAAAACGTAGTCTACCCTGTTTGAGTACATGAAATACTGTTATTTTGTTAAAGTTGACGGTTTTGTATGCATAATTAGATGTATAATTTACAACAAAAGTATTATGCTAATTAACAAAGACAAGTAAGCGGGCAAATGTGTGCAGTTCTAATATTTCCTCTCGATTTTTGTCAAGCTTTTCCGCTAATTTGACTCGAGTCTTAGTTGTACAGTTCACATGAAAGAAAAATATGAGGCCCCAGCGAGGATCGAACTCGCGACCCCTGGTTTACAAGACCAGTGCTCTAACCACTGAGCTATGGAGCCGATTTGCTAGCATGTCGGCTATGCTAAAGACTAATAAACAAGCCGACATCACAAATAACCAAACTTCTGTTGCACATTATTTTTTTTACAGACACAACTTTACAGAGACAACGACGCCTGTGTAATTTGAAGCAAAAACAGAAATGTATTGAATCCATATTCATAGATTTATGAGTGAGTGAATGTTTCCCAGCGATGGGTTGCGGCAGGGAAAGGCATCCGCTGCGTAAAACATATGCCAGAGAGTTGGCGGTTCATTCCGCTGTGGCGACCCCGAAAGGGAATAAAGCCGACATGAAGATGAATGAATGAATGAGTGAGTGACTCTCTGATGCTAATGACACATATGATGTCTGTATGTGATGTTATGACATATATGATCAAATCATAAAAAAAGTTTACATTCAGTTCTGGTTTGAGAGGTAGGCCAATGTGCTGCAGTTGCATTTAAAAATGGCACTGAACCTATTCATTTAATTCATCCCTGAATTTCCACAAATGACCCCAGCATCTTCATAGTGGTGACAGTTGTTAGTGCCAATCCCAGCATGCTGACAGTCCAAAAGGGTTTCCTCAGTCCCTTCACATTGCACATCATCCAAAACAATCTTCATGTCTGTTCCCTCCCCGAACTCAGCTTGCTTGGTAGCTTTAACCGCATGGAGGAAGCCAAGTTGCCTGCAGACCACCAAAGCATTACTGATGTCCCAGAGGTCATCACAAACCGTACCCCATTCTCCATTAGCATAAACCTCCACCCTTCCACGATCTCTCCGTCCATCCTCATCACCAACCAATCTCACTGCTCCATTCTTGTGCTTTCCCTTCTTGCGTCTAGACTTGCGGTCCTTGGGTTTGGATGTGGTTGGGTTGTATTGTGTGGGGGTCATCTTTTCATCCTCCTCCTTAAAGAGATCTAGCAGCTCTTGCAGCCAGTTGTTTGTGGCAGCATCGGGAGGCTTTTCTGTGTTTGAAAGTGGAGGTTGCTTTGCTGGAATGTTGAGGCCTATAAGTGCTGTAGCCAAAAAAATCAATCAATTAATTTTGTATTGAGTGCAAAAAATATAGTCTTTGGATTGTCTCTTCAGAGAACACCTACTATAAAAAAAACTACCTTCTTTTTTCCCTACTCTGTCTTTATCTTCTTCCTCTACTTCCTCACTGCTTTGGTTTATTGATCAGTTGATACAATTTCTATTATGAGAAGCTGAGATAGACTTTGACGGTGTAACAAATTGCATATTGTCTCTCCCCTAATGTAAGTCGCTTTGGACAAAAGTGTCTGCCAAATGCATAAATGTAAATGATTGCGCCTACTTTTTATACTTGGAATAGCATAGCAATTATCCCCAAATAAAAGTTTAGTTTATCTCTCCTTTTAAGCTGTACAATTGAAAGCAGTGCCTGTAAGAATATGTTGATAGCGTTGCGTGGCAGAGAATTGTATTTACAGCATAACTTCTTGTCTTTTGACAGCGATATGACAGTGACTGTATCTTAACCATATTGAGCTGCATCTTTTTGTTGAAAACAACAGACTACTAACAGTGTTTGCAGAAAAAGAGGATTTGTGGCACCCTAATCTCTGAAAACTTTCCTTCAAAGCTAAAAAACTTACATTCTTTTCTTTGGAATGGTATGCTGTTGCTCTTAACCCGAACTGAAAGTGGTTCATAATGACATTTCCCAGGATGTGCACGTCTGTAAAAAAAAATACACAATCTTTATTTAGCTTAGTGAAGCAGAAACTTGTTAGGTTTCACACTGTAGTGCCAACATGTCCCTTTGTTTTTTGTTTTTTTTAGAGTAAGAAGTGATGTCAAAAAAACTATATTAAAAATAATGGCCATATTTGATTTATACTTTAGTAAAGAGAGAGAAAATAAAAGTAGTGTGTGCTGATAAAAAACAATACCTTGAGGGATCAATAATCTTGTACACCACACCTGTAGGTGATGTTGCACTTGGTATTTCCGTTGACATGAAGTAGAGTTCACCTAGTTGGATGACATAGTTATACTATGTTAAATTCTGAACAGTTCAACTACTGAACAGGTGGCTGTTGTGCATCATTTAAAGCGGGGGTCTGCAATGTCAATCATGGAGCCCTGCACATTAAGTTGCAACCCTGGTCTAGTAGGTTGAATGGTTCTAATGGTTGAATCTAATCAAGGCTGTGGATTTCCAGGATCAACTTTACACAACCCAGATTTCATTTATTAAAAAACATTCTTGGCTACATACCTGCCTCATCCTCAGCAAACGAAATGATGTATGGATGGTAATTGTTTATGAGGCCTGGAAATGAACAAGTCAGACCCATTCCCATACAAATTTCATTGTATTCCCAACTGTTTGTCCATCTTTTCTCCTTTAAACTCATCAGGCGCCTGGGGTAATAAACAGACATTATGTTAAGGATATTTTTGTAAAAGTAATTATACCATTAAACACTGAAATTAATGGCATTTACATGTATTAACAAAGATGGTATTTCTTTCCAGAACTAAGTATTTTCTATGAACACTATTTCTATTTTTTCTTTCAACACTAACTTCTTGTTTGGCTTAAATAGTTTATTGTAATTATATTTGTAACTCACCCACTCATAAAGTCTCCAAATATGTACATGCCATTCAAATTGGGGTTTTCACAGCCTCTGTAAACATATCCCCCTGTAACAGATTTTCCCATTTTGTGGGGGTAAGCATAAATTGGAAGAACATCATCTGAAACGAAGGAGAAAGTCATTAATCTAACTAACCCATTACACAAATAACACATTGGCTTTATTTAATAGAGTATAGCTGTAAGAGCTACCTAATGAACTGTTGGCACATAGTTTTTTGTCATAACAAGAAAAGCCTTCTTTTGCTCTCCATCCATAATTGCGACCCTTCTCCACGATGTCTATTTCCTCATACTTATTTTGACCCACATCACCACAGAAGAGTCGTCCTTTTCCTTCTTTAGTTATGGGATCTCCTCTATCCACTGAGCATCTCCACATGTTCCTCACTCCAAAAGCATAAACCTCCGGACGTGCATTGGGTTCATGGACAAAAGGGTTGTCTGATGGAATTCTATACAATGGCCCTCTTTCGTTGTCGTCTACATCAATCCTAAGAACCTTTCCCAAAAGTGCTGATCTAGCAGTAATACCAAAAAATGAGATAGGAAGTTATCATTACTTGAAAAGTTCAACAGAAATTAGAGATGGGATGACTTCTCAACCTACTTGTTCTGCGCATTTCCAAATTTACCAAATGGATCCCCTGCCATTCCACCATCCCCGGTGAAGATGTACAAGTATCCATCATCCGCAAAGAGGAGCTGCCCACCATTATGATTAGAGGCAGGTTCATCAATTTCTAAAATGATTCTAAGGGATTTAAAAAGCAAGATGAAAAATGTGTAAAAAGAGAGGGCATTAATCCTCAAAAACAATGCTCACCTCTCTGATGCATGGTCTACCACATTCATATCTGTTGAGGAAATACGAAACTCACTGATACGAATTCTTTCATCAAAGCCCACTTCAACAGAATAGTAGACATACAGCTTGCCATTGTACTTAAAACGAGGGTGAAAGGTGAGTCCCAAAAAACCTCGTTCATCACCTTCCCATGGAGATGTCAACACAGCCTTTGTAATGTTTAGAAATGGCTTTTCAAGCTTTGACCAATCTGAAAGATAAACCCATACCAAGCCGACTTGTTCGGCCACAAAAAACCTGTGGGTGCCATCGTTGGCGTGAACCATGGCAAGAGGATTTCTGAGTCCATTAGCAACCTCCTCCAAACATAACTGCAGGCATCCCTCAGAGTCTGCTGCAGTGCGGCCCAGATTTTTGTTCAGCACTTCATTGCTCAGCAAATGAGGATAGCAGTAATCTGGGTCATCTAGTTGTAAATACTGACAAAGCTTTCTCTGGTCGTGCTCAAGTTCTGCTAACCGTGGATCATCAGACAGCAAGGTCAGAAACGACTGACACTTGGAGTGGAACTGAGTGCAATAGTCTGGACAGAGACCAGGAATTGTTCTTAAAGGTGTATTGGAGTCTTCAGCATCAAATAGATGAGCAGCATATGGGGAGCATTCCTGAAAAAAAAAAGGGAGATGTTGATTAACTTAAAAGTGCAAAATGTAATCGTTATTGCAGTGTATGAAGAAGACATTTCTGAATTTAAAAGGATGTTATCTGATTCATTTTCTTATTCTCTGATCCATATATCTATAAGAAGCAAGATGTAAGTTTGTGACCAAAACTAGTCATGTAATCACAATTTAAAAACACAGTGCGGCAGCTCCCGTCTAGACAATAGGGAACTGGCAACATGGGTGATGAAGCACCACTGACTTCAGCTGTTTGGAGGCGGTTCAGATGTTAAGATGTGCTTTTGTAAGTGATTTCAGTGCCTAAAAGGAGTTCTTAAATCCTTGATATTCCCGTTCAATCAAAGTTTCTTAATCTAGCTAACTTTTTGGATTTGAAATCTGTTAACAATATGGAAAACATTTAAATTTATTCAGTGGTTAGCAGTGTTGCATTTCAGTGTTGCAATACTGTACAGGGCCCTTTTTGAATTTGCATGTTACACGGCTTCCTTTGGGTCCTCAGATTTCCTCCAACAATTTAATAACTTTGTTGGCAGAATGATCTGCGCTATTAAACCCAATTTGGCAAAAAGCTGATGAATAATTTTTCTTATGTCAGGATGTTTCACAGAAGCCAGACATTTGGGCCAGAAATGTTTCAATGTGTGCTAGTGGGCAAGCTAATGTATATGTAAAAAATCTACATAAGGTAAAGAAAAAAAGCACAACAAATAATGTCTGTCATCTGTCAATTGCTCCACCGTTTTAGATATAACATTTTCACATGTATGAAAGAATGTTGGAACTGAATAACCGCTGATAAATTACGCACTGTAATTTTGTTTTACTGAAAACCTTAATTAAATAAAAAATAATTATTTGGACAGTTTGTGAGAGTGCCTCTTTGTGACGTCATTCGTCCATTCACGAAGCTCCAGTCTGAACTCATTAGTATTGCAGAGCGGACCTCTTTGTTTACCTTTTATAGCAGTTTTACGTGATAAAAGGCAGATCAAGCAGCTTACCTGACAAAGCAGATCTTGAACAAACGCGGCACAATTGGAGTATCCATAATAATCGTAGTTGTCCATTATCTGATAGTATTTCGCCTTCAGCTCTTGGTCCCTGGCAAAGTCACAGCAGCCGAAGTTCCTATACATCTGACAAAACTGCAGCTCTTGCTGAGGCTGAAAAGGAGGTTTGAAATCCAAACACTGTGGATGCGTGAACACAGATGTGATCCAAAGAGACAACAAAATATACGGTGGCTGCCATATCCGTCCGAAGGCATCGCAAAAGTACCACATAGCGCTAAAACTCTGCCTTGTCAGCTTCAGCGCTTTTTAAAGCAACGATTACGCAATGGCGACGCTCGTCCTCACTGACTTATGTATCCGTGCACTTTGCCCTGATTTTAATCATCAACCCATTCCAAACAAACTCCTCTGTGATTTACTGCGTATCCAACGTCCCTCTCTGGAACCCACATGCGCCCAAACCCAAATTCTCCAACTGTAGTTTGTCTCCAGCTGGTCTGTTGAACGTCTGCACCGATATTGGAAACCACTAAAACTTTCTTTAGGTTAGAAATTCATTCATTGTTTTAGCTGACATGTATTTGCTTTTATATCCACAAAATGCTGGAGAAAAGTATGATTTAAAAAAGGAAAGCCTGTAGCAAGCTCAAATGTCGATGGGATTTTCTTTTGGATCCCACTTTTTTAAAAAGTTCCGTAGACTGCCTTTGATGCACAAAGCTCTGAAATTGGATGTTTTTCACCTTTGGAAGAAACAATTTATGTATTAAAATAGAAACTTGTATTATCCCGTTTAATGATCGCAGTAGGAAGAATTCTGTTATAGTTGACCACATTTTGGTAATCAGTATTCAGTAAATCATTATCCTATGTTAAATTAAAACTCTATTCAATCGGATAACTGATATATTAAAGGCCAATAATTGATTAAAAGATGAAATACTTCTTTTTAAACCATTTACTCAAATAATATCATCAACCTGGGCCTCTTTATAGAAATGTATAGAAAACAGATTCAGTCTTCTGAATTTAAATGCCCAGAATTAGATTAGTTAGTTTATTAGTTATTATTAGTTAAAATTATAGTTAGTTTGGTCTTTTCAGAGTTTGTAACTTTAAAAGCCAACAGGTTGGACATCCTCACATTTGTTGCGTTTATTTCCCCGAAACACATAATTTCTTAGAGCTACAGTGTTTAAATGATTATTTTGAAGGTTGGTTGCTCAGGAGCTTTTATTTGACTTTTGGTTTACCTAAAAAAAACAATATAAATATATTGATTTATTCATAGTTTTTTTTCCAAAATCCATTACAGATTACTTTGAATTTTATTATTTTGCATTGGATCAGTAGTTTTCGGACTGTCCAAGGATTTGTGCCCCAGATTTCTTTATCCCTGGTTTATAATGACAAATTGCATTGAACCATGTAGCCAGAAGATGGCGCTGATTTCTCACTATTGATACAACGAGAAATCAGATTTGGTAGATTTTAATGGCTAACAGGTTCTCAGAGATCTTCTTTAATATTGAAATTAAAATCTCAAACACAATCATTAACATGTCAATATTCATGTAGAGATAATCCACCCTTTATATCCACCATATTCATTGTGCATAAAAATAGGCCAAGTAGTTTAGATGAGCCCTTCTTTTCAGAATGGAGCTCTACTAAATCCCAATGAAAAGATTAGTGGCTATTTTTAGTGCAGTATTCATACCACAATTATCAAATGCTGTTCGGAGAAGAATTGAGCTGATTTCCTATTGGCTGAAGCAAGTCCTGGCATTCTTTAGCTATTGTCAGCACTTTAATTTCTCTTCCTTTCAAGTTGGGGAGTTAGCATAGTGCACAGAGATCTCCAGGCCTCATGTTGTATTATTTACTTAACACAATTTAATGTTTTTGATGCATGGCTGTTTTTAAATGCTTTTAATATAGTCAATATTCATAATATATATTTAATGCATACCTTCTCTCAAGCAAAGGGTCTCTATTGGGTCATGCAATGTCTTTTGATATAAAAAAGGAAATGCAGGAAAATCTCTAAGCGACTCCAGTGTTTGGTGTGAGGGAATGAAAAGTGGCTATCTTTGAAGTTTTGCAGTATTGAGAAATTAAGGCTATACTGTATTGATATTGATTGGAATCATACGTTGATGTGCCTCCCCATCGAGGTTATTGTCCATGGACAGTAGTTTAGTTATAAAAATATATATACTATTATTAAACATTTCGTCATCTTAATTTGGTTATTAATCTTTGGTATGCAGTGTGGTCATTACGCAAGACTTCAACAAGACATTGCTTTACCAGAGGAAGCCATCGTATTGAGGTGCAGACATTGTTGTGTCACGTAAATGGGAATCATAATCTCTTGCTCACACTGAGAAAAATGTAAGCCTAGGTCCCTCAGATTACAACATTCACCTTCCTTTTATACAAATAATTTTTAAATTGGCAATGTAGGGGAAAAATCCCTTGACATGCTCCACTCCACTGGCAGAAAAGTGGAGTAACTACTTGTAGGACCAAATGAAAATTTGCATTAATTCATCAGCACTGTTAAAAACCCGACTACAAAGGCGTAATTCAGTCAACGAATTGTTTTATTTGGCAGATATTGCAGATATAAGCAACAGGACACTGTTGTGGACTCACATTTCTAGTCGCTCCACACTCTGTTGTTCTGTTGCTGCACTTTATTTTTACTTTTACTATTTTTTACTTTACTATCGCTTTGCTTTTAACTTGAGCGATTTACTTATATAACCTGTGTTATTCTGCAGGGTTATTTTGTCCTTGTTTTGTACCAACACTGCAGAGTACCGCTTTTCCACAACTAATTCCTTGTGTGTGTGCACATGCACACTTGGCAATAAAGATCTTTCTGATTTTGATTCAAAACATTTTCTTGAAGAGTCGTTGATTGAATCACAATTTTTGAATTGAGTTCGCAGTCTTAGTGTTTTTTTAACTGGATTAAAAAAAATCACATTCAATGTTGTGTCAAGCTGTATCTAAGAAGGATGTGCTTCCAACTAAAAAACGTTTGTTGAGTCCATTTTGGGAAGACAAACTTGATTTGTGACAAATTTCAGTGGAACCCTTCGCTTAACATTTTTAAAATATTATATGTAACATGTTTATTTCCGAGAGTGAACGAACTATTATGAACAAAATTTTCTTAAGTTATATATTTTCATTTATGTTGAAATGTTTTTCTTTATTTAGAACTTTAAACTCAGTTGCTGACCAATGCAAAAAAAAGTGCTCTATAAATTTTGACATACAACAAAACATTGACTGAACAAATTTTGTTTAACTTTTTTTTTAACCCAGTTAACAATGTGAACTCAGTTAGAAAATATGAATTAACAAAAATGACACTTTTTACCTTCAGTCAACCTTTCATAATTTTTTTTTTCACAGTCTAGGTAAGGAAAGTTTCCAGGCCCTGGTCTACAGGTCAATTTACAGTCCTTGATTCATCAGAAAAAAAAATATCTCCCACACAGGAGGAAGACGAGAACATTCAAAGTCCACACAGGACTGGTTTATTCACCTGACCTCGACCGTCTTCTAATCTAGCATATTATATAATGTTGTGGTTGTCTGATATTCTTCGGTTTTGTGGTTAATCAAGCGCCCTCTATAGGAGATGAGTTTGTTAGCAGGCGCTGCAGAGACGAGGTCTGACGTCACTGAGCCCTGAACTGAAGCCCGTTCAGGCGCATTTTTCACCATTCATCTGCCTCCGCGCCTGGAGCTTCTCATCTCTGCGCGCGCCGTCAAAAACAGGAGATTCCAGCCGACAGAATTGTGAAATAACTGCGAGGAGGAATTCAAATCGACCACGGATTTTGTAGCCACCAGACTTTCTCTCAGTCGGTCATTCGCTATTCAGCATCGCTCGTTACGTTCTCGCGAAGGAATGAATAGAAAATCGTGACCCGGTCTTCGCTTTAACGGTTTTTAACGACACGATTATGGCGAAGAATATTATAGACGGCCCAAGAGATGATTTAGGTAAGGTGACGGATGAAGAACTGCTTAAATGTAGCAAAGAGGAGTTGATGAGGAGAGTCCGAAAAGTGGAGAGCGAAAAGATGAACTTAATGCTGGAGCACGGCAACATGATGAAGGACGTGAACCGGAGATTACAAGTGCATCTTCACGAAATACGCAGCTTGAAAGAGGTCAACCAGAAACTGCAAGAGGACAACCAGGAGCTTCGAGAATTGTGTTGCTTCTTGGATGATGACCGACAGAAAGGGAAGAAGCTGTCCAGAGAATGGCAGAGGTTCGGCAGGTACACGGCCAGTGTGATGTGGAAGGAGGTTGGCATGTTCCAGCAAAAACTGAAAGAACTAGAAAGCAACCAGGATTGTGTGATTAGAGAAAACGTGGAGCTTAAAGAGATCATTATGATGCTGGACGAGGAGAGGAATGGAGCCGGGTCCAGGAGCTCCATTGACAGCCAGTCCAGTTTAAGCAACCTCAATGGAGGCTCTGCTACTGTGAGGGATGTTGGAGACGGAAGCAGTACATCCAGTACTGGGAGTGCTGGGAGCCCGGACCACCATCACAGCCACATTCACAAGCCTTCAGAAGGAAAGATCATGTCCATCAGGAGGTCTATGGATGATCTCTCCAACAGTCATCTTCTCAGGACCATACCCAATGGGATGAGTGGTGAGTTTGACCTTTTTTATTCAAAGTTTGGTGGAGATCCTGATACCATCCAAAATGTTTCAACAAATCTGAGAAGAAAGCAAAATTGGTGTTCAGGAGTGATTAAAAAAACAATCACATTTTTAAAATCAAGGCTTTTAAGTAAAACCCATTCAAAACAAGAATCCATTACAATGGGCATCACATATTAGCTGATTTAATATATTGCATGTTTTTAGAACATCTCAGCATGTTTATGAAATTTGGGGGGAAACTGGATTATTCCTGAAACACAAAACTAAACATTTCAGTGTATTTTTTAAGTTATTGTACTTTTTTTGTACATCAAACCTTTTGGTTGTACATTTTTTTGCAAGAAGAACTGATTTCCACATAAATTATCATAGAGACATGACTAAATAGTGTTTTATTGATTGATAATGCTAATACTTAGAAATGGAATCTCTCACATTTTAAGAAGTTGATCCTAAGATATCAAGTTGTTTTCTGTACAAGGTAACTGAAGTAAAATCCTCACATACCTGAAAAAAGAATAGTATAATATGATCTGGGACAGTGTAGAAGTTTATGAGATTAGGTGTAAAGCCCTTGACAATTAGCTTTTGTCGTTAATTGATTTTCATTGTTTTTTTTCCAAGAGTACCTGTCTGCAGACCGTGGGCGAGTAGAGCTCCACTCAAATCGGAAATACGCCGCCTCCACTTCTGCACTATCAACTATGTTGCTAAGAGCAAAACTCAATTAAAGCAACATCAAGAAATCAACAATATCTTTAAATGATAAATTCATGGACAATATCTCAAGATGTGTTTGTTTTCTACATCAAAGACGATGACGTTTTGTACTTAATTTTGATATTTAATGCACTTTCATCTGATCATAAAGCTCTACTAAACAACGCAATTACGTTTCATGCATTTTACATGTCCACCATGTTGGTGAGTAGAATTCTCCTTTCAATACAAATGGAGGTAAAAGTAAGATTGTATTTAAACTAGTTATATTTGGGATTAGGGTTAAAGTCATTGTACACTAAACACGAAGTTTTCGTTGAAAAAAAATTTGCTCACTAACTTTTGTATCAGACAAAGACACTGCCAACTGTCTTTATTACGTGCAGACTGCTGCTACATTATATTGCAAAATCATTGCAGCTCACAATTTTGTATTTCTCAAGATTGTCCCAAAGATCTATAATCTGAAGCTCTAAATAAAACTCTAAATACTCTTCACAGCACATCTCTTTTTCAGTGGTTCCAAATGTTTCCTTTTTGCAGAAATCTTATTTAGTTTCTGCATTTTTTCCAGAAATAATACAAAATGTGTGCAGGGTTTGTACTCATGAATAATTTCTGGAAACCAACTGAAAAAAAAATAATGAAAGTTTTGGACTTTCTGTGCAATGATCTATAATATTTGAGGTCGATATTGGTTAAAACGGGACAACAACTGGTAGGTTGAAGCAGAATAGCGTATTTTCTGTGGAGCTCCACTTCCTCTGGTCTGCAACCACGTGTCTCTCATTTTTTGTTTGTTTGTTTTACGTTTTTTTTTATATATATGTTTGCCTGTTTGATTGCCTTTTGCTGCTCATCTTATGATTTCGATCAACACTTACATGTCTTCAACTTTTATGTTGCCTTAGTTATTTTGAAGAGTCAACCTCTTTCTACATACGACCAAGTTTATGATGAACCAAATACATGAAACTCTTAGAAAAGAAAGAACTTTCTGCTCGTACTCTTACTATGCAAGGTTCAGCATTATAGCCTGTAAACCATTACATCCTTGTTATGAAGAATACAAATAGATTTATGAGTAACATGGAGTCCTTGGGACGTCTAGTAGTTTCCAGGGAAACACAGATCAAATAATGAAGCGTGACCTCGGGTTTGCTCTATATGTGACTGTATTAACACATCCCAAACAACTTATCGAAACAAGATGGCTCTACAGATGCTGTTGCCCTAATTACTTCATCTTGTGAATCTGGAACTAATGGGGATTAAATGCTGTCTTAGCTTGGTGGCTGTAGCATACACACACAGTTTATGGCATTAGACACTCATTTATTTCATTCCAAAAACAGAAAGAGAAATGAAAATGTATTTGAAAACTATTTTGGTAAGCTAGATTTTTCTCTAAAACATTTAGACTCACATTGAGTGTCTACTAAAATTATTAGAGATACTATAGCCACACTTCTTTCTTCCCACTGAAAGTCAATAAATTATGGAAAGAGAAAAATATGTACATGACTGAAGACCAGTTAATTTCTTCATTGCTGAGAGCCCTTGGTGATTGCATGAGTCTGAACAACTTAACATTGGTTTGATGGTAAAAAAATGATTGACAACCAATGTATAATCACCCAAAAGCAAAAGCTGTAAAACGGCAAGGGTACATATTTAGTGCTTTAAGGTGCTATTACAATGTGACTTTGTATGTACCTGTGTACCTTTGGTTTGCATGTTTGATTGCAACTTATCATAGCCATTTGGTCATACAGAAGATTGCTCAGCTGTAAATATGGCAATTTTACTGCAAAATGTTAGTCTAGGTTACTTTGTTTTTACTCCTGTTATAGTCAACCCTGCAAGTTGAGGTCTCTATGAGGCACATATTAGAGTTTTGAGTTTCTAAACTTCAGTGTTTATACATTTAAATACATGCTTGTTTAAACAGATCTCTCTACAAGACTATAACCATTTGATTTAAGAGAAAAAGCTCTAGAAGTACGAGTTACGTTTAAAATTTTACAGCTGAAGTCTGCAGCTTGTAACAAAAGTAGGTCCAAAATCCAAATCCAAACATTATAGGTTGTTCAAGCTTGAATTGGATTTTAGTAAAAAGATGTTAAACAGTTTGCCACATCTTAAGACATTTTGTAGAAATCTGCCGACCGTTTTTTATTGTGTTTTTAATGTAAGAAACTTTTTATATTTGGACCATTTAAAAACAGCAGAACCCTGAGAAAAAAATTAAGATATCTTAGACAATTATACACCTGTGCTCATATTCATAAAGGCGATTAATGCTATGAGTAAAACAAACTCATAAACAACTTTAGGGATATTTACTGTATTGCCCACTGTATTGTGAGGCAAATGTTATATTTTTTATGATTTTTATTCTGATGAACGGAATAGTTGGTTTTCGAAATGCCATTTTTTTCTTGAAGCCGTTCAATGCTGTGAGCAACTTAAGAACAAACACAGGGTTATTTACTTGTTCCGTGGGATGCAGTGATAGATGACAAGTCTTCCACCAGTGTAGCATCTAGCTTTAGCTGAAAAATGCTTGTTATTTACAGCAGATAGTATCAGATGAAGTGCCTTTCATCCATGAAGCCCACTGTATTGTGATGCAGCCAATGTGTAAAAAATTTAATCTTTTTAATGTCTAATGTACAGATTTTTGGAATGCTGAGAATCCGTTTAAGCTTCTGTTGGACAGTGACCACTGGTTCTGCCTCACTCCAGATGCCTGCTTTTTGAGCGATGCCTGCCAGGCTGCTTTAATCTAATTGTTCAGTGATCTTTAGCTTGTCTGACGAGGCAAACCCTTCTCCTTTTGTGGCATGATGCCAGTGCAGCCATGCTGTCAGTCACGTGTATGGAGCACAAAGTGTTTCGACAGATTATGATTAGTCTATTTAGATTTTCTCTAGAGCTTCACTACTGTGTGTTGTTTACTTGAAGTTTCAGAAAACCGTTTCTACTTAGCAGTCGAGACCCAAGGTGTCCCACACAATGGAGCTTTTATCTCACAAGCTTCTTGCAAAAAGTTTGTATGTGATTTCGAATTATTTTTGGCTATAATACCTTGTTATTGTCAGTTAATGCATAGCAACTTCCAATACCATCCTGTATGCTGCAATGTTGTAGTTAATATTGAATGTACCTTTAATAATGTAATTTAGAGACTGTAATGCATTCTCAGACGCGCTGCACTGCTGGTAGTAGGGATGGATTTAATCCTGTGTTCCATCTCAGAGAGAGATTAGGCTGGCCAGAGTTTCCCAGGCCTGACCCCCATTGAGTTAATCTAAGACACAGGTTGCAGCTCTTTCTGTTTACAAAACACAGAACATCCAACATGAGCTGGCAACACACCAGGAGAACATACACCTCTCTTTGTTAACTTAATGATTGGCATTCTTTAAAGCTAAAAAAATTCAAAAGAAAAGACGAAAACATCTCTAACAAGGATTTAAATGTTTGACAACTCATATTTAGAATTTTTTTTTAACAATAAAATGTTTCACTTGGTTTAAAAATAGATTTAATTAGTTTATTTTCGAAATCCCATTTTTGCTAGATTGGTCCACTATTTTTAATTTAGTTTACTTGGTTCTGAATCACATAAAAATGTTCACTTTTAAATGTAACGTTTGTGATATTGTAAACATCATGCAATATTTACAGCATTTAGACTCAATATTTAGCAATGCAGTTCATCGACAATCCAACGGAAAATAATTTTTGTACTTTTTGTCGAGGATTGTTTACAGCACTCCTAAATTAAATCTGCTCTATGTATAAAGCAAACATGTTTCTTCAGGATACGTGAATTAAATGGCCTGATTTATAGGGATTTATTTTTAATCTCTTCATGATTGAAACATCACTCTCTTTTAAGTAAGAAACATGGATGGACTCCTTGGTTTTGATTAAAGCTAACCTTTTGAAGATAATAATGAAAGTAAATAATGGCACAAGTTTCATATGAGGATGAACTAAGACTTTAAGTTGTCCCGCGACTTGATGCTGAGGTCATGGATCTCTCCCATTGAGAGGTAAAAGTGCCTCTGTCCTGCTGGTGAAAGCCCCCCAGCAAGCCTCCAATGGACTGGAGGTTTATTGGCTGGTGTCGAGATTCTGTTTCAGAGTTCAGATAACACTTTTCCTGACTCTTCCCACGGCTGGAGTGAAAAGACCTTCAGTTGCCCCCATTCAGGACCTTCCATTTAGAGCCCTCCTGCGCCCCTCAAAGGTGCAGATGTCTGGTTTGTCATAAAGCAGATCCCATTTTATGGGCAAAGCTTTTAGAGAGTCATTCTGGCCATTTTCTCATCAATGTCCAAAAGAATGACCATTTTTAAAATGTATTTCTTTTTACACATATGGATAGGTGACAGCGTTAAATCTTTTAATGTTTTACTGATTTTAATGTTTAATGATTTGAAAAGAAACAATAGTAATCAGTCACGTAAGATCTGACTCTTACTCATTGTCAGCATTTTATTGATGAGCTTGTGTGACTTTCAGACTTCAGTGAGATGAGCAGTTCTATTTTTAGTCCGCCTGTATCATTTGAAAATGTTTCATCTAAGAGACTATTTGTTAGTATTTGTGTCTAACTAGGTATGCTGTGTTTGAACATACTCCCCAAACAAATTAGTCAATAGGATTTTGATTTTGACAGCACAATGGTAAGCAAATTGTTACCTTCTGTTTAATCAATAAACAGGAGTGCAATACAGTGTACATGACTTTAAGGCTTATTCTTACCGCAACTAACATTTTGGCCACTTGCCTGCAAGTACTTGTGGTTCAAACACTAGTTGGAGTCACCTTCACGATTCAAAGTGGCTATTGTCATATGCACAGACAAAGCCAGTTTCCCTGCACAATAAAAGCCTTCCTTTGCCATCCACAGTGAATTGAACAATTATAATCTTAGCAGCACGGTTAAACAAAAGCCAGATGTGTAAAACAGAATTCTCAAAATAGTATGAATGATAAAACCTATTACTTAGTTGTTGAGATGTTTAAAAGTCTAATTACTGATGAGAAAGAGGAGTTGCTGAGTCTGAAAGTCCTGATATTCCAACTTCTGTACCTTCAAACCAAGGAGTTTAATTAGTCCATGTTGTGGACGGGGTCATTAACACTTTCAGACCATGCATCCATTGAAATGGATGTCACATTCGATTGATAAAAAAGGATTTATATAGCATTACTTTTTGTGCAGTTGCTTTGAGGCAACTTTACAAAGGTCTGGTGAAGATTCATCTAGTTAAAAAATCCATCCTATGTTCATATTCTAGAAAATTTCACACAACAACAAAAAACTTTTTTATTTAATTGTCATATTTTTTGTTGACTGACAGAAAAGTAAAAACAAATTAATAGTATTATTAGATTCTGCCAGTTTTCATAAGAAGAAAAAATTAAAATTTTACCAATGCCAAAAAAGTAAGGTCTGACGAAGTTAACGATTGTGCAGGAGTATGACGAACAACTACTTTTTCATAGAAACTGACAAGCTGATGAATCACTTGGGTAAGACCTCTTTCCTTTTGTGTCTTGCACTCAAAAAACAGATTTTTTTAAGGTAAAATTTGTTACTTGTTTCTAATAATCAGAGATGCACTCACATTTTAGCTCTTGTTGCCTTAAAAAGATGTGGATTGTGTCACTTTGTTGCTTTTTGCAGCTGGCAGTGTGAATCAAGTTTTTAGAATGGAGTGGAAAGACGTAGAGTGAAATGGCTTCTCCCTCCTCTCCTGCTGTCTACCTCTCTCTTTCTCTCTATTGTCTTTTCTGACATTAATTAAATACCATTCCCTAGATAATTGCATGAGTAGACTAGACTAAAAGACCTTTGAAACATGAGTTTCCATTTTAGGCATGTAATGTACAATGCCCTGAACAATTGCTGTCAAACATTCAGTACATGACTAAGAAAAGGACGAAAAAAAAGTTTAATGTAAGAGCCCATGCTAACTATGTTGTTCGGTTTCATCTCTGTAAGATATGTTTGGGCACCTATTTGCTTCTAGTCACTCTTGAATTTGACATTCTGTGTGAAAATTCTGATATTTTCCTGGGAATTCAAGCTTGGCTCTTCTCTCTAATTCCACATGTCACTTCTTGTTTAGTCATGCTTTCAGGTGGGAAGCAAACAGTCAAGATCAAAGCTCTGCGAGTTAATAGCTGGCTTTCTCCAGATCCAACTGCAAGTTCGTTGACTCTGCAAGAGTGTGGCTGAGACAGCGTAGAGCTGCTGAAAGCTACCATTCTTTTGAAAACAAACAGCTCCCGACTGTTTATTCTTGTTGGAGGGGTCTTTGGTTCTGCTGAATCTGAATTTGTCATTGCTTGTACTCTGACACTTTGCCTTGTAAAGACAATAACAATTTTTCAAACCAACCCAGTCCCAGTGAGGCAGTTTTGCCAGAGTGAGCTTTAAACAGGCTTGTAACTGGACTGCCCCACTTCTGTCCACTGACATTATCAAAATAGTCTCCAGGGACTAGCAACACTGAAGATTATGCCAGCGATAATTGAGTCTGAGAGGAAGATGGGGCTTTATCGGTTTGTTAGGACTGTGTGTTTCTTTTTGTTCTTCACACCCGATGAAAGCATTAATATATATAATGTTTTAACTTTATGTTACCTAATGTCTAACCTACCTATGTCTACCTAACTTCTAATTAAGATCTTCAAATGGTATCTTTAAAGCAAATATATGCATGTTTAGTGCTGCTTTCCATAATATCTAATATTTGTTTTGTGATGTGAAAGTTGTCAATAAGTATAAAAAAACTGGTTTGGTAGCTGTGATTTAAAATACAGGGACGAAATTACATTGATAAATGTTATTTGTTTCTCTCCCAATAAAGAAGAATTGTAACATTGCAGATTTTATCCAGATTTAACTCCTGTTTGTATGTAAACAGGTTATACCTAGTGTTAGTTAGTTTGTGTAGCTTCCATATAGCTTTGAGTATTTATTCGTTTTAAAAGTGTATGATAACTACAGAAAACTTTAACTCAATTCATCATGTGATGCTGAAATAATTTTTAACCTCAAAGTTATTAATAAGTGTCATTTTAGTCTTTAATTTGTGTTTACTATTCCGAACTGAGTAATTGCCCGTAACATAGACAATACTAAGAACTGCAAAAACATTTTTATATCTGGTTAGGATTCCTCCTTCTGTAAATTGTATAGAAATACATTCAACTTGACGTCAACTATTTAATTTTTTTCCACGAACAGATTTTTTTTCAGAAATATAGATTCCTGATATGTATTGTGTGTGTATATATACTAGTTGTAGAAACTAACCATGCCTAGAGTAACCTTCTTTTTCTCTGAGAAATTGCAAAGTTTCTATTTAAAAAGTTGCCTGTCTGGAGTTTCTACATTCCTTGACAACAATAGTGGAAGTTTCACATTGTTACTAAGTGAATACCACCGGAAGGTTGGAGGGAATTCAGGGTTTAACTATTGAATTCTGCTGCATCGTGGCTGAACAAAAAAAAAGAAGCACCATCATCTGTGGCCGATGAACTGGTTAACCCTGTCTGTGGAGCCACTGCAGAGCAAATACATTTACACATGCCTACACAAGCCTTACATTTTTGACCACCAATGCATAAGAAAAGGTCAGATTATTTTTTTAACCAAATCACGAATAAGGTATTGTGTTCCATAACTCAGCTTCCTTTTTCTGTCCAAGTGAAGAGTTGAAGGGAGTCGATGGAAAGGGGGTCACAGGGCAGCCAGGCAACACTGGTTGCAGCTGAGTTCCATAGCAACAGTAATTATCAACTGGTTGATTGATCCTGTGGAGCTGGAGGGGAGAAGCCAGCACTGTTTGGATTGAGAGATAGTGGGTCAGGAGACTGGAGGAAACCTGAGTGAGAAGACAACAGGAAAGTGTTCTTGACAGCGTGTGATACTGAAGGAGGCTGCTCCATTAAGTGTAATGAATTACAAGTTTGTTTCTGAACACAAATTGAATTCATGGTTTTATCCGTATGGTTTTATGTTAGCATGTTATCGAGTTAGCTTTTTGTCATTCTATATTGACAGATTACCATCTAATTTTGGGACAGGAAAAAGGACATGTGTTTATTTTTGGAAAGCGAATATCTTTTACTGCTTTTCTATCTGCTTTTAGTAACTACATGACACAGCTTGGTTTTGCTTCACTTGACTCGGTTCAAATTTGTGTTTCTCATAAGTTTCAGTATCAGTTCTGAGTGGGCTTGTTTTAGACACACCACTCAAGTCACACTGATACATCATTCTCGTTCCGCTCGCTTAGTAAAAAATAAGTTTGCATTAGTGTACGAAAGTGCAGCAAAACGCCAACGCACTAACTTCAGACACAAAGGCAATGAATGAAAAACTTCATACAAATGTAAAAAGCTAATAGAATCAACACTGAATAATGAAGATCTAAGAAGGAGCATTGTTGTTTATGCTCTGAATATGTTAACTTTAGAAGCTTTGTTGACTTTTAAGAAACTTTGCTTAAAACATGGATGATGGCGGAGAGATTAAGAATTGCCAGAAAGCAAAAAAACAAAACAAAAAAAAAAAACACTTAAGTTCAATGAGTTTACTATGTTCTTTTTGTCCAATCAGTGAGCTCATTGATTGACCAATCAGCAATCAACAGGATGTCACTTCACACCTTTCGTTCCATTCAGAAAAAAGTGATGCTTTGAAATTGAGTCGAGTAGTTCTGTTACAAAACTCAGTTGACTCAGTGGAAAAGCAGTATTGTGCAGCATATTAAGTGCAAAAATGCAGCATTGTGGCTTTGTAGAAATAGTGACATGCATATAATGACTCCTTCAGTCAACACTAACTACACAGTCAGGACTACTTTAAAATCAAATATGGATCATATCCATGTAATTGTGAAATTCACCTTCACACACCGACAATGTAGATGCGTATATTTTTATATACAAGCTCTTTAGTCGAACGTGAGGAGAAGTCAATCCTGCAGACATCCGAATAATTCAAGTGAAAAGTTACAAAAGTAATTTCTTTTTAATGGTTTAAAATTGCTTGTCTATGTCAGCAATAGCATTTGGTCAAATGAAAAGTTGCAGATCACAGTATTCTGATTCAATTATTTTTAAAGGGGCAGACTTCAACAGATTTGTGGTTTGTATCAGTTCAGTTCTTTCCTGCGATGGCTCAGATTCATGTAAGTGGATGTTCCTTTAATGGGACCACTTTTCCATGCCAGCTCTGAAATGGGTCAGTGTTTTCCAGAGAGCAGCCAGGGTCCTAAAGCACTCGTTGATGTCAATGGGAAGGTCAGATTTCAGCTCCATTGCACTGATCTTGTTGACTCAGGTTCCTAGTCTTGGCATGCTGTCTCTGGAGGAAACCGGCCAAGCATGAATGAATTCGGTCCGATGACTCTTTTATTGCTGAATTATTTTTCTTCGCATGATGGCTTCCCAATTACTTGGTATTCTGAGAAGTCTTATTCAAACTACAGTATATAGTTTGACAGAAGACCCATATTCAGTTTTGAAATTCAAACCATTATTTTAGAAAGGGTTGGAGATGATCTTGTGTAATAAGTTCCTGATTTATTTTTGTGAATACTCATTGTGGAGACCAGTTTAATGCATGTCACTAGTTGAATATTTTGGATGGATTTGTTTCCGTTGTTTCCTACTGCGTTGTTAGATGGGGGGTAACGGGGAACGGACCCCTGTCTTGAAGGGGGTGTGAGGTTGAGTGGGCTTGGTTTGCTTGAGCCATCTGCCCGACAGTATTGTTTAACAGACAAAGAGAAACAGTCCTTCAAAGACCAACGAAAGAATAGAGGCATAACATCATTCTATGTCTTCGGGTTGGAACATCACTACTTCCTGCACTATCCCTACTTTATACTCAGTTATATCTAAACTCTTTTAGAATTTTCAAGACCTTAGAGATTGTGTGGTGAGGAAGAACTTGTGAGAGCATGAAAACATTTGATTTAGGACGGTATCTCAATGTCATGTTTAAGAAATGTCAGATGTTTTTAATGTGTCACTGCAGAAATTGTTTTTAGAATTGTGCTCTTAACTTTAGGGCCATAAACTAGTTTTTTTTTGTAACTCTCCAAACTCAATTAGTTTTTATGTATATAATTTTAAATTTTTTCAAAGATCAAAGTAAAAAAAATCTTAGATCTGATTGTTTTAGAGCTACTTTTAGAGCAGATTGCTTAGAGCTGATTGTTTTACAAATATTGTTTTAGAATTTCCTTTTAAGTATTAACGTTGTTAATTGTTTTTGTTTGGTCCGGTTTGATGTACAAAATAATGTGTGGTAGATGTTTATTTTATTTAAATATTTATCACTTGTTTGCAGTTAAATGCCAGTAAAAGCAATTATAAACATTAGTAAATAAATGTAGTTTTTGCTGTTATATGGAATTTTTTTCTGGAAATATATGGCTAAACCTTTAGAGATCTCATTCATAAACAAACAGCATGAGCCAACAAGCTAAATAGTAAAATCCTTGTCATGAATCGGTGTTATGTAACACTGTTTTGACATTTCTTCTTCATTAAAGGTGTGATCTGTTTGCCAAATAATCATGTGATCGCCGAGAACAAGACACTGTCCCAAACATTGAGTCATGTGTTTAGCATAAAGATCATGTGTAAAACAGTTTCCTTGATATGAATGTTTGAACAAGAATGCTCTGGAATGAATCTCTCACATTTCTGAGCCCTGATCAATTCATGTGTGCGTGGTGTGAAAAAATGAGAATGCTGGAAGGAAAGAGAAAGCTCATTTGGCAGAGGCTGGAGGTGTAACACTAAAGAGCTGGCAGGCCCTTTAGTCAAACACTAGAGCTTGTTGCTAGGAGACATTCTTATCAATACATTGGTATGCCGTCTATCTTCCCCACACGTTTCTCGGAGCTCTGCGCTGCCACCAGCTTATTCTCTGCTCTAGTTTTGAATAAACCAAGTCTGCAGCAAGCAGGGATAGCTCTCTGTTGACTGTTAACACGATGCATGGAGAATTTATCCACCGTTTATTCTCAGTTCTATGTGATTTAAAATAGTTTTAAAGAGTTAAATCTATCTTTTTCTTCAATCACATGAATTCTTTGTAATTAAACTGCATACGTAAAGTAAGCACTTATTGAAATCACTTTCAGCTCCTGATTAGGCTGCGCTTTGCTCTTGTCTGCATATTTTCACCGGGTGTGAGCATGTTCAGTCATTTCGTTGTATCTTCACAGTTGTTCTTCTGTCACATTTAGTGCCTCCTGGCAGTTGTAAATCTTATTGTAGTAATAAAAAACTATTTTATATGTATATCTATTGCACCTTGCACAGAGACTCAAAAAGTGTGATGAAACTTAGATTTTTTTTTTATTATAAAACATAAAGTGAAAATAAAAGTGAAATATCTCACAAAAATGCATACAACAAGTTATTGTCTTGAAAATGTTGTTCAGTGGGACCTCAAAATTCCTCTTTAAAAAGACATGATTAAGCGTGAAACTGGAGTCTTTTTCAGCAATTTCTTCCAGCTTAGTAAAATCTGTGACTCTTGTTTTATTGAGTTCATGCTTTTAAAGGAGAGGAAACACTGCTATTTAAAGAAAAGGACTAGGATGAAGCTGCCTTTAGTCAGATCAAAGGCTGAAATGTCAACGATCGTTGTCTGAAATGGCAGTGTATCAAAAATGAGAAGCGTTTCGAAGTTTTGAAGCATCTCGTCAAGGTTGAATTTGTTGGCTTGCTCAGATACTTTTTCAGCTGTAGGTTCGTTTTAACAAATTGGTTCAAATGAGTCGGCCAAGAGAGCAGTTTATAAACAATGAATTGCAATTTGTTACAATTTTAAGCAGATTTTTTTATTTTTTTTTATACATGTTACAAGGAGAGCGTCACGGTGGCGCAGTGGGTAGCACGGTCGTCTCACAGCAAGAAGGTCGCTGGTTCTAGGCTCGGCTGGGGCAGGTGGCATTTCTGTGTGGAGTTTGCATGTTCTCCCCGTGATCGCGTGGGTTTTCTCCGGGTGCTCCGGTTTCCCCACAAGTCCAAAGACATGCAGAATAAGTGAATTGAATAAGAACAATTGCCCATAGTGTTAAAGTGTGAATGTGTGTGTGAATGTTTCCCAGCAATGGGTTGCGGCAGGGAAGGGCATCCGCTGCGTAAAACATATGCCAGTGAGTTGGCGGTTCATTCCGCTGTGGCGACCCCGAAAGGGAATAAAGCCGACATGAAGATGGATGGATGGATGTTACAAGGAAGGCTTTGCTTTCGTAAAAGTTATTAACAGTTTTTCCAGTTCTGTTGATCAATCATCTGATATCTTAAATAGAAATGCACTCAAATGCAGTCCCTGCTGAGTCAGTCAAGACTGTGATGAAATTATATTGAAACTATATGCCTTGTTCATGAAGTTGTTTTTGAAGCAAAAAAAGCTGGTCTACAATGACTCGTGTATGTGAAAAAGGTTTGACCTAATTATGCAAAATCCAGAAAAATTAACCCTCAGACTGAGATTGCTTTGCAAAAACTGATATTAATTAGATTCAGGACCATCTATGAAAGCAGCCTGGTTTGGATTAAAATAAGGAAAATATCAGATTTTAATAATAGATCACATATGGGCAAAAAAGTAGATTTGTGTCACTTTGGGCTGCAGAATGTAAGTTTCCAATTAGATAAGTGGCTTTTCATCAGTAAAAAATTATTAATTTAAACTAAATAATTTTGTCCACAGAGTATCAACTTAACTACTTCAGAGACATTATATATTTGTGATCCGACCATCTTTCTAATATTAAGGGTTTGATTAATATATACATGCCACAGAAAATATAACAGACAGTCAAAAATATGTCCAACTAAATGTCCTTATAACTGAAAAATTAATGTAAAATGCATGTTAATCCTTCCCTCTATCTGATTTTAAAACATAGCAACTGCAATTTAATATGTTCGGTGTGCTGTATTGCACCGAGTTTCACTTGCTATTTTTAAAACAGCAGGCAGTAAGCAATATCTTAGGATACAGACTCCGTGCTCGGCAGTTGTGATCTTCTCCATTCACAGTCATGACAAGTGAGGTGTCAGCAGATCTAGGGATGACTCCTCCCTCCCCAGAGTGCTGTCTGGAGACATGCTTGGCTTCCCCTCGCCACCATTAAGTGTTCTACTCCCTGTTGTCATTTTAAACCTTGTAGATAAGCTGCAAAAAGACCATATGATGAGATAAGCCTGTAATGTGGCATGGCCATGGGCCGTTTTATTACTCTGTGTTTTCCGAAGTCACTTACAAAACCTCATGGTGGCAATTAGCCAAGCAGTTAACACACGCTGTGCAATCGTTCAACACACCGTGATTTATTCTTATGAGTTCAGTAAAGCAAATAGATGACCCCCTGGGAATTTACACCTCTTTTAAAAGAGTTCAAATTGGAATGAGGGCAAAAGAGCAGCGAGAGAGACGAGTAAATGCAGTAGTAGAGACAGCATATGCCATTCTGCTAATCTTCAGGTTTCCGCTCTAAGGTGATTAGAGCTATCAGAGTTTGCTTGAAAAAACACAGTCGGCTAAAATGGAAGTAGTCCATCCAGAAGACTCGGTAACAGTACATTTAAAAGGAATTCAGCACCCCAGCAGAGTGAGACTCATTAATTAGATCCTCAGCAGTGGGTTGTTCCGCACTACAGAGTCAAACAGCTAAAGAATCTTTAAAAAGCTATTTAGTGGTGTTTCTTGGCTTAATTGTGTCTTTTCCTATATGGCGGTGAGGTTTAACTTTGCATTTATAACAGCAGGAAAGGAAAATAGGGAAATAATACATTTACAATAAAAGCTCTTTCATTGCTTACTAAGTGAAATCATAGCTTGTTTGAAACATATTTTTAGATCGCCGACTTTGGGGTGTAATGCATAAAGTCCAACAGAAAATAAGCCCAACGATAGTTTTAACTTTGCTGTGCTAAAAAGAAACTAAATGCAAATAAACAAAACTAAATGCCAAAAATGCAGTGTTTTAACATAAAATTCACATTTTATTTATGTATTTAATAATTCAATATTAGATTTGTTTGTGTGAAATGTGAATAAACCAAATTAGAGAACTACAACCCGTAATGATGAAAAATGTTATACTTTTATAGCACAAACAAAATATTTTAGAACTAATTACAATATATTCTTCACCTTTCAGTTGTAATCAACTTAGTAAAACCTTAAGTAATTATTTCCACAAACAAGTGTAACGAGAACCAAAACAAACCTAAAACCAAAGAAGTAGTCTAGAGTAGCACAACATTTCAGTGGTCACCTGATCGAGGAAGATGGAGAGTAGCTGTTCAGTGCTTTATTTGAGCAGAACTAGGGAAAAGTTTAGGGCACTAAACTCATATCGTCATACCCCAAGGCCCCTGTTAGGATTTTATGGGCTGGGTTATCAGGAAGAAATTATATTTTGACAAATTCTACAATAGTAAGGGAACATCTATGCACCAATGAACAATTCAAACCTTTAAAGTGACAAAGGAACAACACATAACCTTGGGGAATTAATTAGCCTAGAAATATCCAAGTATGTCTGACACGCATGGAAGCGAGTACCAAGCAAGCTGTCTGAGAACGGAGTCGGGGTCTGGGAGGAAATCCACCCACACCAGCCAAGAGGAAGCTCAGCCGAGACTGAAGTGTGGAGATGGTGAGGGTTGATGTATAATTGTTAATGATATTAAGCATGAGGACTGCTTCCATGCTATACCACAGACTATAACTGTCAGGTTAGAGCTGTGAATTTGGGGAAAATGATCTGACGTACTCCTCCCGAAAATTGTTTGTAAAACATTTAGTTTCTTTAAATACATATTATATTGAATGTTTGTTTTTATGTGCACACTAATAGTTTGTGTAGATGTGAAAAAAAAACAACATAAATGAAAACATTCTAGTTGTTAAAATTTGTTCCAAGAGTCACATACTTTTGGCCATTTTTATTTTGCTTCCTTTTACAGTTTATGAAGAAAGTGTTTCTATTACAGAATATGTAACACAAAGTTAATATGCTTATGGTACTATACGAGCTGGAGTTATCTGGATTTTACTACTTAGCGCTGAGATGATCATGCTGCACTGCTGCATTTTATGTCTGGACTGGGCTGGGGATGGTTGCGGGATGTGTCTTGCTCCTGGGGGTCGTGGTGTGGTTGCTAAGGCAGCATGTGTGATGTTTGTGTAAGCAGCAGGGGGGCACGACTGACTCACGTCCTTGCTGCCTCATTATACCCCTGCGCTCAGAGCTGCAGACACAGATTGATTGTGACAGTGGTGTTTCTGCACCAGGCTCTATGCACAAGGATACATGCATTCTCTTCCTCCCTATTCTTCCCCATTCTCCATTTCTTTCCCTCCCTGTTTTTCCTCTCTCTTCTTGCCTTTGGCTGTTTAGGCTGCAGACCCTATTAAGGCAGCAGCGAAAACACTGGTTGACATTCACTGATGCCCTTTGGACCATTTCATAGATGCAGACGGACACATGCTCAACTATATGACGTTAATCATCAGATTAGCATACGTTCGGGAGGAGCTCAGCTGATAATTGACTAATCAAATGGTCCCACCTACTTATATTATCTCCAGTATATAAGACATGACCAAAGAGCTATCATCTACATCATGCAAGCTATCCCTCCTTCCACCCCTTCGCCACTCAACATGCATGTTTCACTTCTCACTTTGCGTAAGACGGTCTACTCCTCATTTATACTGCGGTAATAGCTGGAAATCTAAGGGGGGAGTATTCTCCGGGCCCATATTGTTCAACGGTCCTGAACTTACACTTGGACAATTCCCCTAGTACGCGTCTCCATTTCTTGCAAACCACGCTTACGATACTAGGCAATTATGAGCAGAGTGAACACTTGAAGTTGCACACTACACTGTGTGGTGTTTGCTTCATGTGATGTTTATAAGAAAAAAATAAATTAGCTACCATACACATTTGTTCAAGCCATCCCACCTTCCATACCTTCCACATTTTGGAATGTTCTAGGTCACTCCTGTTCTCAGACCCCTCACTCAGACCCTAACTAGTGATCAAGATTTAGTACATGGAAACTATGTTATATTGAGAGATTCACCTCAAAACTACAGTTTAAATAAAAATGAAAACATATAAAGGCAAGTAGTAGTGTAAAAAATATACTATATTAATAGCTATAAAATTATACATACTTCCCATTTAAATAAAGCGAAACAAATTCTGTCATCAGAGCACCTCTTTGTTTGGGGGATTAGCTTCTTCTGTGAACATTACATGAGAATAACAATCTACAATAAAAATTATATTAACTGTAAATAGCTTTGGATGAATGCATCGGATACTAAATGCATACATTTAAAAATGTAAAGAGGTCTTCACTCAAGTTGTCTTTGGGCATTGAGTAACACAGTTGTCTTCAGTATTGAGTAACACAGGGGCATAGTAGTTAGTACTGCTGCCCCATAGCCAGAAAAATAGTGGACTTAATGCAAACCGAGTTATTTTACCTTTTCACAATGACTGTGATGTTAACTTTATTTCTAGTAGGTTCTAATGCCTGAGTTGAGCTTAGGCAACATTTTTGAAAATGTAAATTTTACAGTTTCTGGCCAGTTATGAAATAGTATCCTGAAAAGTTCTGAAAAGAATTAATTTCTAGATTTGTATAAAAAAAAAATTGTGTTTTGGAAGTTGTTCCTGTGGTTTTACATTATATCTATGGCTTACAACCAGAGTCTAACACATGTGTAATGCTAATAGGATATACACATTTAAATGTGTCTGATTGAGTGCATCAGCAAACACCAATGACATTACAAAAGATTAAATTAAACCAATGAATAGTAGATTTTGTCAGATGAAAAATTGCTTTTTTAATGAAGCTGCTACAGCAAAATATGCCATATAAAAATGCTTGATTTTGTTTGTTTGGTTTGTCACAGCATTTTTGAACTAGCTGAAGCTGTAAATGTGACTCTTTCTCTTCACAATCATGAACACACCTATAATCTCTCAGTGAACAATGCTAGGACACTGGAGTTCATGCGTGCTGTTGTGATAAATTTTCCCAAGCTGATAGTCTACGTGGGAATTTATGTAATACGTGTCTGTGAGCGAGTGATACGATGTGCTCTGACATCAGAATCAGTCTGAACATGCCTTCACTATGAATCCAATGCCCCGCGCTTTCAACGCTGTCAGTGCAGCTCTTGTCAGAAAGCTCTCTGAATTCATCCTGACAGCAGTGCAGCAGATGTCCCCACAGACCCAGCGCAAGAGCTCATTTCAGGAGACCGTTAATGAGTGAAATCAGCACATCTCATGATTGGTTATGTGGGAGCCACACTCCCTGCTGAGCTTGCGCAATCTGAACTGGATACCTGTGCCAGAGCTTCCTGCTATCAACTTTGAGTGCCAAGGTTGTTTTACAGGAAGCTTAATTCTATGCTGCCATTAATGATTGCTCTGAAGTAGGAGGTGTGTGTGGCGTCGCTGTAATTTAGTCAGGTTAATTGAGAAGGAAGGATGATCTTTGAACAGGGCTGAGTCCTCATAGCTGGATTGCTAAACGTGATTCATGAGTTGTTTATGGCCCCAGCAGGGATAGTTTATCTCTGAATAGTTCTAAAGTCTTATCGAGTCACATCGAGTCATGTGATAGAGAGATTGTAATAGAACCAGTTGAAAATCTCTAGAATCTCTGAGATCATTAGAGGGAACTTGCAGAGATGTACTTTATGGTCATATAAATGTAAAATTATGCACATAAACCACAGGCGTGTCAATTTTTAGGTTTTACAGAGTGTTGCATATTTCTATCCTGCTAATTATTTACAAATACCCTATAATTTCATGTAAAGCACAATACTTTCCACAAGGTTTTTAACTTAATTCTTTTTTTAAAAGAAAAATGGGAACCAATTGGCTGCTGCCATTATGCATCTCAAGATGAACCACAATTTCTTTTCCATGCTTCTGTGAAGCTGCTTTTCGGGTTTCACTGTGTTAGGGTTTTATGTGAAATGTTTCTTGGGCATTATGTGACTATATCTATTTTTTATGTGAATCCATTGGGTTCTTAAAGGGTTCTTGTAACATTGTTACATCCCAGGTCTTGTAACATCCCAGGTCTTTAGCAGCTAGTCTTGTTTTTTTTTGGTAGCACTTGCCAATGTGTTGTGAGACAAGCACAGAAGATGCAATGTATACATTTTTTAATGTTTTAATGAATATTCATTAGTGTACCAGCTTGGTGGGTGTGGCTTCTGGCATTCAATTATGCTGTACTTGGTGTAGTTAGGTGTTTCGTTAAGATTGCAGCTAATCTGTGTTGGGGGTTGGATTCAGTTTGATGTGCATGAATATGTTATGTTATAATATGTTATGCTTTTTGTATTTAATATTGTAACCCTAATATTTAGGATTTAAATTTGTTCAATGTTTCTCTTACTTTCCAAAACTTAAGCCATCCATGTAGTTGTAACCTGAGAAAATTACTTAGTAGCTGTAACTCTTAATAGAGGGGATTGATGTTCAGGTTTCCAGGCCCCTCTGAATCTCAATCCGCTTCAGGTTTCACTGAGAAATGCTGAACACTTGCAGGACAGAGCACACGCTGCAGAACAATGCTTCACTGTTTGACTAGCCCCACATCCACATCTTGCAGTAATTGAAATCATTCCTGGGCCTCTGTCCTACCAAAGCTTATTTCCCCATACTGCTCTGGGACTCTACACCCTTGTAAGGTGGGAGGGGTGTAAAGTTGTTTTTGTAGAGTGTTACTTTCTGTATGAATCGAATGTTGAGTCAACTGGAAAAGCTAATGAGCTTTTTATTGATTCCAGAAGTTAACCTGCTTGGGTGGCAATGCTCAAATCAAGATCAGCAAAAGTATGCAGAGTAAATTCCTGGTCTCCACCCCACCTGTAATATTTACTCTGTCTCCAGACATTACAAAACTAAGATTACGCAACTTATGTAACTCATGTGTGGCAGAGATGAAAGTCCTCCTGAGAATTATATGCCTCTGCGGTCCACTCGATCAGCACTTATATTTGTTATACCTGTACACATTTGTGCTGCTTCAGTTCTGCTTCTTTCTTCATTATCTTTTATGTTGTTTTTCACATGTGCTTAATAAAATGTAACACTAATACTTTTGAAACCCTCAAGAGTGAACTTTTTTTGTAAACTGAACTTCTTTTGTATATGAAAGCAAGTATAGGTGTAATATAACATGCATTACTACATTCAGAATATAACTTTTTACAAAAACTAATTTACACCAAAATGAAAAAATATTATTTTAATTACTTTAAAGTCAATAAATCGTAATGATACCTTATCAACTCTTCTGTAAGCTGTCTATCAATTTAAATAAGTAAATGAAGAATGTTCTTCTAAAGGACCTCTAAAGGATTGCTGACCCAAATGAACGCCCTCAAATCCTTGAAGTTCCTCCCTCATGCTCGTACATAAAAGACAGTCTGCTTTTTTGTTGTAATGATATGCACAAATAATGTAAAAGCACCACAACATGCATCAGCGATCTTGCCACCTGTTGCTACACCTCAAGGTTACAATCTTAAAAAAGAACTTGTCAAGCCTCGATTAGATGTTAGTGTCATTGTTTTGTGTTTATCAGTGTCATTATGTCTATAAAATCCACATTAAAGTGGACATTTTGCACCACATGTAGTGCAAATAATACATTTGTGTTGATTACACAATACGTTATTATCACGTTAGTCTCCAAAAAAGGGTCTGAAGCATTGTTACATTTTGATTGATCGATTGATTGATTGATTGATTGATTGATTGATTGATTGATTGATTGATTGATCGATTGATTGATTGATTGATTGATTGATTGATTAATGTGATAACTTTGACAGCACCGATATGTTAAAAGATGTTTGTTCATCCACTGTTGATAGCCTTTATCTAACCTTTAGATAAAGGAGCTTGGAAACAGTTTTAGTCTACAGGGCATTTGTGAACATTGTTAAACCCGTGTTCAAAGAAGAACAACTACTGCACACTTGCATAGCTTGTGCAGACATTTCCACTTCTCTGTGAGCAGAAGAAACAGCTTATTTCTCACAACAGCCACACTGTTTGTTTGTTTGTTTGTTTTTTTGAAGGAGTGTGCAGCAGGTTGTTCTACATACTTTAAAGTAAAGAAACAAAACATGGCTTCAGCATGAGTACACAAATGCCTGAAAAATAGTGACCACACCTCAACCACACACTCAGCAGAAAGAGCAAACACATGGCTCTGCAAGTGGGTCAGTCCTCTGACAGGATCAAATAAGACAGAGGGAGACTTTCTCTGAGGCCATTCTACATCATAGTGTCTCTCCAATTAAGTCAAGCACACCCTGAGATGCTGCCAGCACAATAGGAGCTAGTTCTAATGTTACCCCAAACACGCGTTTCCCTCTATTTTTGCAGGAAAGGCACAGCGGGACCGCTTGTTAGAGCTGAATGTTAGGTTGCAAGTTGGGCTGGAGAGACCACAGTGCTTGTGTGCTTGCAGACAAATAATGTGCTCTGGAAAATGTGAAAGCACACTGTTCTAAGATAGCCAGACTTTAATTTGTGTTGCCTGTCAAATTTGATTGCTGAGTAAATGGATGTATGCTTTTATTTGGATATACAGTGCATGTACATGTGCCTTAGCTCAACGAAGATGTTAAATAACCATGGCTGGAGTTTTACGCTCCCAAAATATTGTCTGGGAAAGTCATAATGTTGCGGTCTGTAAGTGAGGATTATATGGGGACACTTTGTTAACAGCAAAAAAAAAAATTTTGTAACAACCACAGAATTACCAATGAATTAAACAGTATTCTTGTCATAAACTGAGATAAAATGTTTTTCAAATCACATTTGACTTTTTTTGGGTTGGGTTCATTTCGTTACACCTCTATTACATTAATTCATTACGGAAAAGTTATTTTTGGTTGAATTGTATAAGCTTTGTGTTTAGTGTTGGATTACAGGTGTCTTTCAGCCATTATGGACAAAGGAAAATGTCTTAAATTGGTAATTGTCTTATCAGTTTTTTTTGTGTGCACCTGAGGCAAGAAGATTCCATTATAGGAGTTACGCCCATATGTGATGATGTGCAATTCACAAAAGAGGAAGCTACTTCGCCATAGTAAACTCTCAAGTTGCGTCGTCATAGTAGAGAGTTTTTATGAGGATCGGGTCAGAAGCACCATGGGAATTTCTTCGTCACAAAAGTGTTGTGTGATTTGGATGTATGCACTATATTCTGGATGGAGCTCTTTGTCTCTAGCCTGGCTCTGAAAGATAGTGGACACATGCATGTGTGATTGGGCTGGATAACCAGAATTCTGTGAAAAACTGAATCATTTATGAATGTACAAGAAAAGATGAATTGGCTCCTCTCCTGTCTTTCAATGAACACACGAGCAAACATGGTCACAACATTTTTACTTTTAGGGGACATTACAAAAGTTAAAAAAGAGGTTATCTGCTATAGAATAAACTCTTTTTAACAATTGGAAACATAGATGCAATTAGATATTTCAGTTTTGTGCTCTTTTGAAAGAACTGCTTTAGAAATTTAACAATAATCCTTGAAATTTTATGTAAAGAGATCTAAAAGAGATACTTAGACAAACGTCATCATATGTGAGAACATTTTTGAAACGTGATAAAGCCATGTTTCTATAGAAGACCTGTATTAACCTGCGGCATATGCTTCTTTGTTCTCTTAGTTGTTTGGTATCCATTATAGTATTCATTGAATGTCCACACTTTGAAAGGATGAACAAAGCTCAATCCTGGTATCTGGGCGTATGCCTCATATCTCTTGGCTGCTATACTGAAAAATGTGTTGGAAACTTTTTTTCTGGCATGTTCAAAGAGGGAATCCCGCTGGATTGAGGTCCTGCTGAGATAAAAGCGTGAGTGAATGGACTGAGGGGGAGTTTCACGCTCTGTCTTTCTCCAGTCATCACTCAGGAACGCTAGAGGTGGCTCGATCCAGATTTTATATTTTTGTAGGCAGCCTCCCTAATCAGCTTGGCTGCATGTCAGGTGACCAGATGTACTGTAGTTAGATTAAAGGGTCACAAGGATTGACAAAGAGGATTATAGAACCAGGACCTCTGTGTCTATCTCTAGGTTTTGGATGAGCCTAAAACCATTGTCTGTACAATTCAACAGTCTTTCAAACCAGGATTTTCATCTGTGTTTGGAAAATGGAGATGAAAAACAAACACTTTTATTGATTTTGAATGCAGTACAGTATTATTAGGAAGTTAGGGGTTGCAGTGACATCTGCTGGTGACATCAGTTTAATCAATTTTACAGTTATAATACTTACAAGATGGCGCAGGAAAGTCCTAGGTGGGTTGAGGATTGGTTACGGTTAGTTAGTTCCGGGTGTAAAGGGCACAGGAGGTGAGCCTTTGAATCTCATTTCAAAGGGTCAGACAGCTCATCCTTGACTGAAGTGCTTTATGATGTTTTTAAGCGTGTCAGACTGACGATGCAGAAAGAAATCTGTGACAAATCTCAAATTTGTGATGACTTCCATGGAAATTTTGGGGTCAATAGTAATGCTGTTTTGTTATGTTTTTGGGATGTAGAAATGCAACTTTATCCTCTTTAGAAAGTATTAGATACTTCATAACTTCTTATTGACTAGTAACGTAAACCTTTAAACTTACAAAGCAGAATGCTCGGTTACACTGTTATTTTTTTGTCTTTCCACTGGAATTACATCATTAAAGAATTATAAAATTATTATAAAAATTGAATTATATAAAATATATCATTATATCACCTGTTAAAAAAAACATTTACATATTTAACTTTTGCCTTGCTTGCTTTCCTTCATGTTTAAACATTGTAAAGTGTTTTTGTGTAATTAAGCATCTCTGGCTGCTTTTGAGATTCTTTGGTATGTCCATGTTAAATTACAACACACTCCTTTGGCATTCCCTCACACCAACAGCCTCCTATCTCCAAAAAGGTCATGAAAGGCATGCTGAGAATGCAGCAAATGTAAAACCAGACACGGCCAGATCTACTTCATCACTACACCAAACTTCTTTAATCCTGATATATTGACTTTTACCTGACAGCCTTGTTTTGCCTTGCCTTAATAGTATCTCCACCCCATAGGACTTTTTGAAAACAATGTAAGATGACTTCAATGAAAGCTGCTTCAGTGTTTGTGTGTCAGATTTTTTTAAATTTAAATTTGGTGTTGTAAAATGAGATTTCTATGTTTTTTTAAAGAACTCTTCAATGTAATCTGTGCGATTATGTACATGAACTCTGGTAAGTGTTCTCCTCTTAAAGTCTTTCTTTTTCTCAACTGATGTCTTCTTTTCAGCTTTTTTCAACTGTAGTGCATTGTGGGTACTGGTTTTGTATGACAGTGCTTAATAGAAAACAGCACATTTTCGAAACTACTCAAGTTCCAGGACAACCAAATCACTTTTAGGGAGTTAACTTCCCAGAGTTAACCGGTTTTCATAACATATGAAAGTGTTTCGTGAAACTTGAGTAAGGAAAGAAAAAAAATACTGGCAGAAGATGAAAAATCAAGGACCACACACACACACACACTCATCTGCAGATCATCCTGATCTCTTGAAATATGAATTTATATTACAGATCAAAACCCTGGTGCTAGTTATACTTTCTTTGTGGTCAATAATTTATGTTTATGTTAACTTTTAAATAAAAATCTTAAGAGTTTTTCAGCCTAAAATGTTTTTTTTTTCTCTCTTCTTAGATTCATCTTCAAATTACATTCGCCAGCTGGAGACAAAAGTCCGTATTTTAGAAGATGACAACAAGCAGTTATTATCTCAGGTGAGTGCTTGTGTTATGCTTTAAACTAAACTGTTTAACTTACAAATATTAGAAATCATTGCCCGCACATTTTCACATATTTACAGGTATGCTAGCTAATATTTTGGTACTAGATCACATTTCTGAAACTAACAGAAACGATACGTGGCCAGCTGAGAGGAGACAAGTAAACATAACAGGAGTACATAATCACAGGATAAAGCAGTTAATAAATGTGATGTCAGCTGTAATTTTACTGAACTTTCTGTAGTTTTATAAAAAACTGAAAAGTCTTCAAATAATGTAAAAAAACTTCTGCAACTATCACATGCAAGTGGTTTTAGAAATGACATTTTAATATTTTGTTTGACATATTGTTATTAAACATGCTGAATGAAGATGGAGGTGAACATGTGATCTTGTGTTTTAAACTGAATCCCGGGAGGTCTGCGTCCTGTTTCAGCTTTAATTAAACAAACAATCTTGTTAATTAAGGTTAATGTTCTGTCTGCTAAAGCATGGTTGGAACATAACTGTGTAGGGTGTTAGCCCTCCAGGAGCTAAGTTTGGCACCCCTGCAGTAGATAATTTGTAACTAAAATTTTAAAAATGTGCCATTCCATATGATCTTCCTTGATACTTATTAGGATTCACAATTAATAGTAGCAAGATGGAGGAATGTGAGGATAAAAAGTCATACAATTATGTCAGTACTTCACGTTTGTATGCTGAAAGGTATTGTATTATTTACTTCTTACATGAAATTCATGAAAGACTGTACTAATATCAATTAAATCGTTCTCATGCACATGATTGAGATCTCAAAAATGTAAAAATGTAACTGTATTTAACCTACAAAGCTTTTGAGCCTTAAAATGAACTGAGATGGAGGACTACATGAAAATGGAGAAGCTTGCCGACTTGACTTAGTGTGTCCCAAACTGTGTTAAATGAGAATTAGTGTGCCCCTAACTGTAATACAAATAAAAAGTATTCGAGAGGTACCTGCATGGATACTTTTTCAGCTTAGATATTACCCACAGTCCACTGCGCTCAGGCAAGAGGAGTTTTCTCTTGAACCCAAACAACCCTCCATGTAAAATTACTTTTTTTTTAAAGAAGCGCAGAAATAAATGATAGCAATATATAGAGCGTCATATCTATTGTTCACATGCCATGTTAAATAACATAGTCAAAACTACTGCCATCACATGAGATTTTAGTGCGTCCCAGACTGTGTACACTCATGTCTTACACACTAAAAGTATATACATTTTCTTCTTAAAATGAGTCTCTACTTTAAGGGGACAGTAAGTATTCAGTTTGGAACGTGACAATTGACATTCTCCACAAGTAGGGTAACTAATTAAGCGTATTACTTAAAACACCAGTTTTAAAATGTATACCTTTATTTTTCAAGACAGAATTGCAAAACAATATAGTCTCATTTGTTGGATGAACTTATAGTTTGATCAATAACATTAAAAATAAAAGAATAAAAAGTATACCGCTGACTGTTTTGAACCATTTGTTGCCAAACCAACACAATATTTGCCCGTGTGCTAAGTGTGAACTGGGTTGGGTGTCTCCCACACACATTGGAACATTAGGTTCCTCCCACATAAGCAGCTTTGAATGCAGGATCACCAAACATGAACACAAAATCATCCCGATATGACAATGCAACATGAATAAACACAGTGTTTATTTTACACAACAGACTAAAACAGACAGCACAAAAAGTCTTTAGCATGCAAATTGAATAATTTATCATTTTCCATGCAAATTTTGAGTGACATATCAAAGTCAAATGGTTTATTATTAAAAAAAAAAAGTTATTACTCTGTATTGCATGTTTTCAAAATTTTTATGTATATAGTCATTTACATACATTTAACAAGCTGAATACTTTTTGTATAAATTTGTTTCATTTACTACTGCCAAGAAATGCTTCTTTTTCAAAGCATTTGGAGTATGTTTCCATCAATACACGTGGTTTTGAGAAGCGTTAAGTGTTATAACAAGTTCTTTGCGTGCAGAACAGACTCCTATTCATCATTGTTATATGTTAATACATTGTCGATAAAAAAAACAATAACAACTAGTGTATTCAGCTCAATTATTCATGTTAATGTTGTGATGATGTTTTAAAGTCTCACTCAATGAAGCTTGCTCAGCACATGATCAGCAGTGTAATGAAATAAAAGTCTGAAAATGAGTCTCTGATTCCATATAATGAAATCATCAGAGATTTGAAACCCGGACAGAACAAAAGGAGATATAAGCCGGTCTGCTCCTTTGAAAGTCATCATCTCTTCACATCTTCATCCTGTCCATTACACAGAGAGATAAACACATCCATCTTTATGTATTAAACAGCCCAGGTGATTAGATGCTGTCAGTTTAACAGCATACGTTCATCTCTGATATTCTAATTTGACTTCCGCATACTCTCTCATGACCGATGGATTATTGTTTCTCATTTTATTGCTTTCATAACAAACTTCCTTGAGAGCTGATATCCCAGAGCATTCAAGTAATTATGCATAATAAGAAATGACCTGCAAGGACATTTCTGATGGAACGTATGCATAATGTTACTGTGAGATTTTTAATGCATGCTTTTTAGCTGATGATTTGTGCGTTCATTTGTGCTTTACCTATCAATCACATGGTAAATGTGCAAGCAAACAAGAAGCTTCATTTAGTTTTGCAGTGTAGGTCTTAAAAGGAGAAGAATGCTGATACCTGCAGGGTCATCGGTTCAAGACGCAGATCACATTCATGAGGTCAAACCTGTGTTCAATTATACATGCTCAGTAATACATCGAGGTGAAGGGTTTTTCTCGCATTTTCTATTTGTTTTCATCTACAGTTTGCAGAATAAGGAAATAAACTATACAGTTGTTGTTGTTTTTATACAGTAGTTCTCAATTCTAATGTCTGCTTACCATCATGCAGTTTACCTTACATCTAACTGTAGTCATCTTACTGTACTCTACTCAGAATTAGGCTTTACACACCGCTGTACATCACTGGATTCTCAACTCTCACACATTGAGACATGAAGTTTGCCGTTTTCGCATTTTCACATGACAAACTTCTAGTTTCTTATAAACAAGAATAATGATGTTGTGCCTCTTTATTTCAACAACCCATGAACATCAAAAGAAATGCTAAAACCTTACTGAATACTTTTGTATGCGATATTTGTGCACTTTGTGTGGTTGTTTCTGCAGAAATAGAACAAAAGTATACAAAACTACTGTGATTGACAGCAAAATATGTGAATGGCATGATTGACGCTATTACATATTTTCCAGCTATTACTGGTTATTGTGATTAGATTCACAGCACATGTAATATAATCCAATGTTACTATCCCCCAGAAAAAAGAACATCTAAAAATATTACTGTAAAGAATAACTTTTAAAATCCGAGATTACAATTATCTACCTCTCTGAATTGTTTTTTTTTTTTCCTTGGAACGTTTCACTCTTTTTTCAATGTCAGTAAATGTACAGGTTTCAATGTAACTCTTGCACTTGAGTACTGGCACCTTTTTTTGCACTTTCTATTTTCTTCTACTCTGTTTTATTCTACTCTTTGATCAAGCACACTTGACTTTACTTTGTTTTTGCAATAACTTTTACTATATGTGCAGTAATTCATAATTAAATTTACGCTTTTGTGGCACTTAACTTGTTTTGTTTGCCCTTGTCACAAAAAAAAAATCCTTGAGTTCACGTCTGGTTTACAATACAGTATCAAATACTTTTTATACACAGAAATATCAATCAATCAATAAATGGTCTAAAAAAGTTTATACTAGAAATAATAATAAAGCAGATTCTGATTCAGATTGTCAACTATTAGGATGAAGAAACTATTTTATGTTTTAACCTTTACTTTCAGAGACTGGTTACTCAATTCAAATCTGTTTTTAAAATGTGCATAGCTTTTGTTTATTTACGTTCAGATTATTTGTCTGAAAAGATGAAAAGAGAACAATCAAGGCTTCAGATGTAGTCACATGCCTTCTCAGCAGAACATTTATCAAGGCACGGGGACAGTTACGCAACGTGCACAAAAGCAAACTTTTGTAACAACCTCCTTTCACAGGAAAAGTTCATAACCTCCATTAAGCTCCAGTAATCCCTACGTGAGTTGTTTCCACACAACAGTCTAGAATCCCATGCATATGCTTTTTCATGTGTATAGAATTGATTAAGTCTTCACCTTTTTTATCTTAATTTATCTGCCTGAAAATACAAAAAGATTTCCGTTTTACTGTCTTTTAATAGGTTTACTTAAAGTCCTCTGAGTCAGAGTTTTGCAGACAGGTGCCTTTTGGTTTAATTTCTCAGGTCATTATTTATGAAGCATGACTGACAGCGCCGTCTCTGTTTCGCTTTCTTTTACCTTTTAGCCTCTTCTCAAATCACCGCTCAGGAAACGATCTCACTTACCATCCGCTACCCGTTTGTCATGCACAGACGTTTTTAAGGCGTTTATTATCATCCTAAAGTCAAATATGATGAAAGCACCACATTCCTTTCCATTACAAATCATTGAGGTTGTTTTTCCAGTTTTTTTCCTCCAAGACAGGAGACCTCAGGCTGTCCCTGTGGTTTCTTTGTGCTTGGACCGCTTGTTTTTTATCATCATTATTTGCTGAGGTTCTTCTTGTAAATACAATGGGATTTGCAGCACTTTCTCTTCAGGGCGTATTTAGTGTCAGGAGGTCAGGCAGCAGATGTAATTGTCAAAGTCTCCATCTGTTTTTGTTAATGTTATATGAGTCCCTAACAGCTTATGCCAAAAATCTGGATTTAAGCAAAGAAAGAAATCGTATGGACAGGAGATGTCTTCATTAATACAAACACTGTCACCTGTCTGCTAGAAAGTTAATAAGATAAGGAAAAATATGGCTCTTATTAAGGGGCCCTTTTACACCTATGGAAGCAGCTATAATCAATTTCGAAGCCCTCTATACTAGCCCTGCACTTTCCAAAAATGTAATCTTTATCATAAACACCCTCCTTGATTTGCCTAATATTCAGTCTCTGCAAAATGCGGAGTTTACCCCATCGTGCCCACAGCCACACTTCCATCATGCCTCCCTCATGCGCAGTAAAATCAAGAGAGTAGTATTTACTCAGTTCTCTCTATTTAGAGTTAAATTGGCAAGTATTATGTTCACATTTTTTGAAAGAACCAACAAAAAACTTGTGAGTTCTGTATAGCAAAATATTTATTCGAAAGATTTCAGTGAAAAATGGGCTGCTCGTTTAGATATTTTAAATCAATTAGATTTTTTTCTTTACTCTATCTAGAGAAGGAAAGAATATGCTCTGAATAGAGCCAATGTTGCTCTCAGGAATCATGAGAAAACTATATTAATGCACAGATAAATATGCAGAATCATTGAGATAACTGTAATGCTTTGGCATCTGCATCACCACTCAGGACTGTCGGAGCAGCGTCTGTTTCAACATGTGACTTACATGTAAAAGTGATCGTGTAACATTTTTAATAGTTGGAATACACAAATTCTAGCCATTTCTGAGTCATTAGAGTTCATTTTGGTGTTTTAATTCAAATGTTTTCCTCCGGACAATCAGTATTGATATTCTAGTCTGCTCTCGTACTGTTTGTTTGCTCTGCATTTGGGATTCATCTGATTGGTACATGTATGATATACATGTAAATATGATATGCAATTAAGGATAAAAGGACAAAATCATGACAGAAATATTCAAAAAGTTGAGTTTGCTTATAATAGAGCCCACATACTGCCCTACAAAGCAATTAAAAAGTTAATATTATTTTCAATTAAGGCATTCTTTGTTATGTGAAAAAAAAAATCTTATCTCTAATGTCTATTGATGATTATCTACATACAGCTAGAAGAGACAGCAGGATAACTTTAAAGTAATTTTTATTAGCTCTGCATAGTTACCGCCTTTTTGTTTTTATAGGACAGCATAAGTTCTAATTAACTATATTTTATTCAAAATTTGTTTTGGATCGATTTATAATTGGTACTACGTGATGTGGTTTCTTATTTTGTCTTTTATTTTGCTGATGCTGATGCTTATAATGATAAATAACAGTCAGATTTTTGCCTCTTTGCAGCAGGGGAACTTGGGAGATCTGAAGACACTCAGGAAAGGTCTATCGTTGTACCACTCAGAGTCCCAGCTCTCCTCCCTTGCCCAGTTTCAGGATACTCTACAGAATGTACGTATTTCACCCATGCCAAGACCTAGATCACATTCATGTTGAGAAGATTTGTCATGCTAAGCCGATTAAAAGGGGATTTGAGTCCTGTAGCAATTAAATTGTCCTTATTAACTTTATCTGATCATACTTAACATTTATACAAAATAATTACTGGTACAATGTCAGTGCTGATTAATGGCGACTATTTATGAGAAAATGGGGGGGGGGGGGTGGAAGGGCATCCGCCGCGTAAAACATATGCCGGAGAGTTGGCGGTTCATTCCGCTGTGGCGACCCCGAAAGGGAAGAAAGCTGACATAAAGATGAATGAATGAACAAAACGTATTGACCAATATGATGAAAACCGAACCCATTTGATTTATTAGTTTGATGTAAAAGAAACTCTTTTTGCTGTCAGTGCAGCAGTATTTGGTTTCGGAATCCCTGAAAGTCTGGAATTGAGTCACTCCTTCAGAAAGTATTTTGGTATTACAAAGGGAAAAAATGAATGAAAGCTGTTTCTGATCGGCCATTTCCTGAGATCTGTTGTACTCTGATCTTTACTAGAGCCTTTCAGCACAATCTGTTCCTTATTTTAGAGATCCATTCAAATCTTGAAATGACTTCAGAGTAACTATTTAATGTTCGCAATACATCAGCAACTCTTTTAAGCTTAGCCAAGGCCCTGAAAAATTCTACGCTTAGCCAATGCCTTTGGTAAATCTTTTTTTTTTAATAAATGAGTATATTTCTTCTCTAAAATATCACATGGTTTCTTTTTTGAAAGTGATGTACAGTTAAATATAAGTCAAACAGTGAAAATAAAGTTTTACAAACTCTCATAATTCAGAAATTTCTTAAGGACCTACTTTTTTAACTCTTCTGCTTTTAATTTATTGAGAAATCAGAGATGAAAAAAATGAAAAGAATTTTTTGTGAGGTTGTAACTTATCATTTCACAATCATATTTATAATATATGATATGAGGATATAGAGAATTCATTTGTTCACATTTCATCTAATAAATAACACTAATGATTGTGACTTAGGTTACAATTTTGAGGATTAATATAGTGAGTTTTCATATGAGCAGCTTTACGTTGATATTGTTTTTAAACAAATACGGTACTCACAAACTGTTTTCCAGCCCCAAATAAACCTAGAAAAAAATCAGAATAAGTGAACAACCCAGGCCTGCTCTCCCAGGCCAAGCGGCGGCTCAGCTTCCACACAGGGCTCCTCTTGCGACCCCAGTGCTGAAATGCCAGCTCAATTGTTTTGGATTTAACGCTAGAATGGGACTCAAAGGCCTGTGTCTAAACAGGGGTTCACAGGACCCCGTGTGCTCAAAGAGCTCTTTGTGCACGAGGAGCCATGAAGGGGCGCGAGCAGAGATGAGTTATAATGAGATGCTTTAACCCATTTCGGGCCTGAGTTGACAATCATGGACTTGCATCTCTTTGGTAATCTGAGAGAGATCTTTCTTTTTGGTTGTGATGATTGTGTGCATCTTTCTGTAGGGGTCTGTGAGGGTGCCTGGAAGTGAGCTGACGTCTCCTGTCATGGGTTACCTGCCATCAGCACCAAAGCCAGAGGCAGTCGTTCATGCCATGAAAGTAAGATACACTTGTTGAAGTCATGACTAGTTTTTGGTCATTTAGACAAACAGAATTTATCAAACTTAAATTAACAGTCACCAAACTTTTTCCCCCTTTTCCTTCTCTAGTTTTTTTTTTATTAAATTTTTTTACACCAATAAAAAAAATACAGTACTTAATTCCTTAAAGTTGTTAAATTGCTAACTTAAATAATGTATGTCATGGAAGATGAGGTGAAAAATGTATTTCTTAGTGTTTTATTTGATTTGAATCAAAATTTACAATTGAAATTTTGATTTATGAATGCTGTAAACACTTTGACTACACTGCCATCTAGTGAAAGATTTTTAATGTAAGATTTTTGCTATTTTTGTCTGTATAATGTTAAGTTTCTTTTTAATTTCAGTAAAACTGTTAAAACTAAATTAAATGTGCTTGTGATTTCTCCAAAGTGAAGTCTAATGCTTCATTAACCATTTCTATCATTATTTCAAACCACTAAACACTATACACTGAAGACAGAACGTTTGCACAATTTGAATTAAATTGAAAATATCTTCAAGGAAGTGCCATCGATTAAGGAAAAAAAAAGTACATGCGTACAGTTTATTAAAAAGAAGAACTAAATAGTATGTCAAAATAATTGACCTCATTTTTGACATTGACTTTTGTTTAGTGGTATCATTCATTAAATGAATAAGCTTCAGTGTAAACGTTTAGAGTCCATGAATTAGTGAGCAACACTAATCACCTAACCCTCTCTCCTTGAAGGTATTAGAGGTCCATGAGAACCTCGACAGGAAGATCCCAGAGGACTACCAGGAAGATCTGAGCGAGAAAGAGAAAGCCATTGTCAGAGAGATGTGTAACGTGAGTCTCCAGTACTCTAAAGCTCAGCCTGGTCCATTAATAAACCCTGTTTCACAGAGAGAGGCTGCGCTCTCTCCTGTGTGTTTGTTGTGCTGTCACTTTGTGTAATTACACAGACTTTGATTGAGGACACTGTTTCAGTGTTTCACAACAGAGGCCCACTTTTAATGAGAGGCCTTGGCAAAATCCCTCGGAGTGTTTACCACACAGTTGCCCATCCAATTAAAATACGTTGATGAGAGAAACAATGCTGGTTTATCAGCTCTCTGAAGGCCCCTGGAATCTGGAACCTGTCCTGAAGCCCCATCTAAAAAAAAGACAAAATCTGACAAGAGCTCTTTCTTTTCTGATCACAATTAGCCCCTGGTTCCACTCTGACCTCGTTTTAAAGGTCTCTTTGATGATAAACAGGTGACTTTTGTATAAATTTTTGGAAAGTTATTTTCAAATCAAAGTTAACAAGTTAATATGTACCAAGTTTATTCTTTCGCATTTTCCTGCGAAGCCAAATGATACGTTTAATTTCTTTCCACTTTCATCGCTTTTCAAGATAAGGTCGCAACATGTCCTAAAGTATTTAAACCAGAGGGTCTCCAGGGTTTTGAATGCAATAGAGAGGCTAGTGTCTGCCTCCGAGCGCTACAGACCTGTTTTGGGTTTGGTTGGACCAACCAAAGAGGTTGTGCTTGTAGATGAAATTCCTAAAATCAAGTTGTAAGGTATTTGCATATCCCAACCCCTAATGATTTCAAACCAATGTGTTTATATCAATGCTTGCCTATTCGCGATTCGATTTCGTTTATTTCGCCTATTCTTGTTTCGATTAGCCTAATTCTTAGCTCTACCCTGCCATTAGGAAGAGTGCTAACTGGGCAAGCAGTGAGAACTAATGGGCAACCTCCTGATTTAGAACTGTAATTCTTCCACTGATCTTTCTTAAGACTATGGCTAGAGGTGAGCAGATTCTCATTGAAACCCATGTTAAAATGCTTACAAATTTAAAACCCCACAAACTGTAAGGGGTGAATTTGTTTAATATATATATATATTTTTTTTTTGTTATATTGAAATTGTAACTTTTTGCATTGTTAACGGTGGAACTACTTCCAGATCCACTGAGTTGAAGGTGGTGTGAGTGATGAAACACTTGCTCTCCATCTTCAACAACCACAGCTGTGGTGCCCTCAAGCAAAGCATAAATTTCCTGACTGTCTCCGGGGGCGCCGCAGCCTTAGCTGCCCACTGCTCCGGGTGTGTGTTCACGGTGTGTGTGTTCACTGCTGTGTGTGTATCCACCGAGATGGATTACATGCAGAGCACAAATTCCGGGTCACTCCATATCTGGCCAACTGGTCAACTGGGTGACCGAAAATGTGCAACGTGCACTTTTGATTACATTCTTGATTAAACTCTTACAGGGCTTGGTTTGAAGCTTTAACATACTTTATAGTTTTTTTATATACATTTTTTTAAATTCTTATGTTACTGACGTAAAATCATGGCTGTTGTTTATGTAAAAGCCTTAAACTTATCTAGTATGAACAGTAGTAAAGAGGATGGAAATATCGCATCTAATAACTACAGAAACCATTAAGTTTTTAATTTTAACTTTTTTTCTTCTAATTTAAACTTTCACAATGGTGACAGTTGTTTAGCAAAGGAATGGGACCGATAAAATACTATATCTTTCCCATGAATTTAAAAAAAATATATAAATACTACATTGATAAAAAAAAATATTCAGCATAAAAAAACTTAGACAGAGAATGGATATAATTAAAAACTGTGAAATCAACAGTATATTCATCAAAATCCACATTTTAAACTGTTCAAACCTTCATGTCAGATAACATCAAGTTAGCAAATTTTCTTATTTATAGACTCAGTGACTCGATCCCATATTTTGTCCTTCGCTAGTTTTTATAAAAACCCCTTTGTGGATCGTAAATGACTGGATTTTTTTTATTTCCGGTATAAGGTGTGTGTCGTCCATCGCAGCTGTTAGTGACACATCTGTTAGTGACACTTCTGTTAGTGACAAATCTGTTTGGGTACTGTGTGTGAATGTATGCATTTCACATCTTTGACTTTAAATAAACTCAAAGTAAATATTTTTTGTAGGTGCGCTTAAAACTTTAAAATTGGTTTCATCAATTATTTTTGTTATTATTACTTGCCCAAATGAAGGAAAATGAAGAAACAATTGATATGCATTTTTTAAGTTTGTAAATGAATGCAGTGTGACAAAAATGGAGGCGATACCTAAACGATCGATGCGCATGGAGACTCAAGTTTGTTTGAAAGCTTTAACCCATTAACATGCCGAAAAAAGATGGACTGGACACGCAAAGCAGACGGATTCAGTGTGAAATCTGTTTGGGGTGTAGCTCAGTGGTAGAGCGCATGCTTTGCATGTATAAGGTCCTGGGATCAATCCTCAGCATCCCAGGAGCATTGGTGATTTCCCCTTCTGTAAGTCGCTTTGGACAAAAGCGTCTGCCAAATGCATAAATGTAAATGAAACAGACATTATTGCTAAAGCCTATGTGTGGCATCAGGCTCACTGCATCAAGGCTTTCAATAGGAGTAAACAGCTTGAGAGACTTGAGATACTCGTGCAATTTGCAGTTCAAATGCATAACGACAACAAAAAGTCACAGAAAACTTCACTGTGTCTGGCTTAGCAGCAGGTCAATTATAACAATCGGGTGATTTTGCATGTGTTTCAGGTGGTTTGGCGTAAGCTCGGTGATGCAGCAGGAACCAAACCCTCCATCCGGCAGCACCTCTCGGGGAACCAGTTCAAGGGTCCCATGTAACTTCATCTCTCTGGACACGGGACAGAGGACCTCACAGTCTCACGGCTGAGGAACATCTGGAGACTCTCACAGCCAGCTTCTCTCAGCTCATTTGAGATATTTCAAAAGTATTTCCAGCATTGCCAGGGGGAAGACGAATACATAAAGAACTCTCAATTAGCACAAGCTAAACCAGAGCTCTATTTATGTGCATTCTGTACCAACCGAGTATTCATACGAGGCAGCTTAATGGAATCAGTTCTCTTTCTCAAAGTGACACTCCTTACTTTCCTCTGCTAAAAGCTTTTATTTAGGATGAAGACCACTTTATAATATTTAGAGATTTAAGGCTTTTTCATCGACCATTCACAGCAAATTAATTTTTTTAAGCAAAATAAAGCAAAAAAATAAAGCAAAAAAATATATTTTGTTAAATATTTTATCGCAAAATAAATAACTGGACTAAAGGTGTGGTATGCAACTTTTCAAAAACACTGATCCCACTAAGAACACAAACAAACATGTAAACAATCAAATTCATTATTGGCCAAGGGAAGAGTTTGTTTGGGGGATGTGAACACTGACTCTCAGAAATTGCACACTGCACCTTTAAATTGACAATCACAGTTAATTAAAGCAGCTTCTATTTCCTGTCTCTCAAATAAAAGGAAGTGAAGATCAAAATCCATACGTTGTAAAGCATCTCTGTACAGTATTTTAGGTTGCCTAGGAGAATTATTGGGGAGTTATAATACAGATGAAATTTGTTTATAATCAGGTTATAAATCCTGAATAGGTGTAGCAGGGGAACGATGGATGAATGGTTGTTTGAGTTATCATGTGCTTTCGTTGAGACTCTAATAGCAACGTGAGCTTTTATCAGCACCACTTTAATCTAATGTGAAGATGAAGCCTTTGTTTTATTTCTCTATTCATCAAGACATACTCAACCAATAACCCCATTTGATGTCAGTTTTCACAAACTTTTTTTTTCTCCAGCAGTCAAGCTTGCTACTGGCTCTTGGAGACCCCAAAATCATACGCAGAAAAAAGTTATGTCCTGTTATTAAACAAGCTAAAAAAATTGGTCTGTGGAAGAAATGGAAAACTATTTTTAATACATCAGGTAGTATCACCCACAAATACATTCCTTTAAAAATTTAATTTAACAATCTGAAGAAAAAATCTGGAGGGTATTTTAACCGGATTTTAAAAGGGAACTATATCTTTAACATTTGCATGATGTTTTAAAGCAAACCACACAGTTTGAAATGTTCAGCTCACTTAAAGGATGACTTATAGGTCTTTATTATTGATGGTATGCATGTGTTCACTTGTGTTCAGCACATAAGACTTATGTGTAAATACTTTCCATGACATTTGCAAATTAATTTAAAGAGAAGGCGGTGTTCTGTCACTATTCGGATCTATTGTTTGTGTTCTCACAAACAGCCTCAAAGGATTCTTGCTGCATTCACACAAACGGTCTTGTTTCAAAACCAGTGACCCGAAAAGCCATAATTTTCTATTCTTTGTGTAAATAGAAGCTATTTTAAGCATATTCTGAAATCAGGAATTCCTATGTGTACTATGGTACTATGATTTTCTAGAACTAAATATTTATAAAGCACTGTATTAGTACTAAAAGATTCATAGATCAAATTTGTTCAAAATGGATGCAGCAGGTGACATTTGATGGTGTTGCTTTTAGGTTTAAAACAACACAATGAGGAGGAAAGTCGGTTTTCTACGAAAATAGTCTTTGTGTTGTGAGGTTGTGTGCTAATATTAACATGAATTGTTTTCTCAGTTATACTGTGAACTGTTTAATGTGAACGCAACACTACAATAATCTGTGTTGGAGTGCACGCTTATTTTTGAAATTCAATTAAAAGTGTCCTTTAAATCAGAGCTAGTCCACACAACTACTGACTTGTATTTAAGTTTAAAAGCACAACATAATTGGAAATGTTAATATGTTCTTTTTTAAATGCACTGGTTCTTTTGTGATTTTTCATTCTGTGTATATCTCATCTGTCTGTGAAACATGAATTTGTATCCTAGAACACTCAATTCAGCGTTTCTGTAAATAACTACCACACGGGTAGAGTTTCTGTAACTAGCATGCGTTTATATATTTTTTATTAAGCTAAATGTAGCTGAGAATTGACCTGTATTTTAGCTAAGAAAAATCTAAATACATTTCAAATACCCTCATGTAGATTTGAAATAAAAAAGAATTGTCTTTGTAAAGTGTCGTCATTTGTTGCTTCGATTGATTGAACAGTAAAAAAGGTCTCTTAGTGCCATCTTGTGGAAAAAATAGGCTTAAGTCTGTGGAGATGTAAAAAGTTACATCTTATGCCTAGTTAGGGCTAGGCAAATTGACATAAAAAGCTGAAGGATTATGTAATACATAAAAATGTACTTTAAATTAGAAAATAAACATGTAAGGAAAAAAATTATAAAGCTTAACTTATAAACTGAAAATTTAGATTTTATGTATGTGGAGCCTGACTCTTTCATGTTTCATACTTATGCAACAGAGGTGTTTTAACAGAATTAAAAACAAGATCAATCTATTACCATAATTATAAACAGATACTTAATAATAATACGTGTGCCTTACCTAATACTGTAAAATTAATATGACTTTTTAAATATCCCCCTATTTGTGAATGTTTAGTGTTTAATGTTTTTTGAGAACCCCCTATTTTGAGAATTGTTAGAAAACAAACTATTTCTTTGTGTAATTATACAATTTCCATCATATCTGTTATTTGTATAATACTTAAAATGATTGCTTTAATATCACACGATTTCAATTCTAGTTTGAGAAAGTATTTATTTTTTATTTATGTTCTAACATGGTAAATATGAGTCACGATAGTGTAGAGTAATTGATATAAAAAAGTTTTACATTATGTATAACTGAAAATATAGTTGTAAAATAATGTGTTAGTTTGTTATTATTTACAATAATAATAATAATAAAAAACTTTTTGTTTGTGTAGTGTTTTTCATGTGACAATTTACGGTTTGAACTGCATAAATAGGGTGGAATTAAATGATTAAAAACTGCCCATTTATTGTTATTTGAACCAAAGGTAAGCTTCCAATCACAACACACAGAAGCTTTTACTGTTTGTGTGGTTAAACCAACCTTTACAGTTCTGAGCGTACAAATCAGCGACCAGTAAACGGGTACCGCCTTTACTCCGAACCAATAAACGCTTTCAGTTCGGTGAAAGGAAACGGTAAACCATTCGATTCACACGCATTAGAAACTTATGGTTCAGGAGCCAATCTGAAAGCACGTTTGGGGTGGGAAAATACTCAAATTGGCCAATAGGCTTGTTCAAAATCGTCTGAAGGCGTGGTTGTGCGCCGAAGGGGTTAGGTTTTACTCTGGCTAAAGCAGAAGAGGATTGAATTCCAGGTTGACAGGAGGATCCCTGCAGTCAATTGTAAGGTAGTTTGGTCTTCTTTCTCGTTAGATATTGTATAAAGGCAAACAGTGAAAGTGTATAATGCTAGAAAACATATATGAAAATATGTGTGCATTTTCGTGTCAAATGCGGGCTTCAGGGGTGTAACGTTAACGTTACCTAATTCAACATATTTCGAAAGACAGACATGCTACTTCAGATAAACTCATTCATTGTTTCTCACCTAATAGGCTTCACCAATATATACAACACACGAGTGTCGTTTCAGTATTTAATGCTTACGTAGATAGTGTTGTTAATAGTGTTGTTAATGTTGTAAATATTCCCTAGTCTGAAAACGCAGCAATTGAGACCATTGGGCCATGACAACAAGTTCAGTCTTACATTTACTACACATTTCAATTATTGTACTTGAAAGCAATAAATGAATAACTTGAGGATTTTGTTGCTGACAATATATCATACAACGAGGGGATCAGCCTCCAGCAGCTGAATCATTATCTCATACACTGATCTAACGTTAGTGTTTAAGATGGGGATCAGTTTATCTTACCTGTGTTGTGAGTTTGATCAGTCTTGATAGGTCAGTTACTTTAGGTTTTGTGGGTCATCTTAAGGAGCTTACTTTTAAGTGTTTCAATCCTATTTGCCTTTCTGTGATATAGTCCCTCCGTCATTAGTTTGAAAAAGTTGTGCTGAAATCACATCAGACGTTTTCAAGTCTACCAATTAATCCAAGTTTTGGTGATTTTTGAGACAAGCATGAACAGTTTCAATTTCATAAAGTGTTTTGAGTCCATTATATTAAGTCAATTAGTCTCTTCTCCACATGAACTTTTCCAAAGTTTTAAAATGCTGATTCTTGTTTTGGTGTTTTTGCTTGTGTTCTTCTGGTATTCTTTAAAAAAATAGTTAAAGGTTTCCTATGCCATTTATACAGAAGCGGTTTTTGTATTATGTGACCTGACAATCGGCATGGTGCCACTTCTGAGTGACTTTAGATTTGCGGACTGACTATTCCTATATCTTTTTCATTAAAATAATTATAGTTATGTTTTTCTCTGTTACTAATTAACTTTCTTTAGTATGTTTGTTGATTTTAAACATGTAAGCTAAAGTGCTCTGGCCTGCTGTTCAGTCAGTTTTGGTGAGATGTTGCTTGAATTCAAGGGAAATATGCCACACCGAGACTGTGAGAGTGACCGACTGGCTACAATGCCATGTCACATCATTTAAAGTTAGTATTAATAATATAATTCGATTTTTATTTTTTTTTCTGTTACTATATTTATACTGTCAGAATATTTGTTTATTTTTTTAATACATCATTTAGTGTGCATTGCCCAACGTAAGTAGTAAAGCTCACTGATTTATTATTTGCTTACAGTATTCAACACCATTTCAGTGATGTTGCAGTTTCTCATAATATATTGTTTTCAATGGAGTGTCTCATTGGTTCACTTTTTTCTGTTTAATCCTTCACCATTTCTGTAACCATCTATGGAAGTTATTTAAAACATTGACAGGTTTGGAATATTTATTCTTTGGTTTTATTGCACCTCGTCCTCTGGACCTAAACATTAAGAAGAAATGTGGAGTTGAGTACTTCACAGACTGTTTTAAGAACCTTCTTAGATACTTTTCAGCCTATATTTATTTTGTTTATGTCTCATATTCATTAATCAACCATATTTTCACAGCCATCCTCTCAGACCAACGAGATGGGTAAAAAGAGCAGAGTGAAGACCCAAAAATCGGGCACCGGAGCCACTGCCATGGTTTCTCCTAAAGAAATGATGAATTTGATTTCTGAACTTCTACAGAGTGAGTAAACAGAGTTGTAATTGCTTAACATAAATATATACCATAAGGATGGGTGTACTGCCAGTTCATTGAAATCATAATTTAAATTTTAGTGATTTCATTTGTCAAATGATCTTTAAACACCTTGAACTTGAAGGCTCAGCGTAAGTGTTTTGCTGTTCTTTGATTCAACTAAATTCCACTGTATGCATTCATGTTAAAAGCCCGAGGCATATGGGTGATATGCGAGTTTTGGTACTTTTTACAGAACCATCCAAGAGGAAATGAACTAAGCACCGCTGCTTCTGGTTACTGCCAAGCATAAACAGTTACTCCACAGTCATCTGTTGATTAAACTGTGAGATAATAAGGGAAAAATCTTACGTTGTGCTCTCTTTGACCATGTTAGAATGTAGCAGCACTGCTCCTTCACCTGGGAAAGAGTGGGAAGAATATGTTCAGATTCGAGGTCTGGTGGAAAAGATCCGTAAGAAGCAGAAAGGTACTTGATTGATTGATGAACATGACTCTGCAGATTGACATTTTCTCTCCATTTGCATAAGCATTGTGATATTCTGTGGAGGTTAAGGTATAATCCATCCAAACATTTTCTTTGAATGCCTCAGTAGCACTCACTACATTATGCAGGGTTTCTGCGGTGTCTTAAAAAGTCTAAAATTTAAAAGCCCAAATTTTAGGCCTTAAATTCACTTTTCTAGGTCTTCAATACATTTTCACAGATCTTATTTTTCTGATGTCCTTGTAAAGCTAATCGGATGTGTGTGGGTTGTTTTGTTTGTTGTTTTAAGGTTGCCAGATTGAGAAAATACTTGCTACAAAAAGGTCAATTTAGGTTAGGGTTCCATAGTCTTAGAAAATGTGCATAAATGCTCAAAACATAAAAATATGGTTAGAGTTCTCAAAAACATAAACGTGATAGTTAGCAGTGATATAGTTTGAGAAAAGGCTCATATACATTTAAAATCGTAAAAGTGATGGTCAGGGTTGCCTGAGTTTGAGAACTCTTATACTCATAAATGCTCAGAACCTAAAAGGGATTTTTAGGGTTCCCAGATATTGACATAAGACATGCATGTTAAAATATGTCGATGTGATTTGCTCCTAAATGTTAAAAAGGTATAAATGACGGTTAGGGATGCCAGAGTTAGAAAAAAACTACTCAAATACGTACAAGTGTTGTTAGTACATTTATAAAGCAGAAAATGGTATATTAGTCTCATGGGACTTTGTCATTTTCTCAGGTATGTCTGTATCGTTTGAGGGAATCAGGGAGGACTTTTTCACGGAGTTGATGACCTGGGCGGCAGAATGTGGAGCTTCTTGTGAAGGTTTTGAAATCTCCAACTTTGCAGAAGAAGGATATGGCCTCAAAGCCAGCAGAGATATTAAGGTTGGTGGTTCTCTCACTATTTCTGTACTGATTTCAAATGGTCTGTAAAAATCTATTAGAAAGCCAAGCTTTGTGCTTATGTTACAACGGTTTCTAGTAAAAGAATGAAATACGATGTTGATTATGATCAATTTTGTGGTCTCTGTGAATTGTCGGTGATCAAGTAATAGTTACTTTTTATTGCAATTTTAGTTGCTTTCTTTGTCTTCTTTTTTATTTTTAGAGAGACTGTTTGTACTGTGGTTAGCGTATATACAGATATTATAGATAACTACAAGTTTCTTTTTCCTTAAAACTGGTTTGTGTAGAGCCAATGTTCTCAATGTAGCTTAATTCTGCAGATGTTTCCTATTCTCAGATTCTAGATTTAAATTGGAGGAAATATTATTTGATGGGTTTAAAATGTAAATGTTCAGTCAGAATGTAAACTTTATAAAATGTAATTGTCCTTTTTTATGTAATAAAATAATCTTTTTTATTATAAAACATTTTCTTTGCAGTGTTATTTTTGAAGTGATTTTGGGGATTCTGTTCATTTCAGGCTGAGGAGCTGTTCCTGTGGGTCCCTAGGAAAATGCTAATGACTGTAGAGTCTGCTAAGAACTCTGTTCTTGGTAAGATACACTTTGCACAACATTTGGTCTTTGAGCTTTGGTGGTACCTTGTACCTTGGTTACTTTTTCTCGTTCATTCAACATTAGTTTTCATTTCACATACTTAAAGTGTCTTAAATGCAAAAATCACATTAAGTGGCATGATGCAAAGGATGTATAAATGTTACACTGTTTACCATTTGTTGCACCTTTATCTACTGGTGATTACATCATTGGTTAGAACAAATTTATGAGGGTACTCCACACCAAAAATTAACTTTATCATTTATTACTTACCCCATTGACGTTCCGGATGTTAGAATGAGCAATTTTGAGTTAATGATAATGAATAATTATGTTTTTTGGGGGGGTAGAGTATCCTTTTAACCCAATTATTTTAACAAGATCATGTGAGAAATTATCAACATTCTGTTTCAACGGTTTTTGCTATAATTTTGATTCGTATTTAGTTTTGACCAGGTGCATTGAATTTGTTTAGAAGTTGTGCATGTGATGTGTGCCTCAGGCTTACACCATGACTCTTCTCTTAATATTTTTAAAATTTTATTGCAATTTCATGGAACATCTTCAAAGTACTTTTTTCTTTTTATCTGAAATTAGTTCTTTTATTAAGCCTGTGCCTTATTTTGTAGACCATGTTTTTATAATTAATTAATGACTGTCATCTTAACTGTTATCTAGAGAACATGGACTTATTTTAAAGTTTGAAATTCATTTAAAGTCAGACCTCAAAATGTCATCTTTCTTCTCAGGGCCGCTGTACAGTCAGGACCGCATTCTCCAGGCCATGGGGAATGTGACTTTGGCTCTACACTTGTTATGTGAAAGGGCCAATCCCGGTTCCCTTTGGCTGCCCTACATTAAGACACTGCCTACTGACTATGACACACCTTTGTATTTTGAAGAGGAAGAAGTGTGCCATCTTCTTGCCACACAAGCGATACAGGATGTGCTCAGTCAATACAAAAACACTGCACGACAATACGCCTACTTCTACAAAGTGATCCATGTAAGTTGATCAGTTTCCTTTGTGGTTATTCCAGTGTTTGATTTTTTTTCTGTCCGTTAAATAGTTAAGTATTGATAAAACTATGGATTTTATATACACATATAAAATAACACATGCACCTTTGCATGCTTAACCTTAGTTGACGTGTAGACAAGGATTTCCTTTTATATGGAAGTGGGATCTCCAGTGGTGAAAACAAAATGCTGTATCCAAAATCTTAATGATAAAAGTACTTTGTTAATTTTTTTGTGTGCTCTTTCTGTTTCTATAGCTTTTTAAACACTTTCTTTAGCACATAAGAACATTTCTGATTAGTCTCATGAGCTTGCATTTTGAGGGCCAATGAATATCACCAAAACAGTGTAACTAGTTCTTCTGGCTGTCTGCACAATAGCTGTCTTTTACTTTGCTGACTGCTGAAGTGAGGAAATCCAGTTTTAAAAGGATCCTTGCCATTGAAGGCACATGAGAGATGGGTAAAAGGAATTTTATAATGCCCTCTTGCACCCAATTTCAGTGCCCCTGATAAGCTGACATTCGACATGGCTCTGAGAAGTTGTGCAGTGCAAGTGTTTGACCAGCAGGGGGAGATGTTGGACCCTCACAGCAGTCCACAGAGAAAGTGATTTCAATTGGGATTCTTATAAAAATTACAGATCCAAATTTTTTTTTATTCATAGCTGGAAAATAAGATGTTAAAATGTTGTGTTCATCAGCAAGCATTTAACTGAATTGTTACTATTCTAATTTAAAATCTGAAATACTTCTTTATGGTGTCAAGCATCCATGGTCATTGTTTATAGGTTGAATGAGCACAAGAGTTCCTGGATGTTCACCTCAGATGCAGAAGGGTTTTCACTTAATTTCAGATGTTTTTATACAAATCGGCGATATGCAGATTTACGATGATTAAATGCCACTTTGATATGGCAGTTCATTCCAGTGCGGCTGTGATGTGTCCAATAACTTTTCTTTGGTTCCTGAGGCACAACTTGGTTATTAAGGAAGCAATAATACACATGTCATGGTTCTTCATAGTTTTTATTCCAAATCGCCAGCCCTAAGTTTTGTTTCTTTCATTAGATGACTGTCAATTAGGGCCAAACAAACTAATATTTCACGCAGCTGTCACGATAAGACATCAAATATGTATGTTAATAGTTAATGTATTTGTCATTTGCATGGAAATGTGTTATCAATTTCAAGAGACGAGGGGGAGTATAATTAGGAGTCTTGTTATTGTTTTTCTCTCTCTGTTAATAACTTTAAAGTCAGATGTGTATTTATGCAGATTTCAATATGGCATCTGAGAAAAAAAATTCAGGAAGAATAATAAACACAAATGCATTCCTCTGCTACTTTAAGCCATTAGCTTCAAGTCACAGTCATACACAGTCATATTGTCCACTAGAAGGTAGTAGTGAGCCAAGCGTGAGAGGTTAGTAGATAAATTAAGCATTTAAAGAAATGTAGCTCATATCTGTATGTCTTGCGTATGTAAACAGAAATCTCTGTGTTACTCTTAAAGAAACGTAGCTCATGTCTTATGTCTGTAAACAGATATCTGTGTTACTCTTTCACTAGCTCTATAGATTTGTATTGTTTAGTCAGATTTTCAGTTTGAAGAGAACTCGGCCAGTTTTGATTATTCAAAGCAGTTTTTTTAACAGTTGAGGTCTTACCGGACCTTCGGTGAGTGTCCTGTCCCCTCTTCTCTGCTCTGCTCTTCAGGTTGGGAGCCAGTGTCACTGTAATGACTACTGTCAATGTCAGCCTCTCTTCTGAGGCGGCCGCAGATGACCGGGCTGGAAAATTAGCTTGTCGCATTGGCTTTGAATTGAATTGACCTGATTGTACCTTCCACACATGACTGACAACCTCAGCCCCCCCCCTCCTCTACATTCTCCCATGCACCACTTGCTTTATCTGGTCGCTGCCTCCACCTCCTCCGGGCTTCTACTCGGGAAGAACTGAGAAAGCAGGGCCCTTCACCTGCGGAATTGTGAAGCTTTTTATATACTGTATATTTGCCTGCGTGTGAAGGGATAGGTTGTTGTCAACCCCTGGCACCCTCAGAGGAGTATCCAAGCGCCTCCCGTGTCTGTGAGGGACCAATACCCATGCCTGTCTTGCTAGGGCTGGATGCATGTGTGTCTGTGCAGGGGGGAGGTGAACCTCATAAGGTGACCCCGGTATGCAGCGAATGCAAAGTAACCTTGGTGTGCTGCATCTGCCGCTGTTGATGAGAAATGAACAGAGTCCCAGTGGTACACTCTCTCCCACCCCCTCTTGCTGCACCTGGGAAGACACCTTCCTGACGCATCTCGACAAATGAGAGAGAATTTGAGACATTGAAAAACAGTCCATCCAGGTGTTTGTTTAAATTTTTCGCGTTAAGCTTAGAAGTCGGTAGATGTGAACAGCTATTTTAGAAGAGGTAAAGTGTTGGATCAATCAGGTTTGAACCTCAGTGTGTGCAGGAATGATGAGTCGGACTGAGAAAAGGATTTGGTGCTTGGGGATCTAGGCCCCAGAAAGACCTACTGGAGGCCACTGGCCAATTAGCCGCGTTTCCCGCCATCCTCGTTAAGAAGAGCTCTAGCTCGTGGTGGGAGCTTTTGTTTTCTAATTGATTTACAGGGCCATTCCCCCTTGTCTCTCTCTGTGCTGCAGTGCCATTGTGGCACATGATGAATTACCTCTCTCTGGTGATGCTAATGCATCACAAGCTGAACCTGCAGCTGTGCAGCTGCCCTTCATCTAAAAAAAAAACTACACCTCATCAAAGGTATCATCTAAAGCTACATTTGTTTCATCTCAAACTATGCCTCTACTTACCCAAGATGCATGTTTCTGGGTTGGAGCTCTTGAGAGCGATAATGGGTCAGAATAAAATTCTGTGTGGCCTTTCAATTGCCAGGTTCACCCCCGACCACCTTGCATAGATTTATCACGATGTTCAACTAATTATTAGCTTAATTGAATCTATTAAGGCTCCTGGCACTTGAGGATTCTGTGCTCTCAGGGCTTCAAATATCATTAACAGCAGTTTAACCATTATAAGGTGACCTATAATAGGTACTGATTTTCAAACATGTGTATTTCCAACATATCTGTCAGTTTTCTGCACAACTTCCTGCAGGACAGGACTCCATTTGTTTGGTGAAACTCTGAACTGCTTTCCCTCAACCAATGATTCTTAAACGAAATGCTTGTATTTGTCTTTGTTTCACTTTTATTATATACTGAGGCTGAAACCCTGTGGATGAAATTTCGACTTGACTAGGTATTATCTTGAAATGATTGGCAAGTGTGGTAGCAATGCTTCTCTAGCACTTTCTCTCAAATCTGAAAGATTTCCCCCATACCTTTGAATCCATGTAATTTTGCACAACATGAGATGTTACGTAACACAACGTTTTATAAAGAATACTTTTAGGACTGTATTGTGATTAAGTGGAGTGTAATGCATGTTATTACCTTTTGGATTTATCTCATGTTTGGAGTGAAATTGTTCACGCCCAAAGTCAAATGGGATTTTGGTGTGAGTATTTGGTGTTTATCAAGAAAGGAAGTGGCCAGGCAGTGTAGTGGTTGTGTATTGTGCCAATTTTTTTTAGTATTCACAGCAGTATATACATTCAGTCATAGAACCTTGTAGAAAGGGATAGTAGACGCAGTGTCAAGAGGAATATTTTTTTGACTGCAGAGTATTATGGTCTATGCGATAGTGGTATCTCATTTAATATTGCTGCAAAGGATCCATGAGGAGATTCCTTTTATTTCTATACATAGAAAGGGGCTCACTGGAAGGTCACCAGTGTATGACTGGGTCAGGTTCACTCTCTTCATTGCAATTTAGGCCCTGTCCACACATACCCAGGTATTACCCGGGCCTTACATTCTCCAGTTCACCAGAAGCATGTTTATGGAGTGTGGGAGAAATCATGATGAGAATTTGCAAACTCTAATTAGTTTGGCGGTCTCAAACAGGTGAGCCCCACTAGCCAAGAGCACAACTGAACCACTGTTCTACCTTCTAAAAGGTGTGTTCCATTACATTTCTTATCTTTTAAAAGGTTTATTGCATTTAAATACTGGCCAACTGTTCTTTTTAAAGATGTTTCTCAATTCGTTGGTGGTTAATGTTGAAATGAGAGAGAAGTATTTGTTTGGTTTGGTTTCATATGTTTGGTTATAGCAATTGTACAAGAGTCGATCTCTACATCTATACAGACTTTGTTCCTGAAATGTCAATTAACATTCAAAGATTTTTTTTTGTAGCATCCTTTTAAAAAAGTTACACAATTTAGATTTCATGTAAAAGTTATATTAATATTTTAATTTTTGTACTAGTTGGGGTTTTAATATGTGTTGTTCATTTCACTCCTTATTCTTCATGATTGACTGATCAGCTCCTTTATGATTATGATATCCAGTCACAAGGTTGATGATGCATGGTTATACACAGTGCATCTGTACACCATTACAGTTTTTGCAGTACCTCATTGTGGAGTACAGTGCTTCATTTCACAGGACAAGTGCCACACACACAGCCGTGAGTGCACCTGTGGGGGAAAGAAAAATATCCTTCACTCTCAGCTTCATACCTACATCTATTTTTATGGCTCATTTTGCATGTTCAGGAGGCTGCTGCGGGCCGGCTGAATTAGACCCTGGCATTCTTTGCGCCGCTCTTTTTTTCCACACCTTTCTACAGGATTGTAGCTTTTTTCCTTCTCTATGACACCCGCTGCAAATGAGCCCTTGGAGGGAGCGAGTCTGTGGCTTTAAATGTAGATTTCTGTGGCACCAGTGGCTCTCTGTCACACAAATTGATGAAGCAGATTTATGACGGCTGCTGGGCACAACAAATTAAGTTGACAGTGATGTATGGGGGGCTAATGCCACCATGATCCTTGCATAGCACCACTGGACGCTCTCTGCCTGGCTACACTCTTGTTAGGATCTGTTAGGCAGCCACGTAATGAAATTCTACTGACTGATTTGTGTTTTTTTTTCTCCCTCCTCTCTCTCTCTCTCTTTGCTCCTTTACCCCTTTACCTCCACATCTCCTTCTCTCTTGTCCTTTCTTGTACTGCCTTCTTCATCTTCAATTCCCAGACTCATCCGAACGCCAGCAAACTGCCCTTGAAGGATGCTTTTACCTTTGACGACTACAGGTTGGTTGAAAAGTCCTAGCATGTCGAAAAAAGTGGAACTTCTTTTCCCTGCCGAGGATCAAAAAAGAAAAGTGCAAGAAGACAAGCCGGAGGTTGGATGTAGGGCTGTGCAATGGCCTTTAAAATGAGGCGTTTGTTCTCATTGTTCTTTCATTAGCACCAAATTATCTGTGAAGGAATAATTTATCATTGGTCCCCTTTCATCTTTAGATTGTTGAATATGATGCAAGTATGTGCCCCCTTTGGGTAATGTGTGAAGAGAATGGAATCACATCTTGTCAGAGCTAATGTTGTATTCGGTGTCTTTTAATAAATGATGTCCATTTTATTTAGAATAGATGAGGAGGGTGATTTCTGATCTGTTCAGGAAAAATTCTGATTTAAGGTAGAGATATGAGAAGGCTACATTTGTTAGGTTTTTGTTTTGGGCTTTCAAAATGAACATGTTAACATATTCAAATAATTTTTGTTAAATAATTACCTCAAGTGCATTGTTACGTTTCATGTTGAGTGGAAAAGCTAGCTTATAGTTAAATGTAAAAGCTGGCCATTGCCTGAGCATTCTGGCGCTCCTCATTAATGTAACCTCTTAGTGGATCTTCTTGACATTCACCTCTTCAAAATTGTTAACTCATGGCAGAGCTGATACAGTCAACATTTGATTTGTCAGGTCACATCATCACTTTTCCGACTTTCATCACAACCACCATCTGTACTGTTTTTCTAAGTTGATAACCACCAACTTCAACACATTACTCTAAGTTTCAGTCACCATGGTTTATAACTGGGGAGAACTCAGAACACAAGTAAAGACATTCACAAAGCGAATGTTCAACAGTATTGAACTATGCATTGTATTGCAACTGTTATGCAGACATACAGTGTCTTATTAGTGCTTTTGATTTGACTTGTAAGGGGTTGTTTTTACTCTCAGGCCACATCGTTCAAAAGAAGAGAGCCACACTATCCCCAGATAACGCTGACTGAATCTGAAGAAATACTGAATCGTTTTGATTTTGTATTTTGCAGTTCAGCGGCATTTCTAAAAGATTAACCGTGTCTGTTTTTATACTAAAATGGGTTTGCTCAGTTGATTAAAAATCTATTATTTAGAAGAATCTTGTGAAGCGGGATCAGTTTTGAAAGAAAAGATTTTTATAATGTGTTTTTCATTCATCTATTTTCATTCAGGGTCATCTTAATATCTAATCATACAATCCCATGTACTACATTTTTAATACATTAAGATTAATCAGGATTTTGGGTTAATCAGGACTTTTTGGAGGACAATGCAATTAATTTTCGATAACCCTTCATTTTGCAATATTTTGCAACTCAGTGTCCACTTGTTCACTCTGTAAAAGCACTACCAGTTAAAAGTTTGTAATCATTACAGAACGATGAAAATAGGGGTTAGCAAGACTTCTGTTTGTAATAGAGTGGCCAATCACTGGATCCCACACATTCTTGATGAAGTTGAAGTATACTACAATTGGATTCTTTTGAAAAATATACAGATAATGCATCAGGGCTGGGAGAATGAGTCCATGTGTGTCTGTGTGTTTTGTAAGGAAAATGGATATATTCCTCTATCTTGGTTTGGTTTCTATATTTTTTTTAAATTTAAGTTATATTAAAATTCATATTTTTTATTATTAAATACACATGCATTCTAAAGTTTTTTTAGTAGGTTTTAGTTTACCTTGTTTTGCTGTTCAAAAATCGCCTGCATACAAACTGAGTTTTTATTTGGTATAGTCACATCAAATATCTCTAATCAGCAAAACTAGGCTTTCATCTGTCTTTCTACATTAAAATTGAGTTTTAGCTGTAGAAATTTTCCGGCCAAACGTTTGAATCCATGTCGAGGTGACTGTTTGGATTGTGTTTCAGGTGGGCAGTGTCCTCTGTGATGACCCGTCAGAATCAGATTCCTACAGCCGATGGAAGTCGGGTCACATTGGCCCTCATTCCGCTCTGGGATATGTGCAACCACACCAATGGTCTGGTGAGTCCACTTCCATGATCACTTTTTGGGGAGAAAAGCTCAAGCTGCCTGTAATTTTAATGTAGTTCACATGGATATTTTTAAGTGCGTTCCAGTACAGATGAGAAAATAAATAATTTACTTCTGAGCAAACCAAAAGCAATATAACATGCGTTTGTTCCCAATGGATCCTTATATTTATTTGAATAATTTGTCTTTGATTGCGCTCAGTAGCTCTTGACACAGAGCAATATACCGCCTCTGCTCACACACTTATACAAGTGTATTACCCACTCTGTAATGTACTTAAGTCTTAAAATGAAGTTTTATTTTCAAACGGCTATGTGCTTTGAAAATCCTGCTCATTAAATTGGTAATTAAATGGTTTGCTGGTAATCCCCTAGTAAAGATTTAATAGAAACATATTGTATGTGTTGTAACATGGTTTTCTGTTACTTCAATTTTATTTGCCGAACTGCTATTGACTTGATAAGATTTCTTTGATTTTATTTTAGAAGAGAAGGCTTGAATTTTGTTGAGACCATGCTCTTTCAGTAGTCTGTTCCTTAAACAATCATTTTCTGAAATTTCATAGATTTTGTGGCGTATGATTTTTTTTTTTCATCCACCCAAGTATTTCATATTATAACTAATCTTTTTCTTATTGGTTTTTGTTCTTTATTTACATGTAAATAAATCTTTCATTTACTTGAATTGTGGTACAAAAATTTTAACAGGGACCTCACTTTTCCTTCCTTACATTACATTCATAAAACACAGAGTTGCACATAGCTTTAATGGATTAGTTTAGATTTTTTTTTGTTTAAAATGTCTTGTTTTGTCAGAAATATTGTTTTTTATTAAACAGGAACACAAAAGTTAATTAATTTGTCACACATAAAATCACATTTTTTCCCCCCCAGATTACTACTGGCTACAATCTGGAAGATGACCGCTGTGAATGTGTAGCTCTTAAAGATTACAAGGAGGGTGAGCAGGTGAGACTTCACTGCTTCTCAAAAAAAATGTACAAGTTTTTCAATTTAGAAAATATGGTTGTTACTGACATGGATATTATATTTTTAAAATGGTTAATTTTGCAATGTTTTCTGTTTCAAAATACTTTAACCTGTAAAGGTTTCCCTAGCTCTAATAACTCATACAGGGTAGATTGCTTTCAATAAAAAAATTGTTAACTTCTCCAACAAAGTAGGGGATATTTGTGTTTTGTTTGGATATCCCAATGTAGGGTATATTTTGTGTTTTGTTTGAATATCGCGATGTAGGGGATATTTGTGTTTCGTTTGGAAATCTTCTTATTAGACTCAATAAGGAGGCAGAGGTCCACTGGATTTTGAAGTTCCAAGACAATGCAGCCGTTAGTAGAAAGAGTTGTTCAACCTTTATAGAGAAACTTATTGAATTTTTAGAAGGACCTGGCTTCTGCACTCATTGCCAAACATACCAGAATCAGATTAATATATCATGGGTTTGCTGGCTTTATTTTAACCTTGGAGAGAATCTCTGGAGGATTGCCCAGAGAAAACAGAAGACACTTGACCTAACCATGTAGATGACCTAAAGGCTGCTATCAAAAGAGCCTGGTCTTTTATCACTGAGCACTGCCACAAGACTTTTACCTAATACTATGTCGCACAGGAGTAATTCATGCAAAATGAGGTTTACCAATTAGTGAGGACATGGAAATTAATGCTATAGTTTTCAGAATTTTTACATTTGTGTTTATAAAAGTATGATGTCATGTAAAAGCCACATTTTCAGAGACATAAACATCCAATATATTGTTTTGAAATATTTTACACTGCATGTAAAGAACCTCATTAACAAGAGTTTTTCTTTTTTACGATTTTGAAACTTCCTAATTTTATGAGATGCACCTTTTCTACCTTCCCTCTACTTTGAAATCTCCAAAATGTTTGGCAAAACCACTAGGATTTCTTCCTCCCAATGCAATTTTTAAATCAACGATTCCTATATTCAGCACTGTAGTGCTAGTCTATGTATGCGCTTTAGTGATGTGTTGTCAGTCAGTGGTGACCAGAGGATGATATCAGGGCAGAGGTATTCAGATCCAGCCATGGGTAAAGTTAATGCATGGCGTCCACCGTGACAGACCAGGTATACACCCCCCCTCTCTCCTGAATGTGAATTATTTGATAAGATTCACAGAGACAGCCAGTGCAGGAAGAATGAGAGTGCTGGGCCAGTGTTAAGGACTAGGTGAGTGTAGAGGGTGGCATTTGATCCCTGATTCCTGCTGCTGATTTAACACTGGGCCAGAACATGATGTGTTAAAGCTGAGGACTGTGCATCTCTCTCTACTTGGTTTCTCTCTCTTCAATTTCACATTTACATTTAAAGGAAACCGTGAGCTGGTTATAAAAGGGAGATATGAACAATTGCTACTGGTCAAATATGAATGAATGATCTATGCTAAACGTGTTTTCATTCAGAGCCAGAGAATAGATGAAGAAATTCTAAAATGTTTCAAACTCTATCTATAATCTCAAGGGATGTCGATGAATGAGAATGTAGAAAAAAAGGAAAGTGCTGCTCTCCACCCATTCCCATAGACCTCTTCACATATGTCTGTTCTACCTAGAGGTACTGTTGTTACTGTACACCAATTTAACAGTTTTCTTAATTTGTGTTTTTCTTTAGATCTACATATTTTATGGGACAAGATCCAATGCCGAGTTTGTGGTCCACAATGGTTTCTTCTTTGAGGACAATACTCATGATCGTGTGAAGATTAAGTTGGGTGTAAGCAAGAGTGAGCGTTTGTATGCTATGAAGGCCGAGGTGCTGGCACGTGCCGGGATCCCTGCGTGAGTATTAATTTAAATGTACTTGGATAATGGTTGTAATTTCTGTATGGCTAAATATTAATATGATGTGCAAAAATATTCTCTTCCAATAACAGAAGTTCAAGTGATAAGGAATTAATGCATTAATCTTGTTAAAACTGTAGTATCCCCAATTAGGGTAACTGGGGTCGGTGTTGGCTCAGTGTTTGAAAAGCTAAGTTGCACATTGGGAAGGTCACCATGTTCTTTCAACATGCGCATATTTCCACTTTTCACTTTTATGGGTAATTCATTATAAATACCTCTCGGGACAAGAACGTTGTTGGACTTTGGGAGAAAGGCAGTTATTCCCGGAGAATATCTGTACAATCAGGGGAGATAAATGGGAACTCTACCCAGAGAAGTTTAATGCTGTCTGAACATAGAACGTTTTATTGGAGAGGCAACGGTACTAACCAGTTTGACTTTAATTCTTGTAATTTGTGACAAACTTAAGTTAAGTTTAACAAAGTATAGCGACTTTGAACCGAATTGTATTTTTTTTAACAGGTATAAAATCTTTTTTTTTTTCTTTCATGTTTTAGCAATGCAGAAACAATAATAAACTGAATATTTGATCAAGTTAGATCAGTGATTTATAAAGCATAAATAAATTATAGGAATATTTCCAAAGACAAACAAAAGTTGTTTAAAATGATCATGATTTAAATTTTGACCAAAATAATCATAATAATATTTTTCCCCATTATCGAGCAGCAATAATTCTTTGTAATACGATACGATCAAGGAAACTAAGTTTACAAGATTAACTTTTAATATTATTTTAAGCAAAAAAAAATCTAGAAAACTAAAATTATCAGCCTAAATGATAATGTCAAAATAATTTCCTTTGTGGTCTCAATGAGGGCCATTGTACAAAAAATGTAAAGACCTCTCAAAGATGTTTAGACATTTCTCCATACTGTGCTAGGAACCATCTTCCACGTTTAAGAGAATTACAGTCCAGCAAAACCTTGTTTATTGGGGAATATTGGCATCAGTGCAAGCTGTACGTCACACAGAACAATATCTGTTCAATCTCCATTAAACGGTCCACAGAGGCCTGAATGAAATTGCCGAAGATAAGACTGACAATGATTCTTTTAATCCCACCATAAGTCCGACAGGAAGAGTCCGTAGAAATGCTAAGGTAATTAAATGGTAAATTATAAATGATTAAGCATGTTTTTAAAAATGCATCAGGTTCAGTGGCCTCTCATCGCTTCAGATCAATCAGTTGTCATACGACGGGGAGCAGCACCACAGCCTCGTGCAGGCGGGAGTCCTCCATTAGCACCTGCCTTTTCTGCTGGAGTTAATTGGGGTTTAATTTGAGAGAGCTGGAGGGAGGGAGTCCATTGCTGCTTTGAACCCTCTGTGGTATTTCCACTCCTCAGGTCCAGTGTCTTTGCCCTTCACTGCAGCGAGCCACCAATATCCGCTCAACTTCTAGCCTTCCTGCGGGTCTTCTGCATGACTGAAGGTGAGAAGCTTCTTTTGTTCAATAGCAAATACCATATTAACTGTCACCCATGGGCTCTAAAACTGGAAGCTTCTTGCTCTAAAACAGACTGGACAACAAAGACAATACGAGTACTCCTTTTGGTCTTTAATTGATTTGGACAGTGACTCTGGATCAGTCCTTTCATACATCTGCCACAGTGAAAAATTCATAAGCATCCATGTAAGAGAAGTTTTTGTGATGAATCCCATAAAGCAAGGCCATGTCCTCTGGCAAGACCTCTTAAGCCTGAGCCGATGCATAATTCAGAATTTATATGTTAATTTTTAAACGAAATGAAGCCCCTTATGCTAGGGGCTTCTATTTTACTGGTTTGACAGGATCCAGCGATGTGCACTCATTCACCCAGCCCTTTCATCTCGTTAGCAAGCGTGTAATCATACCTTACATAATCGCTACATCAGACCTGCCTGCTCACTCGCACGGCAGATTACTTGCTTAACCAGAGAGGTGTGCGTTTCTGATTGCAGAGGAACTCAGGGACTACCTGGTGGGCGATCACGCCATCAACAAGATCTTCACCCTGGGCAACACTGAATTCCCTGTCAGCTGGGAGAATGAAATCAAGCTGTGGACGTTCTTGGAAACACGGGCTGCATTGCTACTCAAAACCTATAAGACGAGCTCAGAGGTGCTAATTATCTTTTGAACAATGCTTCAAATTACTCTCGTGGTGTTTATAAATGTCTGTTTAGTCAGTAAGATGCTTTCAGAGAAGTAGTTGTGTTTTGTTATATCTTAACGGAGTTTTATCCATTTTTGAATTAAGTAATGAAAGAATCGCAAATGTCTCTCAATCTTTTGTTTGTTGAGAGTTCAAATAATCTTTAACATTTCCACACTTTACACTTCATATACTGTATCACAGTTCTCTCATCCAGAAATGCCCTGTTATTCATTGTTTATACATCTTTACTCAATTACTCTATATTTTGTCTCTACATCTACTTTAAACTCCCTTCTATCCATCCATCCATCGTCTCATGCATTCATTCTCTCCATCCATCCTGTTTTAGTATCACCACCCATCCATCCATCCTTCATTCTCTAACCCTCTTTGCCCATCCATCCATACTTCCATCCATCCATCCATCCATTCATACTTCTGCTGTTTCACTAACGTCATCCATTGTTTCATGATCTTTATCCATCCATCCATCAATCCTTCATTTGTTTCATGGTCCCACTCTTTAAGTTCATTCTTTATCTCTTTCATTCTTTATTTCACTGTCTATCCATCCATCCTTCTCAAAATCTCACCCCATTAATCCGTTCCCCTCTACCTTAAAATGTATCAATTCATAAATCCTAGTAAAAAATACTTTAACCCCCCCAATCATCTGATCATCTGAGGTATCTTCGCTCATCCTCAACTTTTGAGTCACTTCTATCCATCCATTTAAATCTGATTTAAAATTATTATTTGTCCCCTCTTCTCAGTGTATGCTTTAGTCTCTGATTAGAATCTGACATTAAGCAGTTTATTTAAATATTCGTAAAAAATAAATAAACGAACACCAAACAGTAAATACATTAACCAAAAAGCCCTAGTCTGAACCAATCCTCATTAGTTTGATTTGTTTGGTGTTCTGTTTCAGGAGGACCAGTGTATGCTGGAGAAGCCTGACCTCTCTTTGCACTCCCGCATTGCTATAAAACTCCGACTGGCAGAAAAAGAAATTCTCGAGCACGCAGTGTCCTGCGGTCGAGCCAAACGCCTACACTTTCAGAAGCAGTTCGACGAAGGAGCCCTACTTCCACTCTATGAAGAAAGTGAAATTGCACTTTTAGAGAATTCAGGTGCCAAGCTCCCCATCATCCTACGCCAACTGCAAGAAGACGACGAGTGTGTTCAGGAGGAGATGAACCTGGCCCAAATCAAGCCTGACGCTGTCTGCTCAAATTCCTCCAAAAGCCCTGTCCTCAACGGCCAGTGCAAAGATCTCAATGGTAATCAAGAGGATCCTTTAGAAAAAGATGCTCTACTGAAGGAAGGTGAGGGTGAGAAATGTGATCCGAATACCAAAATAACTGAAGTTGAACAAAAAGATGGCGACAACTAGTTTTGAGCAGACGATAGTGGAAGTCTTAGGTCCTGCTATTAATTTATTTTTGTTTAAAAGACTCACAAATAGGATAAAAAAAGCTTTCTAAACAACAAGAGGATTTCATTTTTTTTTATTAAATAACGCTTATTTGTGAGATATTAAAAAGGCTGCTGTTTTATTTTGAGTTTTAACCAGTGCCACATTTGGTTGGTTTTGTAGTAGCTTTCTCGGTGTTGCCAGATTGGTGTCTTGTTGCCAAGGTGACGAAATCCCTTGTCTTGTAGACTCTTGTCTAGATGGATGCTTGCTCAAACAAGGCAAAAGGTAAAAATCCATATCAATGACTTTAATACAGTAATGTTGCCAAGGATTTTTCTGTTTAGTTGTTATAAAACCTAAACAGGGAATTAAACGACAGTCTCGACTCATCCTTGATATTTAGCACCGCTTGACAATCATTACTCTTTTTGTTCGGACATCGGTCTGTGAAGAGATCATCACTGCCTCGCCGCACGCTAGCTACTTTACCTGGACGAAAAGCAAGTTTACTGAAACTTTTATATGTTCTTGCACTTCAGAGTTTTAACAATGCTGCACAAAGTGAGCATTAGTTTTTTTCAGGATACGAGTTGGTTACTCTGCGCTGTGAATGTATTTAGAGTTTGTGTTAATACTGGTCAGCCTTTAAATGTTTCTTTTAAAATTTGATGTATTTCAGTCTTTAGATTACTTTTTATTTTTTTGAGATTTCTCTATTATATGAAAATTCTTTCTAGTTTTGTCATGCTTTGTGTTTAACTGAAAGCCTTAAAAGTAATTTTGTTTGATCGCAAACAACCATTGTTCCCAGATAAATAACATGGTCTTCTTTGAATTAAGCTAAAACAATGTTCAAGTTTTGCAAAACACTATTTTCCACCAGAAAGGAAAGGTATGCTGTTTTATTTTCTTAAGTGGAAAACAATTATATCTTATTGGATGTTGTCTACTATAAGTGGACCCTCCAAGCTTTAAGTGTTACATATTTGAAAATAAAAAACAAATCAATTTCTCATCGATAACTGTTGCTGTTTAAATTATCTTTTAATTAAAAATGGCAGAAAATGTCATTACCTTTTTGTTTTTGTAATTTTGCTCATTAACCACAACTGGTTTTGGTTTTCTTTTTGGTTTTTGTTTACAATCTAGCAGCATTGCAATTGCAAGTATTTTGTCTGCTGCATGGTTCAGTTCACTCTTTACATTTCTGTTTTCGATGAGTGAATGCATTGTATTTAAATCTCTATCTCTTGTTCTTGCTGCTTCTGTATATAGATTTTTAGCCTTTAAAATCAACAGCTTTAACATATTCTCAAATCTTTGCATTGAATTGGAGTGCGTCGGTACAAATGTATGTGTAAGACATCAGAGTCTAAAGAATAAACTTCTGTGCATTTTTCACCTGAATCAAATAAGGTGAAGTGCTTTTCTTCGAATAGCTGACTTGTCTATCCGTCTTTTCGAAAGCTTTTTTTTAACCATCCCATTACGAGACATAAGAGCACTCACCCATTGTCCTTTCATTCTTCATTTGAGTTTTTTTCCATTCTTTGCCCCAAGCCCCATTACAAATTTATAAAAGAAACATTATCTTGAATCATTTAATTCGGGGCAATTAAATTTTGAAATTCTGCATTGGTTATTTATGGGCTTCAAGATAAAACTCCTTTAATCCTTGAATAGATTATTATAATGGGCAATCATGTGGGCAGTAGTAAACTCGGGCAGCCCTGCACATGTCCGGTATTGTTAGTATTCTTCTTGTCAGGGTTGAGAGCAGCAGTGCACGGAGCTCCCTTTGGCCTGGGACCATGCCACCAAAGTAATTCTTCCTATGAATAATACACAGCACTTCTATTAATATAGAATGCCGTCAGGCCTCAGGCAGAAGGCCCATTGTCATGCAAGTATTTACCAATACATGTCACTGGTGCTGTGTTTCAGAGAGCGCTTTCTGCAAAGGTTGTAAGGTCACATTTACAGTACATGCATGCTAAGTGCAAGATGCCAAACCAGAACTGTTGAAATGGGAAGATTACTTTTTAGCTTCATTGCTAAGGGATGTTGTAGTGCAACATGTATGAAGTAATGTACTATATATGCTTCATTCCAAAAACTGACGTCTGTGTTTACTTAAACATGGACTATAATGATGATGTTTTCTTAACCTGTATGTTTTAATTGGCCTGTCATTACAGCTTCCACAAGGTTTGTAGTCTTTTATAGGGATTTTTGTTTTATCTTTCAGAAAAGCATGTTTCAATTTAGTAAGTGTTATTGAAGAGAAGACTTGAATCTATTCTACCATACATAGCTACCAAATATTTGGATAGGGATGAATTTCGCACTTAAAAATAGATGTCCTTTCAATTGGGGTTTAGTTTTTTTTATTTGTGCCAATGCACTGCACTATGGCATTTTTGCATTCTGTTATTTTAATGGAAGAAACACAAAGGTTGCCCCTACTTAATTTCCACCTACAAGTAAATTTGCAGCAATATCACCTTGATGTTTACAGCTTTAGGTTGCTCTAGATCAGGGCTGGTCAAAGTAATTCCTGAGGGGTTGCTACCTTTGTTGGTTTTGTTCCGAATTCGTTTCAAGAGAATGAGGGTTGAAATGAAACTTGGCAGGACTGCAGCTCTCCTTGCTCACCTCTGGTCTTTACAGTTTCTGTAAATGAAGTGTCATCTCCTTTATCTATGACTATACAAATATGTGTGTTCAGTCTTGGGGTAGTAAAGGACAGTCACTGGATAAAAAGAGATGATTTAACCCATGAGGTGTACCTCATTCATAAATCAACTATAGCCTACATCAAATGTTCAAGATAGTTTTTTTTTTTTTTTTTTGCTCTTAGAAGGGAGTCATTTCCCTTGCATTGTTTTACTGAAACTTCCATTTCACACTTCATACTTTCATTTTTGTTGGATATTTTGTGTTTGAGGCATTTAATGTTATTTTTTGTCTGGACACTAGAAACTTTAAGTTCTACTCGAAATTACAGCTTGGTGAATTGGGCTTTATTATGTTCTCTGAGAAGAAGCAAAAATGAGCAGTTTAGTATGTAGAATAGATCTGTATTCCTTAACAGTCTGTAAAACGTATTTCTATAGTCATTGTTTTTTTTTTCAGTGGAAGTTCCATACTGTATATTTTAGAAGAAATTAGATTTTATAAAAATAAGCAACTTTGTTTGAGACCTGAAATTCTGGAACTTAGAATGTTTTGGTTACAGTTTAGTTCAGATAGAGTTGTTATTCACGAGCGTTCCTCAATTTAACCTTGTCCAAATTATTTCACATACTAAATTAGATGTCCATCAGGTACTGACTTTTGTTTTTACTTTTGTTGTAGTTTTCATTGTAGATATAACTCTGTCTCTTTTTTTCCATTTGCTACAAAGTGCTTAATTTGGAATGAGAAGATATCTAGAACTTTACTCGCACAACATCTATCTTCAAAATGTCTTGATGTTTTGAACTTTAAGTTCTGAATTTCTCAAAATTCAATTTAGTGTCTGGGCCAGCACCATGAAGCCTGCTGGAGTCACGTAGCAAAAATATCTATACTTAATTAATTTGAAAGCATTTTTCTAGAAAAGTAAATTGTCAAAGCAACTTAATTACGTGTGTTCCTACCGTATACTCTACCTGGGAAATCATTTATCATATGCTATAAGAATTATTAGTAAGTGTTTGATTGTGAAAGAAACTGCATAAAAACTTAAGCTTCTTAAACGACTTCCAAAGAACTCTCTGAACAGAGTAGTTGGGCTTTTACAGCAGATGTAACCTTCATAATGGAAGCAAGCATTCATAATTGATGAGACAGGACTGAAGGTCTGGGGTTTGGCCTGCCGTGACCGTCCCACACCACTCTCGACCTCTGCTCCTTATGGAACTGACATGCGGAAAGAGGAGCGCATGGAAAAAAAATGAAGTTGTTGGTGGCTTTGCACGTTATTTATTTAGTGAAGTTTCAACATTACCAGCTCGCCTTAGCATCATGTGTTTTTCAATGTACATCCATATTACCATCTTCAGTTCTTAGTTAACACATAAAACGATACTTTATGGCCACACAAAAACCTCTGCTGTGAGTTCAGTTACAAGTTTCACCATCTGCTGGGAGTGCTTTGAATCCAACTTTTAAAGCACATGTTTGGGTAAATATTTGCTAGCCTAAAAACAGCTCATTAAAAGTCTTCTCTTTTTGCCATCACATGGACAACACGCGCTCTCGGCTCGTCCAAAACAGGCCCTTTGGTCTGCACTTGCCCCAAACATCCTGCTTGAAAGTAGCAGAAGTTCAAGCTGATTTCATATTCCTTTTCAGCAAGCAATATTTAATTTTTAATCCTATTTAAGCCAACTGGAAATAGTATTTTGCAACAGTGAAACCACAGCATGTATAATTGATGTCTTGTCTTAGCTAATGCAGTGGGAATGTTTAGCAGTGGAGCAGGGAGAGAGTGATGCATTGAAGAGCCCTCGGGCTCCAGCCTGGACCTGCTCACCTATCCAGACGTAGAAAATGGGGCTGTGCTGCGGATACCCTCCAAATGCAAATGGCATGCTGATAAAAAGCCATGAATCCATTGTGTGGGATGCATTTTGTCGACGTGTTCGCCTCTGACATGCCTTCACAGACTGACCTCTCGCCTGCCGGATCAGAGCCGGAGTCCCACCGGAGATGCTAGTTATATACTTGGATGGGCAGTCGACATGCAATTTTGCTGTTCTCTGTGGAAAAGGCCAGTCATATTTTGTCGTTTGGCCTTTTTTTTTTTTAAGAAAGAACTCTGATCAACACATTTTAAATGAATGTATTTTCTATAGAAATGTTTAGATACTTTTTGCATTTAAAGATTAAGAGTAGTTAACTAAAATTCACAATTGAAATAAAACTATTAGCTGTCCTAATTGTTCTGTATACATGTTATTACTGGACCCAGCCCCCCATTTGTTTTTTAACTTTCTGCTTTCTGTTGCCTTATTAGTATATTTAACAATCCTTAGACTTTCATTAATGCATTTTCTTTCACATCTGCTGTCATGTATAAAAACATTTTAACTGGTTACATTTTACAATTTAGAATTACTGATTATAGAACAACAAATTAATAAAGGAAACCAGCACTCAACGAATGTAGAATAAAGGCACTTTGACTCCAGATACATGATTAATATGTGTCTAAGACACCAGAAAAATACAAAAGCTAACCTAAAGAAAGTCAACCAATATTTTCCAAAGATTCTAGATTGAAAAAGCATAATCATATTTCATGCTTTGTTTCCTGAGTTAATTATGTTTCTTTATGGTTCCTGAGTTAACTATTTATTGTAGCTATAATCTTAGGCACTGTTTTTTTTTTTTTTTTTTTTTTTTTTCAATTGTTGAACCACATTAGGCCTCTTTTATGAAGCTGCTTTGAAGCAACTGCAAAAAAGCGCTGTATAAATATATCTTGATTAGTTGACAACTTACCTGAAACAATGATAGATGGAAAGGTTGAAGTGATATATGAGTATATAAGGTATTTAGTTTACCTTTTGGTAACTTTTTAAAGAGTGATTCACATTCTTTTCATTGTAGACATAACACACTTCAAATAGTGTCTTTTTTTCCATTTGCTACGAGGTGCTTCTTTTGGAATAAGCAAACATCTAGAAGGAATGTCTTCCTTCCTTCACCAGTGAAATCATCTCTTCTATGCTATGATAATTATTAGTAAGTGTTTGGTTTTGAAAGGACCTGCATAGAAACTTAAACTTCTTAGACAACTTCCAAGACCTCTCTCAGCAGAGCAAGTAGGCTTTTACAGCAGATGTGTAATACATAATATTGATATTAAAGAACATATTATTTTTAGTCACTGAATTCCCATGTTTGGTCTTCTGTTTAAACTTTCTGCTTTCTTGATCCCATAAAAGAATGTGATGTCATTCAGTAACTTGTTGTATCAATCTATTGAATTGTGTGTATAAAGTGACTTATTTACACTATTTGGTTCATTTGGAACTATTTTGAAAATTACTAGTTCAGATTTCAGAGTATATTATTTTGCAGTACTGTCATCTTAACCATCAGGTAACAAATTACTGTATAGAGATGCTTCTTTTTTCCACTTTTGGAAAATGTCCTTGCAAAGGTTTAGACCAGATGTGGAAAACTTGAGTGGAACTGGAGAAGGAGCCTGCCTCCAGAAAACAACCTGAAAATGTATAAATCGTATACATGTACTTAGATTTAATAGCAACGAACACAATGTTGCAAGTCACAAGCCTAGAATAATTAATTTGCATCAACTGCATTTCATTAAGGTTGGAGATTTAGCCCTCTAGGAATGGAGATGGACAAGCTTTGTTTAAATATGCTTATGGTGTGAACTTGTAATGTTTCAAAGTTGTTGTTAACATTTATTATTGCCTGGACTTATTCTAAAAAAAATGTCTACAATATTTCAAGAGACGGTGACCGTGTCATAGGGGTTTGGCTGTTGATATCTTCACGGAGTTGAGTTCAACATTTTAATTGCCTGTCAACCCAGTATGAGAATTGGTGCCAAAAACCCTGTGACCTTCAGGATTCAAAAGCAGTAGATTTCTCAAAGCTGATGTTTGCACCAATAACATGGACCTGAAGGTCTCAACTTTCCCTCTTTTATTTCCATAAGCCATGCGAGTCTTTGTCTGCTGTCCTATAACAGGGTAAGACCATGCCCCAGAAACAAAGTGGGGGTAGAATGTGACCGACCAAACCAGAGCTTGGCCATCCCCACAGAGTTGTTAATTCTGCTCGCCCTGCAACAGCGTGAATGAGGGAGACATCATTCTCTATTCTCCCAGGTCAGAGTGGGAACAATTAAGTGTAGAGGGCGCGGGGAGTGCGCTGCGAGCCGGCCGACAGTTGATGAATGTGTGGGCAGGCTGCAAGTGACAATATGCAGACAAGCGAGATCATTTGCAAATGGATGCAGGGAGACACAGCGAGGGAGCGGTGGAGACGCAGTGGCACGGGGCAGAACAAGGGGGAAGGGTTTAACCCTTTTGCAACTGTCTCAAGGAGAAAGGAGGCAAAATGAGACCAGGCCAAAAAATATCAATATAGTGGCCATGCAATTTATTGAGGTTGTGAAATTTGATTTTGCACGCACAGACTTGTGATGTACCTCTAAAGGTGCAGAGAGCAACTAAAATAAATGAGGTGGTCATGTACTGGTTAGGTTATTACGTTTATTTGCATCACAGCATGGTTCGTGGCCATTTGTTTTTAGCTTGCTATTGCCATAAAGATTTTCTATGGCATCTTGGCCAACTTGTCATTATATTGTTTGAAAATGGTTTTTAATGATAAAAGTATTTTCTTGACTTCCAACCCTAGTCATATATGGCCAGCTTTCTTATCACTATCATCAGGAATAAATAAAACCCAATAATATTAATTACAGAAAGATATGTATAAATACTTAGGGTTTTTTGTACCAAATTTGTTTGATTAATCAAGAATCTCACCCATGATATTAAAATGGGTTGAGATAGCTCTATTTTTATTATTGGTTTTCTTCCTTTTTTGTGTTCGATTGTCGTTTTGCAAGTTAGAAATGTGTAACATGTAGAGCTGACTGCTTAAAAAGGTAGTTTGTTGCATTTCAAAAACTACCAAAAACTTGACCCAAATACCAAAAACTTACCCAGCAACTTGATATCAAGATTGTGTTTGAGTGTGTCATCCAATCACAATAATTACGTCTGGTCTGATGTGACTATGATGATGACAAGGCAATAGCAAATCGTACACTGAAAAAAAAATGCTGGTTTATTGTGAGGTTGTAGTCAGTTTTTTAAATGATTTACAGTACTTAACCAATTTAAGAAACTCGTGTTGCATTCTGGGATAGTCTCAGATCAAAGATCAAATGGATAATGGATCAAAATCCTGAACACTATCTTCTGCTTTTTAGTTGGTCAGTGGAGATGGAAAAGCTACTAAAATACATGATTAAATTACATGTTTCTGTGTATGTAATGTCTGTGTTGAGTTAGCTGAGTTTGTAAACTTGCTTGTGCAAATGTGTGATGCATTGAATTAAATAAATTAAAGTGATATCTAAGTGTAACAGTCAGTAGACCGTGGTATAATAGAGAGTAGGAGTTCAAACGAAAAGCACAGATGCTATTTGGTTCAGAATACTGAAGCAGACAACTTTACACTTCCGTGCTATTCTCTCTTCAAGTTTATGTTCTTTATTTAAACTCATCTCTATTGAAAATATAAATTCAAAAATAGTTAGTTAAAAAATTACATTTATGGAAGTGCAACAGAAAATGTATTTTTCTGGCAATTTTCTGCCAGTACTTTTTCTGTTTTTGAGGTGTGCATGTGTGTGTGTGTGTGTGTGTGTGTGCGTGTGCGTGTGTGTGTGTGTGTGCGCGCTCGCCAATTCTTCTGGTAGAACCATAGTTCTCCTCATTCTTGTGTTATCTCAAAATACTACAGTTTTCATCACTTCCCAATCAATGACTAAAAGAATGGTTATTCATATGGAAATCTTGTGATCTAACCCAGGACCAAGTGGATACAGAATTTAGATGATGATTAGATGTAAAAACCAAATGTCAGTTTCCCCACCATGGCATGTCCCTGTGTTTTTAATATGTTGTGGTTTCCCAGATTTCTACTGTGCTGTCTTTTTATTTCCTTGAGGTATTTTAACAATTGGTGTTAAATTGTTCATGGGGTTCTCTTGTATACAGAAAAAGATTTTTATTGCCAAGTATATATTTATGTGCAATGTTCCAATTTAGTTTTTTATTTCTATGTCCAGGAGTGCTCTTTTGATAAGTTTGGTCCATAAGCAAATAATGAGTCATACATTAAGAACCCACAGCATGACAAGATGAAATTGATTTGACAATCTTAAGGCCAACAGTTAAAAAATCTAGACCTATGCAATCAAGAGGTTTGTCCCCAAACTTGCATATTTTATTTGTTATCCATGTGATCAAAGCAGTCAAGCATCCCATCTCTCTTAAGTGCAGCTGGTGATGTTGATGGGCAAAGGATGATTTGAATCAAATCAAAGTCCATTACCCCAACAGTGATGGAGGAAGCAGCAGCGCTATCCACTGTAATCTCACATTAATCATGCTTTCTCCTGATATGTTAATCCGACTGCATCTATATTTAATGCTGGGAAGACGTTCCCCTTGATACATCACTGAGGAGATGTGTTAAATAGAGTGCTGTAGGGGTGTCAGAATATCCACTCAGCTGACTCCTTGTGTACCCCGTGCTTTGCTAATGAAAAAGAAAAGCCCTGCGCGTTACAGGGAAATGAGGCAGTATTGAATGACTACAGACAGCCTTCAGCCCTGTCAAAGATGAAGCTCTACCTGTGTTCATCTATCTTTTCATCCACCACTCCCTCCTTTGTTTCCCTGAGTACCTTCATTGAAGGGAAACTCTCAGTCCTGACAGAACCATCCCCCCAAGCAGTGACATGTCGGGCAATCAAATGAGCCATGGTTTGTGAATCTATATTCATGTGTGTTGTATACTGCAATAGCAATGCTAACACGTCTGCCCTGCAAGAAGAAAAATACCTAAATGATCCTTTTTTTTTTTTAAGTTTTTCTCATCCTCAAGTCTGTAATATTCTTCTTCATGGGTTGTGCATGTAATTAAGTGTTTGCTTGTCCTGAGTTCGTAATGTCATACAAAATTCCAGGCAAAATGATAGATTTAATTTTAAGCGTACTGGTTATCTCACCTCTGTGCCTTAATTGACCTCCAGATGGAAAATGAGGTGTGGACAGCTGACTCCACGCCTTCACTTACCCATCTGACATGTAGATCAATCACCGTGTTGATCCTAATACCCTTAACAAGGTATGTCTAGGACTCGAAGGACATTTTACCATTTCACTTTTATTTTATTGCAATAAAGATCCATGTTCAGCTCAGGATCTTTCCACATCAGTTATCAGTATGACTTATATCAGTCATTTTTTGCAGATTTAAAGGTTTTTCTTACACTGGAAGTTTTTATGCCCACTTCTGATTGGTTGCCTACATCAATTTTTATAAAAAATGAAATAAATAAATAAAAAATAAATACAAAAACTATGAATATATACATATGTATACACAATATATATATATATATATATATATATATATATATATATATATATATATATATATATATATATATATATATATATATATATATATATATATACACTCACCTAAAGGATTAGTAGGAACACCATACTAACATGGTGTTTGAACCCCTTTCACCTTCAGAACTGCCTTAATTCTACGTGGCATTGATTAAACAAGGTGCTGAAAGCATTCTTTAGAAATGTTGGCCCATATTGATAGGAGAGCATCTTGCAGTTGATAGAGATTTGTGGGATGCACATCCAGGGCACGAAGCTCCCGTTCCATCACATCCCAAATATGCTCTATTGGGTTGAGATCTGGTGTTTAAGAAACCAATTTGAAATTATTTGAGCTTTGTGACATGATGCATTATCCTGCTGGAAGTAGTCATCAGAGGATGGTGGACATAAAGGGATGGACATGGTCAGAAACAATTCTCAGGTAGGACGTGGCATTGAAACGAAGCCCAATTAGCACTAAGGGGCCTAAAGTGTGCCAAGAAAACACACACCATTACACCACACACACCAGCCTGCACAGTGGTAACAAAGTATGATGCATCCATGTTGTCATTCTGTTTACGCCAAATTCTGACTCTACCATTTGAATGTCTCAACAGAAATCGAGACTCATCAGACCAGGCAACTTACCTAAAGGATTATTAGGAACACTTGTCCACCTTACCTTGGTTTTACATTACAAGTGAAATATCAAGGGATGAGTATTGTCAAGTCAAGTTGGCGTTAAAAGCATTTGAAGTTGCTGGGACATTACCTGATGTCCTTTTCATTGTAGAGGTTAACTACTTCCGAGTATGTGTGATGACCAAGAAGAAAGCACCTGTAGCACCCAGCAAAAATATAAAAAGGCTTTGCTGCGACTGACCTTGGATCTTGTGCATATATTAATGTACATTTGAGTTGTTTTTTTATTGTCACTAGAAATGGTTGTCTTCATTAAAGACTTACCCTATGAGGCCAACTAATTCAGCCTTCCCCCAACACCCAACTCAATAGAGCCACTGGAACCCAACTCCATCTGCTGTCGAACATCGCTCACTGACCGGTGTAATCAAAGGTCCATTTCCCTCATCCTTCTCATTTTGGTGCAAATATAGCCAATCATATCAATCCCATGGGATACCATTGAGGGATTCGACCTCAAGCAAGACACACATGTTACTACAAAATGTAATATAAACAGTTTTTGCAATAATTTTAGTTTTTAACTGACTGTTCTCTAGAGGCTAACAAATCATGTAAAGTAGTCATTGATATTGCCTTGCTTGATTTATCTCTAATTTTCTTTTAATGTAAACATAATTACACCGCAGTTGCATTTTTACTGTTAGAATGGTATTTCTTTGAAATTTTTCCAGTTAAACTGGCGGACAACTGATTTGTTCCCTGAAATTAATAAGGACATTTTTCTCTTTTTTTGTTCCTGTTTATGAAAAGTAAATGACTGAACAGATTCAAAATCTATGATCAGATTTAAAATCACAAACAGTTGAGTATTTTATATGTTCAGACTCTTGTTTCTTGTTCTCTGCTTTTATAATGTTTTACAAAAAACATATTCCAGTGTACTTATCCAAATCAGTCAGGGGATATATTTAAAATTATGTCAAAGATCCGGATAAGCACTAACATTAGATGGAAACTGTTACTGACAGTGACTGAAGCCAGTCTTCTCTTAAAAGCCCGCTCACATGCTCGGTGATTGGCTCTGCCGTGTCTTACCGACGCGTGATTTGTTGCTGAAGCTGTCCCTGAAGTTTTTCACAGGTCTTTTCTGTTTAGCAAATTAGGCTTCACTTCACGTGCATCTTCCAGTCTTCCATTGTAACAAGTAAGTACTTAATGTCTTATTATAATAACGTTTGTTCTGCGTTGCTCACGCCAGCTAGAAGCATTTTAATATTCCCATAGCTGACGCATATGGTTTTTATGAACGGTTAAATAATAAATCAATTTTGTGCCCCATAGTGGTGCTATAGATAGAGACAAAACAGTTATGTTTATTATTTTAAGACTTAAACTGTTTAAACTTTCATACGTAATGCTTTGAGCTTTAGGGTAGATAGCTATATGACACTGGTCATGAAGGTTCAAATCGAGTATGTGTAAAAATGTAGATAAAGATAAATAGATGTCCAAAATAAATAATGTCCATTACTTTTTTTTAAAAACATGAACAAGTGGTGTGAGTAGGCCCCATATATGTCTCGAATAGTGGAGGAACAGGAAAAAAATTATCTATTTAAATTCAAATAGACTTGGAGAAACAGACACTATGTTTATTCTGAATAAATAACTTCAACATTCTCCAGCGGTTTCTCTTGAATGAGATTAAAGAGATTAAGGCACAAACAAAAGTTAAACAGCAAAAAATGAAATTGCACAAACAAAATTTTTTGTGTCATAATCAATTTATTGCTCTTAAAATACTGCAAGATTGTCATTGTATCTGCTGATATGTTGTAATAGATGTTTGCCTCCTGAAAGAACATGTAGTTCTGTTTTCTCTCTCACATTTCTGTAATAAAACAATACCGTTTCTGTGATGCAGAATCCAATATCTCTGGGAGAGCAATAAACAGCTCCAAAAACAATCATAGGGACCAGAGAAATAAATCCATTGGCTTTGAGAACTCTGCTCGTCTTCAAACTTTCTTGTAAAATAAATAAGTAAATAAGACTATGAAGTACTTAAGTAATTTCATTGAAATTATAACTAGATTTTTTCCGTTATTCACTCTACATAGTCCTGACTTTCAAAACCTATAAAAGAAGTCCTAACTGATGTCTTATGCTGTTTTTGCTGTATTCTACAATAAATACCTCTATTCAAATCACTGTGCAAATTTTAGTGAATATGAATTATATATGTACATTTCTATAAAGAGAAGATTGAGGAGTTGCCATTATACTGCTGCCTTGAAACTTTCATCTTAAAGACCTTAAGAAAGGTTTCTTTGTAAGGAAATATCGTTCCCCTTAACATGCTTGTTTTTAATTGAGTATGCTTTTTGATTAAGTTTGAAAGACTATATTCATGGCTTTTCTAGAACATTTTCAGACCTGCTGTGGGTGGGCCCACAAGTGACATTTCATAGGGTTTCAACAAATAGAAACTCAAAGCTGTTAGCAGAATCAAGTTACGCTTCTAGCTTCCTCAGATCTTCAACAATGAAATTAGCCTATTTCTTTTGAAGTTTTTAAATGCCTAGAGTGGACAAAGGGTTAACCTGAGGAGCACCTAAACAGACTTCCCTTCTATACTATTGCACGAGTTGACCGACTGGAATGGCAGTATGCCACAACCCATCTCATCCTCTTCATCTTGGGTTGTCCACCTGACTGTCCCCTCGCCTGCCTTCACCGGTCAGCTGGTTCAGCCGCTCCTTCAATTCTAGGTCAGAGTGGCGGGAAAAGTGGCTGTGATGAAGATCTGGTTGGACACTAAAGCATCTCCTGTTTTCCATGTGTGGACTGTGAAAAGTACAGTTCACTGGTGCGGTGTGAAAAATCAGAGTTGATCAAAGGTGATTGTGGCATCACCTCATCGTTCCGCCTCTTTGTCTCTTTAGCCCTTGGAGGAAAACGTCAGGCAGGACATGAAATACTTGCTAATGGAATTTCTCATGAAGATATCTCTGAGTAGATTCTGTTTAACCCTGTTTTGGAGCTTGTATTTTTAGATTTTTGTATCTCTATGAGGAAGTTTCATTCGATTTACATTTAACAGTTAATAACCATGGAGCGCTTCTGGAAACAAATAATACTGAAAAAAAAACAAGTGGTATGATGCAACTTCTCATTCTCAAGTCTATTCTCTATTGCCATGTAAGTTTCAGAAAACAAGATGTGGTTGAAACTAGAAACAGTAGGTGAGGATCATTTTCATAAAGAAAGAAAGCTTAAATAGTCATAGCAGTTGAAATAATCACAATCTTTATTAGATGTGACAACCCTCTGGACACACTGAGACATCGTTCCAGAGTGATTTTTAGTGTATGTGGCCTATTGATATGTTGTTTGGAATCAGATGTCTTGTCCTTCAGTGCTCTTTTTGTCTCCATATACTCTTTCCTCTTCTGATGCACCTTCGTTGGGCAGTCATGGTCAAATAACCTTTTTATTGGGGTGCTAGAATTCTTTATCTGGAAAACTCAGCAACAATCAACCTGGGTCTTGCATTTGATCCTGATTTTGGAACAAATTTATCAATGGGTCACCTTGTTACAGTGTGTAAGTTTGTGAAAGCTTGCTCTTTTGATCATGTGTTCAGAATACTTTCGAGATGTAAAGGAACAACTCGATATAAACTCTCACATCGGTTCACGACAGGAAATAGATAAGAAGAAGATGTTTTTGGAAGATTATGGATAGTGAAACGCTTGTTATGTCAATGTATCCCCTAAACGCCATCCAAGGGCAAGGTGTGTCATTGCATCAACAGTGGTGTGAAAGTTCCCTTTAGAGAGGTGAGTGCGTAATTTATGTTCGCATTGGTGTTTGGTGACCTAAAGTCTGTTGGCAGCTATTATCTCGCTTAAGTGCTAGCGCAAGGTCACTCTCCGTATTCTTTTGATGTCTGTCCTCAGTCTCAGATGTATCTGGATTATTTTTCCTGTTGTTCCTCTCCCATTTCCATCTTATTCCACTTTTTATATGACATTTTTACAGAAATTATGTTTAGTGGAATTCATATTTTGTTCTCAGAGTGGACGTTACACTGGCTACGCTGCCAGCCCGAACCAGTATGTGGTCTATGGCCTCGTCTGCAGCTACACAAGATGTACCCCACACAGCAGCAGCAAACCTCTGGAGAATAACCACAAAAGAGTCGTGTGTGTCTGCTGTTTCCAGAATCAATTTCTGCAAGCGCTAGTTCTAATGAGTTGAATTGTTATTAGTAAAGCATAATTACATTAAAATTGATACAGGCTCTCGGCAGCACGAGCCTTCGATGGTAATTCTCTCCATTCTTTGCTGATAGGGCACAACGCCTGTTGACATAGCAGTGCTCATTACTGCTTGATTAAAGACTTGTACTTTAACAGGAATTAGGCTCCTGAACTGTACACAGATCCTCTTCATCTATTATTCAGGAGGCAATTAATATTTAATTGTGCTTTCATATTGGTGGAATGGCAACCTTTTAAATGTGACTGTGCTACCTCGGCTGATGTTAATTAAAGTGAGGGGTGCTAAGCACACACACACCAGCAGGAGTTATGAACAGAGCTGGCATTAGGAATCATACAATAAGGTTGTTAAGGCTCTGTATACCACTGATTGCTTGTTGCTTTTGCAAATAGCTCTATAATGCCTAATTGAGACGTGGGAGTGTATATTGGAGTTAAAAGATGATGATTTCTCTTTGAATTCTTAGTCATTACACAGATAGTAAAGCACAATGGATTGACATTCTCTCTGAGATGTTCAACCAGAGGAGGGCAGTAGTGAACGGTTAATGATTGGGGTGCCGTAATTAATGAAGGCCTATAGCTCAAAACTGGAAGAATGGAAAAATGAAAGATGCAAAGCACTCAAAAGCTGTTTTTTCAAAATACAAATATTAAGCCAGAGACAGCTTTGATGGCAGTGACTGCTCAATTATTTGTTGAAGTTTATTCAAGCCATCATTCGTAGACCTCTATTAGCCTGTTTAGTCCGCACTATTTCATCTTTTTGTCTAGATGTTTTTAGGTAATTTTGGACATCGATAATGAAACGGTGGATCTGTGTACTTTTTGTATGAACAAAATAGAACTAGGGTGTTAAATGCCATGAATAGTTCTAAAGCAAGTCATTTAATTGATATCAGTTATAAGATTTGGAATGGTTTAATTCAGGTCTATGTTCATTGGAGCATAATCTTGGAACCTCTGGTTCCACAGCATCGTATGCAACCCCTTTCAAGTCAATGGATTTTTTGTTCACAATGTGACCAGGGCATTATATGCAAATCTGTGAACTGTGGTCAAGCACACTCGCATTAAGTGGACAGTGAATGTTTGTTACTATGGTTACCAATGTAGCGCAAATATACATTGAATGATTAAACTGACCTGGACTACATGTGAGGTGCCAGCCAATCAGAACGAGTATTCAGACAGACTGTGGCATAAACCTGCTCCACTAGCGAAGAGTACGATCAGTAGGTCTAATCATTGAATTGCCTCACATCCACTACAGTTGCTGTAGCATGTACAAATGTGGTTTTTGGGTTTAAAGTTTTAAGTATAAAAGGACATACTCGAGCTGCCAGTAAGTATCTACTCACTATTTTGTCATCATGCCATTCAAAATGATGTGATAACATTCAAAACAAATACTGTAAAATCCTGCCCTGCACTTTGACTCTTGTACAAAAATCTAAAAAGTTATCTCTAAACCACTTTTAGACATAATTTTTTTCAGATGTTCAATTATAACATCTGTTTAATTATTTCTATAATGGAGCACAGAAAAAGCTGCTTAAATAAAACGTGTGTGCGCTGGAGTGTGAAGAGATCTGAGTTCAATAGTATTGCGTTGTGTATTCCAGTGTTTGGACCGGTGTATCATGAATTCAATTCCAGGCCATCGATTTTAATTCCAGATAGAGGCTGATTGAACTGATAATCACATTTCTGTCTAAACTAATTTATCAGTCACCTCAGCATAATTAAGGGCAAGCGTTGTATTGATAAGGGATTAAAGTGTACTTGGATACAAGACAGTACATTTCCTTGAAATAACAAATCAGGTGAGACACACCTGCAGTGGCTGCCATCCAACATGATTAGGCTAAGCAGTTAGGAGATGCATTTTTATTGTAAATATTTCCTCTTAAACATGCCCTTTAGGGGGGCTTATTAAAAAAACTATTTTTTTGAATGAAATTATATGTGGTTACATGTACCTGTTTCCTCACCCAGAAAGTCAGTTCTTCAGTCAAAAGAATGAAACAGCACCTGTAATAGAATTTTGTGAGCTACATTAAAGTTTGATGATAAGGCCTATTTCTCCTACACAGTTAGAATCAAGTTGGCAGACAGTTGGTTGATCTCCTGTCCACTAGTGTTCTGGAGCAGAATGGCGCCATCACGCCATACAAGTGAATGTTGCACACTGGTGGTCCATTAAGAGACTTATTCAAGATGTATAGGTGATTTAGTGTATAAAGCGCTGTAGTTTGATTTGTAGTTACCACAAACTATCAAATGTTATTTTAGCTGTTGGGTTTCGTGTTTTAAAATCCCTGCTCTAATTGTATAATTGATAGTGAAAACTCTAAACCTCTTTTTTTTGTTTTCATTTCACACTGATGCTAAATCATTTTTAAACCGTTTAAATTCATTAATTATAAATGATTGAAAAAGTGAAAATGATCCATTTCTAAACATTGATTGCAATTTCATGGAATGATTTCTTTCACTGGAAAGTTTTTTATTATAAACATCAGTTGTGTACGCATGTTTTAAAATAGGTGAAATCGGTACCAGCTTTCTGCACTTCTTGTACTGAGACTGACCAATCAGCATCTGGCACAACATGCATGTTAATTCAAATTGTTCTTGAATATATTCCTAAATGAATGTCTCTCTTCTTCCCATACAGTCTGGCTGTAGACTGAAGGCTCTGACATTGAGATAGCAGATAACAGTCAATGACAGAGAGGCCGCTTGCTGCTGATCCTGGCCGGCCTGATGAATCGCCCCGTAAAGAGAAATGAGAAAGCAAGAGATAGTCTGCAGAGAGGCCAGAATGAAGGCCCTGTGGAGATGGCGGCAGACCGAGACACGGCCGGCCTGGGAGGACCCCAGATTTGAGCCTGCACAAGCGAGCCTTCGCGATAAGGAAAGGTAGGACTTAATCTTCTAAAGTGCTGATGGTGCTGGATGAAGCAGAGTACCGCTGGAACTGCCGCTTATAAAAAAGGACACCATTATTCACCATCAGAGAGCCAGGCCTGTGAAGATTGTGCGTCTGTGTGTTTGTCTAGGAGATAGTGTGCATGTGTGTTTGAGTGTGTGCAAAGCCCTATTCGTGTAAAGTATGTATGGTGTCCCTCGAAACGCTGATTCTTGATAACAAGTCACAGCGACAAACAAATACACAGCAGGTTCAGCCTGTGGGGTCACAGTGTGTGTACGACAAGTTGATTAAATTGTCCTGTGCTCATAATATTGTGTGAAAGAATCTGCATCGCTGCTAAAATGATGTTTTGAACATAGAATGATTTTTCAAAATTTAATTTAACCTTAAATCATTCAATGATTGGTCGCATCTGTTCACATGTGTGACTGCAGAATAATCCAGTTGTATGTTACTCATTTGCAATATTACAATAGATGAGAGTTTAAAATATGAGTCTTGGAGCCAATTGAATAACCAGAGTTATAAAAGAGTGTTAAAATATTGCAGGGTTAGCACTTGGCATTGTTAATATTTTCAGTTTTACAGGTTAAGAGTCTGATCATATTTTTTGTGTTCTTGAATTAAAAAAAATTAAGCATAAAAATTGTTCTAAGGTACTTAGACAAATATTCAGATTCTGTCAAATAATTAGAATATCAAGAAAAAGTTTATTTACTTCAGTAATTCCATTCAAAGTGTAAAACTTGTATGTTGTGTACTTTCATTGCACACAGGTTGATGCTGCACTCAGCAGTTTCTTATATCCTTTAGTGTTGATGATTATCACTAACAACTAATCAAAACTTCAAATTCGGCATCTCAGCAAATTTAAGTATTGTGAAAAGTTAACACATCCAGCTGCACACTCTAATCAACCCAATAACTCAAAACATTTTCAAAGAAGGGCAAGATACAAAACGTCAATGCAAAAGAGGGTCACAGAGCTCTGTGTCCAATATAAGCAAGTAAACGTTTTCTGAATAAGATAATAATAACAACAATAATAATAATAATATATCCCTTTCTTTGACTGTTTGGTCATTGTACAGAACCAACAGAACAGGGACAACACATTTTATTACACCTTTGTTTTTGTTGTAATTTAAAAAAATGTGGTTAGTATGTCAAAGCAGAAATTGTCTCTGCGGTCTCTCATGCAATGCTTCAGATTGACATGTGAGACACGGACCTTGCCGCACAACTGTGTAATCATTCAAGACGGGCAACACCTTTTCACAGATCAGTCCAGCTCAACAGTCCAGCAGAGCATTATCTCATAACCAATCACAAAGACCTGCGTTTCTTGTCTAAGAGTGTTGGATGTATTTGAAGTGCTTGAGCACTGTGTCATTGTTTAAGACAAAATAACCCTGGATGTACACGCTCTGCCTGTGTGTAGTTTATTTGGTTTCATCCGACAAGCACATACAATTCGCTATTGTAGTAAATTTTGATATCATTGGTAATTTGACTCATGATCTGTACAGTGTTGCCTTCTGCCTATTGTAAGGTTTAGTCACCCAAGAATGTGAAATTATTTTCCATCATTCAGTTTTGTCATCAGGTCCCATCATTCGGTCACATTAGCTACTGTATTTAGGGAAAATTTGTGTTTTGAAAATAGAATAAAATCTTGTATAAAATGCCAGTGAACTGCGGCACTGTATGCTGTTTTTATTTAGAAGGTCACCAGTTAGATGGAGGGCCTTCCTTGGTAGAGTTTGCATGTTCTCCCTTTGTTTCCTCCCACAACCCAAAACCACACTCTACTTTACACTTACAAGTGAATGAATGTTAAGTGGTCCTGCAGTGTGATCTGTCACATGGCATGTTCAAATAGAAATGACTACCTGAGCCAATTGTTCTTTATGCAAAAATTTGTGAATGAAACCTTTTACAAAATCCAGGATCTCCGAGATGTCCCCATCAAAACTCTTGTGTCCTAAAATTTAAGCATTCTGATCACATGACATTCTAACAATCAAATGAGTTTCTGGTGATGTCCTTTACTGTGCGGTGTAGTTGACATGTGACAGCCCCACATTACTTAATGGCATTCTAATAACATAGCTATTTGAGAAAATATCCTCCTTGTACACGAAGGCAAAACGATTATGTACATGCACCAAACTAAGACACAAAATCCTTTACAAAAAACAGTTTACCTATTTAAAATTACTGAATGTCGGCGATAACTATAGTGTAGTTAATGAATTAAATGGGTAAATCCATGGTAAATCCTGCTTTTGGTTATTATGAGCTGGGAAACTCCTGATTGACTTCAGTAGATGTCCAATGCAGATAAATAATAGTTGAAAATGTTGTTTGTGCAGTTTGGTTTGAGCTTTATGATTCAACAGCTACACACTTTTTTTTAAACCTGTTTCCTTCACGCAGTTTTGTAATGTTATAACTATGACAGGGTTTTAGTTTGAGCTGTGTTACGGTTGAATCTGTATATAGTACTCCATTACCTCTCATAATGTGCCCCTTTATTAATACACCATGCAGGAATCATAGCATTTCTCAGGCATGATGGCAAGGTAACCAGATTATCATCGTTTTCTTGTACCCTCACACCTCAAATGGCAGAGTTAGCGTTGCTTATGATTGCATCATTGCAACATGCCCACAAGAAAACAATAAGAACTCATTTGTGTCATCATTTTAGTGTTTTGCGGCAGTAGCGAATGGTCTTCTTGTTGAAAGCGTGTCAGGCCTTTTGATATGGTAGAGCCCCGAACCATCCCGCGAGCTCTCGGTGGGAGGACAAACATGTGTATGCAATCCCACACACACATTTGTCATCACTTGATGTAAATGAGCCCCACATTTGCGGCTGGAGCAGCGTTATCAGTGTGAACCGTCAGTGACTTCTGTGTAAGGACGGCAGGAGATGGGGAGCACACAATTCATCACTGTTAAAACACATCTAACAGTAACCTTAGCCCATGCGGTCACCTGCCCAGCTCTCTGAACGTAGAGTATATGGGTCAGAGTCGATTTAAAGTCAATACTAATGAAATTATGATATTTTAAATGAAATGTTTTCAGTGTTTGTTGATGTGGAGTTTTCTAATCTTTAAATTTTATTAAAGGGCCAATGTTTTTGGAAAATTATAAATGGAGGCTCTCCTGAACATGCCAAGCTTTTTTTTGTTAACATGATCCAGATTTGTTATATTTAAAAACTTCCAATTTGGGGTTGTCAGCGATTCATGCTGTTTTAGGGACATGTTGTTGAATATGTAAATTCGATGTTATGTCATATCTTTAGCTTCAGAAGAGGGCGGAATGTTCCGACGTGGGATTTTCGAAAACACAACTCAACCTTTTGGTCCTCTGCTACTCATTTGTTGTTAGATAATGAAGACTTTGTTAAGATTCACATACTGAAACAGAGCAAGAGTGTTGGTTCTTTGGGGACATTGCTTCTACTCCTTCGTTGGACTTGCGCGGGCAGATAATGGTAGAAGTCACATCTCTGTAAACAGGAAACTGACGAACGGTATGCTAATGTGTGACTATCAATTAATATTCAGGGGTGGGGAAAATGCACTGAAACTGCAATCAGTTGAATACAGCTCATGATTTGCACCCCATTAACTTCTTACAAGTTTTGCAGAAAAAAACTTCTCTACTATAGATTTGTATTCAGCATTAGCGCACACCTTTATGTCCCAAAACCTTCCCAAAGTTGTTTTTCAATAAGAGGTGCTCTTTTAGTGCTGTTCATGAAGGTTAAAGGTCTGCATGTAAGAGATTTGTTATCGGTTTTCAAACTCACATTTATGGAAATAAAATCTTAAAATATGGTTTCAATACTTTTCTTTTTTGATAAAAGCTGGATTTATATTAATATCAAATAAATATATTATTTCTTGTATTAAATTGATAAAATGTAGTGATATTGAATTGTGATGTTTTAAACAAACTAATGATGTTTAATCACCCCCCCCCCCTCCATTAAGAATTTAATTTTAAAACAATTTTTTGGAATAAATGATGTTATGTGTGAGGAGGCTAAATTAAAAATTGTGAAAAATTTTATGTGCTCAGTTACTTACATCTCAAAAAAGCTCTCCATTGTTTTGGAAAAATAGTTACATCTCCCAGCCTCATTCTCCAACTCTCCTCGAGATGTTAAAGCTGCATTTTGGAAACTTTTCAGCCAGTCCCTGATCTGGTGATGGCCCTTTTTATGATAGCTTAGCCTACAACAATTATTTCGATCAGACTAGTTTAATTGTCATGCTATTAACAACAGAAATATCAAAGAATGAACAGCAGGCCAGTTTTTGATTCCTTTGTCACAGAAACTCAGTGATGAAATGTTCCTCTGTACAGGAACAGGGAGACCTTGACAATCTCTGCAATTAACCTAACTGATATCAAGATCTCATTACTAGATTTTTCTGGTTTTATTCATAGTGTCATTCTTACCAAATCTTCCTTTATTATGCAAAAGTAAGAGGCAGCCCTTAACTCCGGCACATCTCTGAAAGTTTCTTATTTACACCCTAGAAAAATGGCCATACATAGCAACAAATGTGGTCCTCCTAATCGGTGGGAAACCTTTTATGGTGCCATTTAGCATTAGTCTCTAAAGGTGCTATTCAGAATCCACCGTTGAAAGTGATATTTAAAACCAACAACGTTTAGAACAACTGATTCTTTACTTGGAAAAATGCTATATGACTCCAAAAAAAGCAATGAACCAGAAGTAGATATACCTCTATGATTCTGTTATAATCTGAAGTCTTACTGGTGGGCTATTTTGTAGTTTTTAGGGCTGGTGTATGTGTGTTTTTTGTTGTTATGTTTTCAAATGTACGGCTGGAAGAGCATCCGCCGCATAAAACATAAGCTAGAAGAATTGGCGGTTCATTCCGCTGTGGCGACCGCGAAGGGGAAGAAAGCCGACAAGACAATGGATGGATGTTTTCAGATGTGGCTGTTAGGCCTGATTGGAACTGCTTGAGCTCTATCTGGGTTCTGCAGTTAGCCGGCGTTAGTTCGTTGATCCAAACCATGTCAGCAGCAGTCTTTATTCTCCTGCTTGTTAATTCCTGAATTCTTGTTTTTGTGTTTTTGAACTTCAACTTTTTCTAAACCTTTTTTTACAAATTTTTTTTCCACTGAGTCGTCTCTTGCATTTTGGTTAAATTTTCTTCTTTTAAAAGATTCTTTGGACTCTAAATGTGGTTTGTCCTGGGCTCTAAAAGTTATCGGCTCTAAAAGTGCTTGGTTACAAGCCAAAAAAAAAACTGATTTGGCTGTTTTTTTCTTCAGTGTTAACATGTTTCAAATTTGAAGATTTGTTGGAGCACTTGAAACTTATGAAGTTAGATTAAGAGGCCGGGTACATCCCCGTTTATCTACTTAAGACTGTGGATGGGCCATGACTCCCACATTTCTCCTCGGATTTAGTGAAGCACCGATCACCAGCTGTGAGTGTTGTCAGGCCAGAGTGAAAGAGAGCCGTTCCTCTAAACAAAAGCAGACGATTAGATAACCACCTCAGGGACGAGAACCAGGGGGCTGTGACTGAAAAGGTAGCTAATTGTTGTGAATGTGCGCCTTTGGCAACGTTCAACTTTCCGATGTGATGCCAGGATTTGCGGGCTGCGTTCTCTCTCGGGAGCAGTGGAATCAAGCCTTTGTCCAGCTGCCAAGCAAACCGATTTAGTCACACTCTGTTGGCATTTTTCTCTTCAAACAATCATGTTTTACCCTGCGGACCCAAGCACCGGGTCCCAAAATGTGTTGAGGGTGTGTTGTACCAACAGAGGTTGGTTAAAAGAGGCATCCTTAACCCCCTGGCAGAAACAAACTGTGTTCATGTGCAGGCCTGAGGAGGAACAGGCCACAAGATGGCCGCCATCAAGCCTTGATCTGAGACATGACATGAGAGTGCAAAGAGATCTGTTTACCTTATTGTTCACTTAATTTAGCGCATGTCTAAGACATGTTTTAAAGGTTTGTCTTTTTCTTGCTGAACTGAATTTAAGGATAAAGTTGTTTAAAACTCTTTAGATTGATGTCTTACTGGATGAAGGGCAAGGTCAATTAAAAGAATCAGAGACAGATGAAATGGATGGGATCCTCAAATAGTACTCTTAAAGAGCTATCTAGCAAATCCTAATTTATATATATATTTTTTTCTTAAATTACTTGATAATTACTGACTATGTAATATGCATATTTACTTTAAAATTCAGAGCCACCCAAAAACACTTTTTTTAACCAATTGAACTTTTTTTTAATTATTTAAATTTTTTCTTATATACAAATAGTACAGAAAATCTGTTAGATACTGATTAAGAGTGGTGTATAGTATTTTTCAAATGAAAACCTATTATTTACCATTTTATTGCGAAACAGACATGTACTGTAACTACATACATATAGTTATATATATATATAATATATATATATAGTAAATTACAGAAATAAATTAACACATACTCAAAAAATAATTGTCAATACTCCATAAATATTGGCAAAAATGTAACTACATTTTTGCCAATATTTATGGAGTATTGACAATTATTTTTTGAGTATGTGTTAATTTATTTCTGTAATTTACTATATATATATATATATATATATATATATATATATATATATATATATATATATATATATATATATATATATATATATATATATATATATATATATTTAGTGAAATATATATATTTTCATATATATGGAAATATGGAATCAACACACTGGACCCTGAAGAAAAATACCCTTATAAAAAGAAAATTTTAGCTGAGAGCTTGAAGGAATTTTTATCTGAATTTTAATTAGCAGGTAATGGTTATCATGAAAAAACAACAACAAATGTATTACAACAAATCATCTTGTATAACAGTGTTTAGTTTTAGTTTTATCCATATACACAAGCATATTTTATGGTTTGTGAAATGGAAGGAAAAGAGGTTTGATTTGCTCGCTTGTTAATGTTTGTGTAAGTGACTGGCCAATAGAGGGTACTGTTGCATTGCAAGATCAGCACAGAGCACAAACTGCAAATCAATACATCTCGTCAAGTGAACAGGACCCACCTATAAAATATCAAAACAGAGCAGTTTATTCTCCAGTATCTTAGAACTCATGTATGTATCAATAGAATAATGTTGATTACGTTACAAGAGAAAATTTTTCATATTTCTATTATTCATGTATCCATTTTAAATGCCCTATTGTTCTGGAGGTGTTTAAACACAACACTAAATGTGATAAAAACATTTTTAAAGATTTTTATGGATGTCTTCTTTGCTTAAGCATGTAGATGAAAGTACATTTTAATTAGCATACCCAAATACAGAGAGAAATCTGCATTCACAACAATATTGGAAATTGTTGAAATTGTTTATCGTAATGTGTATCGACATTTGCTGACAAGATTTTTTTCACTCTCGCTGGTGATATTAATTACTAACTTGTTTCCCTGAATTTGGTTTCTTTGATTCATTCCGCAGCTATTTTGAAAGACACAATTTCACTGGTAAATTCAATGCAAAGCACAAGATGTTTCCAATTATATCTTTCAATAAAAAAGGATCTTCTGCTATGAGCAGCCCCTGTCTTTCCAAGAACATTTCAGGCTTTTTACAGGGAAAATAATCCAGCGGCAGCTCATCTACTTTCAGCAACAGCCTCCTCCTCTTTTGAATTTCACAGAGATGATGTCTAAAGTTTGAAACATTTTACAATCTTTATAATCTGGAAAATGTCAAGTTTTGGTCAATATTTTCCAAAAGAAATTGAAAATTCTTGGGCTCACTTTGCTAAAAACATGGCAGCTGTCTGTCTATGTGCCTCTCAAAGACTTTAAGTGAAAGTTGTTGTGTGGTTTAACAGAGTTCAGGGTTGGAGGATCAATCAGAGGCGGCATGATGGCAGGATGCATGGCGTTGATGGCGAGGCTCTGCCACCCTTGCAGCATCTCATGCAGTGATGGATCATGAGCAGATGGATCGACGCAGGCTCGCTCTCATCTGGGTGAAAAGCCTGAAATCTACCTGCCTCTGAACTGGCACAAGTTGGACGGTTTTGGTAACAACAAAGTTAAAGGTAGAGTCTGCATAATGATTTAAAATTGTAATAACTTGTGCTTTTCCCTTCGGTCGTATTAACTTACTTTTCATTAGCAAGTTTTTTAAATGTTTATCTAATTGGATGTAATTCGGGCTAAACATGTTCACATATTCAATGTTGCTGTAATTAAGTGCAATAGCAATAACAAAAAGAATGGCTAATTACATGCAGTTGTAAAAAAAAATAATTACACATTTAATGCATGTAGTTCATTAGTTATTCTGAGTGTTAACACAGTCACGAAGACTAAACTGTGGCCTCAGATGTTTTAATTAAAATGTCATTTAAAAAAAATCTAGCTTAACTCTAACCCGTTGTACACGTGATGAGAGTGCTACCCCCAAGACAATGAACAGATGTTGTTTTATTTTTATTTTGATCACTTTTAAAAACTCTATGAGTTTTACAATAATGTTTAATTAAAATCTTTTCAATTAGGTTTTTATGCTTTAGAACGTATTTTATTTTTTAAAAAGATGTTTAATCCTGTGCATTGATGTGCCCAAAATATAAAAAAGTAAAAAATAAATATATAATCAGCCTCAAAACTATTTTACACTTTTAATTTCACTAGATTTATCTTATTGTCATGTATATGCTCTCAAGGTTTTAACCATGTTAGAAATAAAGAAAATCTGAGGCATGACCTGCTTTCCTTACGCTGAGTATAAAACAGAAGAGAATGAATGTTGCTTGCATTTCACTCAGTAAACTCCAACATTAGTACCACACACGCAGCTCCTTAATTCCATTCCCTCCTTTAGTCGCATACATTTTCACAAAAGTAATAGTTGTATCTTCATGTTCATTGATGAAATTGGTAATATGTGGAATCAAGTGGTAAAAATGAACATTAGGAAGTGCTGGGAAATGTTGAGCACATCACAATATATTTATTTCAGTGCATTTTTTCCCACTTCAAATGTCAGTTTAATTTAATAATGTCATTTCCGTAGGACAGAGAACACATAAAGAAGAAATGTGATGCGTGAGTGTATCAGCGCCTGTCTGGTCTTGTAATTTATTGCTTATGAGGTAAACATCACACTTATGCCTGACTGCAAGTCTATTCTTTGTGCACCCAACCATGCATTACTTTAATTCCTGCTCTTAATATTTAATTTAGCATCTTGAAAGTTTATTTTGTGCACGCACAAACTTTTGCATTGAAAAAATCCCTAACCTTTGTGTAAAAGAATAAATGTTAATGCGTTGGGTGTAGCTTTGTACTAAAGCGGATAGCGACAAGAAGCGCCGGGCTTTTTAGTGCGCGCGCTTGTGTGTGTGTGTCTGTGTGTGTGTGCGCGCGTGCGTGCGCGCGAGAGCGTGTGTAATACAGCGGCTCGCGATGTCCACGCTCTCCAGCGCTGTTTGGGTGATCCGATAGTTGTGAAAAGCCACCACTAGTCGCCCCCAGTGCTCTTGCAGTCTCCACTTTTCTTTCCCACTGTAGACTTAACGTCACGTCCGCACTTGAACTTGAATTTTATCCCATTGTACGGAGGCAGCCCTCGCCACAGAGACACCGAGAGCTCCCGGAGAAGCAGGACTCCACCATCTTCACACAAGCAGAAAGGGACGAAAGAGAAAAAAGAGAGAGCTTCAGTCATTTGGAAACGAGGTGGCAAGTCTCTGGTCTCCAGTGCGCAAAGCCGAGGAAGGGAGCAAGTGCGGAGAGTTGGAGAGAGCGCAAAGTAACCGGGCATCGCGTGCGCTAAGAGCCCAGGAGAGAACAAGAACTGTCCAGCGCTTGGCACACTCGAATGCCAAGCCAAAGAGGAATTTGACCAGTTTCATCTGATTTATCCGACAATGACCCGTTTATAGAATTGTTTTGGTTCGTTGAAAGATAAACCTCAGACTGGACGAGCTCACACTCAAGAGGGTCCGCTCTTTCCAAAAGCACCGGGCATCACAATTTGGGACATTTCCAGTGGTTTCTTCACAGCTGGCAGCCGTCAAGGATATTTTCGCCTTCGGACAGACCGCGCAGAAGTGCATCGGTGCGCGCGCGACTGAGCGTCCTGGTCATCTGGAGACTGAGCCGGAGCGCAACACGCTCGTTTTCACGGGACCACCCCCGTCTCTCTCCCCGACCGGAGCTGTGGCAGTTCTGTGGAGGTCCCGGGAAAAGTTTGTCTTCGAGGCGGGGAGAAGCCCACGCCGCGGACACGAAGGACGGAAGACGCGAGCCGACTATTCCTTGTACGGGTCTCTGGGCGATGCCAGTGTAAATGCCAGGGCAATGTCCCGTCGCAAGCAGGGAAACCCTCAGCATTTGTCGCAGAGAGATATCATAACACGTAAGTCTTGAATTATTTGACTTTTTCACGGTTTTCGTGTATGTGCGTAAACTAAAGTTTATGGTGTAATTCAACAATTGTGTAAAAACTGAATTAAGTGCTAAAAGAGGGAAAACATTTTAAAAGTGGCTTTTATTATTTGTTTTGGTGTTTATGGTTACATTTTAAATAAGATATATGATTTCAAAGTCTTAGATATATGATTTGTGTCTGAAAATAACTAAAAAGTGGAAAAAGAGTCATTGTTATCAAATTAATAGATAATGGTGCAAATCTAGCTTGTAGACTTTATTTTATACATTTGTTTTGTATTTATTTATATACTTTTTTTTTACTAAAGCAACAATTACCAGCTGGCCACACAGTCATATTAAAAACTTTACATGCAATATTGTACTTTAGTTTTTCCTCTATTATTTAAAATATATGTGCATTTTGTTGCTTTTCATGACTGACTATTTTATTGTCATTTCATTGTAAAAAAAAATGTAATTTGTTATTTTTCCTAGATTTACAAGAACAAAACATCTATTTTAAAAGGTTTTAAAAGGTTAATAACATTTTATTTCTCCCTTTTGATTGTTTAAGTGTCATACTCGAGTTGAAGGCCCTCACAGAGTGTAACTTTTATGTCTCGCATTTCAGTACAATTTCAGCCTCTGGCACTTACTGAAAGATTTTTGCTTGAGTTCCTGACAGTAGGTGAGAACCTAAGCATAGATTATAGATGAAGTTCAAGATCTTGTGCATCCTGAGTCTTAATTATAAATTCATACTACTTTACTTTTATTGTAATACCTTAATTTATATATAATTATGCAGTTCTCTTCTTTATATTTTAAGTTGAGCTTTTAAACAGAAAGCAGAGAAAATATCTGAAGATAATACATGGAGCCTGTTTTTTTAAGTGTTGCAAGTCGATGTTTTCTTTTATGTTAGCAGCTATTAAACTTTTTCTTAAAGAAGTCGCTTACTCAACCTTTTTGCACAATGCTTTTTGTTGGAAGTTGATAAGTGCAAGTGCATGCAAAGAAACAAAACAGACAGGTCTACAAATGTTCGTGACACTGAGCTTTGCCCTCGAGTGAAGGCTGTGACTGTACATTCTATGTAATGTAAAGCAGGTGATGAAACGTTAAAACGTCCATGACTTCAGGTAAACAAAAAGGATGATTTTTAAATTTTTTATTATTTATTTTAAAAAGCTTAAAGAACATTAAAGAAAAGCCCAAACCTCCAAACCTCTCATTTTAAATGAAATAATGTATTATTTATTTAACACCTGATTAGATTAACAGGATTTATAGCAGTACCCAGTAATGTAAATCCACCAAATTCTCTTTTACGTTGGAATGTCAGGGCCCAGTTTGATCTGCCTTTACACACTCTACACGTTCAATAATGGCCTAATCTACTACAGTACACACTCACACACTCGCACTTAGTTACACTGTAAACATTTAGCGTCGGTATTCAGCTGCTGAGTTTACAAATATGACAAAGGCTTATTACTGAACGAGTATTAAGATGTTCTTTAATGCTTCATTCACACAATCTAGCATGCAGTGCATGAAACTAGATTTGCCACAGGACATGGGATCTCTTTTTGCATGTATCTTTGCAAAATGTAAGTCAGTAATACATATATTTATTGTGCACCACCTGCATATGCATGCTTGTGAATCCTTTTTAATGCATGAAATTACTTTAATTCAGTCTGACAGTGATCATTCTGTGTTAATAGAAAACATCTCTTTTTCTATTTCTCTCACTATAGTTATCACATGTTCCATCAGTCTTTTCATGTACAAAGGTTGTGGTTATTAATTTGGGCTTTAGATTTCAGAATTCTCCAGTTACAGCAAGGAACTTTCTCTCTCATCTCTCATCTCTCTCTCTCTCTCCTCTCTCTCTCTCTCCTCTCTCTCTCGCTCGCTCGCTGCCTCTCTCTTTCTCAGACACACACACACACATGCACTCCACAGAAGCAGACTTGGCATGAGTAAAGCAGACACTAGTTTATACTAGTTTATATATCGGTGTTAGATACTAGCGATTGAAAGGTGTTCACTGCATCCGCGCTGAAAGAACATCTGAGCTTCCGAGGTGTCCCTTAAACGTATCATCCCTTAGGTCTTTCAATGCAGAGGAGGTCTGTTAGAGCAGCTGCATGCGTCTAAAGGTGAAAATTTCTATGTAATTTTTTTGCACTATCATGCACATTTGGTGTATTTGTGTGTCTGAGCTGCAACACCCTGTCCCAGCTTGCTCAGTCAGATTTTGTTTTGATATGAGACTGATCATGTTGAAAAGCTGCTCATGAGCAAAACACAAGTTTGTTACATGCGTTCAATTTTCAAAATCAAATGTTCAAATTGAAGTTGGTCAAAGTGCAAGTTTTGAGGACATATTTGAAGGTGCTGTAAACAAGGGTGTGTGTGTGTGTCTTTGTCAGCATGTCTTGTGTGGTATTTAGCTTTTGTTAACCGTGGTGTCTCAAGCTGGATTAGCCTCGGGTTAGTGAGAGGCATATTTTGTCTGCTCAAGTGTTCAGGAGAGAGAGTGTGTGTGTGTGTGTGTGTGTGTGAGTGTGTGAGTGTCACTAACGTTCACTTGTTCATTTCCGAGATATCGGCATGAACGCATTTCAAACTTTGCAGTGCTCCATTTTAATGGTTTTAATGGTTTAGAAGCCTGTGTTCATGAGCTTCATTACACCATCATACACATTCTCCATAAACCACATGTGTTTGCTATTTTTCTATAAACATTTTTACGTACATTACAATCTTAAATGCAATCTTTATATTTAAATGTCATCTTTGCTGTGTAGTGAAAGTGTACTATTTTTAAACAAAGGTAAATAATGTCTTAGATGTACAATGTTGAAGTTTAATATATATGAACCTTTTTATATTAAAGGTTTACTTTAAATAAAACTTATTTTTGTATGGTTTGAATAATCATTCAAACCGTACAAAATTAAAATGTAAAATATCTCAGCCTAATCAGTTGGAAAATTCTGGTTTTATTGTTCAGTGTATTAAATAAATCTGAAAGTTAATTAACAGGTGTTCTCTTCTAATAAAAAAAATCTGGCGATTGCTCAAAAGTAATATTCTGCTGAGCAGCAGGATTATGAGATCGTAACATGCATTTTTTGGTTTTGTTTGAGATATATGTTTCACTTGAGAGCTGCCATAGCGATAAACTCACTTTATCGACCCTTTGCTTTTATGTGCATTCAGAGCATACATTTTCATCATGATATCACATCATTATTTTCGATAGAATTTAAGATGGGATGGCTTTAAGTAAAACATATCATGATAAAAACTCCCTCCCTGTAGGACATAAAAAAATAAAATTACATTACATTAATTATGCGAATTAATAAAAACGTGTAGTGAGAAATATTTAAAGATATTTAATTGCAACCATTATATAAAATAAAATAGAAGTATATATCTTACATTTAAGTAAATTAGTACATAATCTTGGGTAGGGCCAAGAGGGTGTCTGCAGGTGCTTCTGTAGCACACACAAGGGGTTCTGGGGTGCACACTGAACAGGACAGGCGTCTGGCTTATTCCTTGTAGAAAAATAACAATTGGTTAAAATTTACAAATAAATTAATAAACAAAAAAATACAAAAATGTCCCTTTTGAAAAATGGATTCATCTTAAACTTAAAAGAGCTATAATCTTTACTTTGACTGCTGCCACCTCAAGCAGAGCAATTTGGTTCCAGCTCTGACCTGCTAGGGGGAGCTCTAAGTCTGCCAGAGGGGGAGGAAGGCAGAGCTGAAGAAGTGTGAAACATATTTCTTAAATGTACTTAAATGGGTAAGTCGAGTGAAATCGGGGGCTGCGGCTTCCGACGACTCGGCAGAGATGTTTCAAATGATACTGCCATTAACACGCAGGCTCAGATGCAAACTGTCAACGCCTCACAGCAGCAGCTGGCCTTACTACATGAACACTCTGTCATTCTGCCTTTTTTTCTTTTTGACTTTCTCTTTAGCACTCAAGCTCTTCTTTAATTATTCAAGCATGAGCTGGATCAGTTCTCAGAGCTCATTTACTGTAGATGTGTAATAAGTATTTGATAGGTGTAGCTTTAAATATAGCACATCAAGTGTGACACCAAAGCAAACAAATTTAGGTTGAATGTCACTTCATTCTTTTTGCCAAGCATGCTTAAAATTGAATGATGAAGTGGCTCTGGAGCATGTGGGTCCTTCTGAGTGAGAACCTATTGTTCTCGCCATCTAAATAAATAAATTTGAGTCTGTGGTATAAAAAATGGTAGCCTCGACAGAGCATAACAATAGGCAAAATGTCTGCCTGGTAAGTTTGATTAATATGCTTGCATATTCTCTCTTCCTTTCAGCTTCAGGTGCCTTTTGTTTGCCGAACGTGTGAAAGAGAAACAGAAAGATGGCTCTGATGAAATATACAGAAGTCTACTGTATGACTCGGTGTTGGTATAAGTGTCTTAGTGCATGAATCCTTTGGGTGGCATCAGAAGTGGGCATAGATTTGCATGGTGTGATCCACGAGACAAACAGAAAACTAATTTTTGTGCCTCGATGTTTGACATCCGTAGTTATGCTAAATGTGATTCTTTGTGGTGCTTTGGATTTTATTCTGAAAAAATGTGTTTGGAAACCTGAGAGAGAGAGAGACAAAGCTTCAGGTGATATTTAATCACTCCAACTATGCATAATTCCTCCCGTCTTCTAGTGAAAATATTAGGTAATATCTCCCTGATGAGATTTGCAGATAAAGGGTTAGCGATGCTTAGACGAGTTCCCAGTGGACATCATCATCTTAATCTCTTTTTACCTGCAAGACGACTCATTTTCTTTTTTTCTACTTCTTTTTTTAATTAAAGAATGGACTGCAGCGGCCGAGCTTCACACTTTTAAAATTCCTCTGTGTGCCGTGATGATCCCTGTTCTCATCTTGTTAACAGCTTCATTTGCACATGCAGCATGCATCGGGATCACACATGCACAGGGCAGCCGTGCATGCACTCACTTCTGTATTACAAGCATTGCTTCGCCACAAAGGCAAAAATATCCTAAACGAGAACCTTTTTTAGATTTTATTTCAATGACTTTGAAAAGCTCAAATGCCAACTGATTGTTGTTGACTTTTTAACAGGAAACATAGTCGTGTTAATGGTTAGATCAGCCCAAAATACATTTAGCTCATTATTAATTAGTGGTTTAAAACATGAGGTAAATTTTTTGTTCATCTGATAAATAGTATCTGTTACCTAATTAAAAATTTTCATTATATATTTTATTGCATAAAAAATGGATTTCAAAGTCACCAAACAGTTATCTTTTTTTTTGCAGTAAAATATCAAATATTATTATTTATTTTTTAATCATTATTTTGGATTCCATTCACAATATAGAAAATGAATACAATATGTAAAAAAAGGCTAAAGATCACTGTGTTTTGTTTTTTATTTTTCAAAACCATAATAGGTTTACAATTAAAATGTTTTAAAAGAGGTCAACCATTTTAAAAAAGGGCAATTTTACAGATGTAAATAAAACAATTGTTAATTATATAGCTTTACTGTCATTTAGTGGTATGTGCTCATTAAAAGTCTACAGTACAGTAAAATCAGCTGAGGTGAAAAAACAACAACTATAAAACTTGCCTTAACTGTTCATAAATTACTTTTCTAGAATAAAAGGGTTTGAGATCAAGTGACGAGGGCTATTACTTCGAAACTTGTTACATTTTTGTGATAAAAAACACAAGTATCTGTGAGTGCCAGCTGTGATATGTTTTATCAGCAAAGAGTGCATGGCATTATACAACCAACGTAAAGAAACCATCCTAAAGTTGCATTCAGACATTCTAAAGCAAGTAAAGTACAAGTCATCCTGTTGTTTTGACCTAAATCTAAACTTGCAGGTCTTTGAGTAGTTCTTACTCAAGAGAAAACAGGAAAAACTAGAAGCCTTGTGCAAGTCTGAGTTTGTGGTTGAGCTCTGAAGCGCTTGACTGTAGGCTGCAGATTAATGACACACTAATTAATTCCTGATATATTGTAAGAAGTCTGCATGTGTTACACAGGCCTCGTGCATGCATGGCAAATGTGACTTGATCTGCCATTAATTTGCTACCTGTTTGCCAAACTGTTTAGATTTGTTTGCATGCTCTTCATTTCTGAATCCAAGTTTGTGAGCTGTTTAAGCAGCGTATCCTTCATCCACTGCTTCTCCTCTTGTGCTGCTCAGGCTAATGGGAAACACAGGAAAATAACACACAAACTGTGCAGCAGAGCTTTTATTGTTTGATTAGACCCTTCCCTGGCTTTCATTTTCAGCCCGCTCTGCCTTCCACACAGTTCTCTGAATGACTTTAATTGGCATTGAGTAAATCTTTATATCTGGACAGCATTATAAAGTCTTTCAAGATTTAAATGGGAGAATTTATGGATCCTGTAAAGAAACAATATGAAATCTGTTAAATGGTGTGTGTTGTCTAATTAGGCACTAGCATTTGAAATGGCCTAAAAACCCTTCAAAACCTGGCGTATCATTGAGGAATCACTGTGGATAATCTCAACTGTTCAACCGTTAGCCAAATAGTGTTAATGATGTGGTGATAGTCCGAGGATGAACAGGATACCCTATTGGAGGGCTTCTAAATCGCTGTTACGTAACTCACAGACCTTTGTGTGTTTTGGAGGGAAAGCCAGACTGTACCACGATCAGCCAAATACCTGTCAACAGCAATTTGGTTCCTAGCAAACAAAAAAGCTCCATAAGCATGAGTCAGAGGGCCTTGGAACAATGGTGCCTAAATCCAGAATGAAAAAGCATGAATCCAAAACTGTGCTAAAACGTGTCTTGGGATGCATACATTTTTGGAAAGAATGCCTTTTTTTAAAATGCTTTCTAAAATCTGATTAGAATGCATTGATTCACATGCATGTCTGTTTTTTTTGTTGAAAATTTGCCTTATTTTTAATGACATTTTTCACATATCCAGTTTTGATATTTCATTTTAAATAATAGTTTTTTATGGAATAATGTTGGTAATCTCGTGATAACTTTCACTTTTTATTTTTTATGTTTTTTTAATAGATGAAGCGTTAATAGGACCAAAAGTGATGACTTTTGTTCCGTTTGAATTGTTTCTCTACACAGGAAAACCCAGAGAGCCAAATTAACTTTATCCAGAGTGTATTTGGTCCTTCTTTGGATAGAGTAAAAAACTCTGAAATTGAATTAAAATATTAGAACAAACAGCTATTTTTTCACTGAAAACTTTGGAATAAATAGTTGGATTTTGCAATACAAAACTCACAAGAATGGTTACTATCATTTCTTTCTCAATGTAACAAAAAGCTTAATTTATTCATATTATTTAATTTAATCAAATTTTTTCAACTTAAGAACCAAATTAATAACAACTCAGAACTAAGTGAATTCATCTCTCACGTTGTTTACAGTGTTGTATTTGGATAATGCATATTCCATATAACTCACCCTGAAGTTAAGACTGAAGTGAAATCTCAGACAGTGGCTTTGTGTTTGTACTGATAGCTGTGATCTAATATCATATATATATATATATATATATATATATATATATATATATATATATATATATATATATATATATATATATATATATATATGTTATATATGTTTCAGTGCCTACTGCCACTGCCCCTCACTGTCTTTCCCTCCGGCTGCCAGAGAGAGCTTGATAAAGACAAATAACATTTGACATTTTGCTGCCCCTGATAGAATTATATGGAGTATTTGTTGAGGGATCAGAGAAAATCATAGGCAGTAATGTTACCTTGGTGACAGCATTGTTATCAGCGATGGAAGGTAGTGAGTGAGAGGGTATGTGGGTGACGGTGAGGAATTGCAGACTTTCACCTGTTTGCCTAGAGCAGGAAACGTATACCTTCTGAACGGACCGGCGTAGTTCAGTCCCACACATATCTGGGAAAGTTTTCTAGACAAATGAACATTCTGTCAGTTATTTATCAGATTGTCTTTCCAAACCTGCATAACTTTCTTTTTCCCACCCTTTGGAGCACAAAAAGGGGTGTTAGAAAAATGTGGAGCTGCTCCTTTCCAATAAAAGCACAATGATGTGTTCTCACATTCATTCAAATATTTTAACTGAACTGATTTATTTCTAGTGTTAGAATGCAGTGTTCCTCCATGCAATGTTTTGAACAAGGGAGAGTAAATTACACCTTGAGGAGCTTTGCAGCGCTAAATCTCTGGGAAAGTGTGTTTATATGATTACAGCACCTGTGTGTGTGTGTGTGTGTGTGTGTGTGTGTGTATGCGGAGGTCCCTTCTTTTGAAGTGCGTACTAGCGGCGTTGCTTGCAAGCAGCGTGTTTCCTGTGGTTGGCACAGACAGAGCAAAAGAAGGGGATGGAGAGAGAAATTTCAGCTGCGTTCGTTCTTTACCACTCAGGCTTTTTTCCTTACAGCTGTCACTTTGATTCAGGTCTGTGCTAGACCTCTGACACGTTAAACTAACGCTTTTCACTAGCGCACCTCAAATTCTCTTCAACGGCGATGAGTGGCTGCAATCGCACACCCTGCTCCTGTTACACACTTTTATAAAAGCTTAAAACATACTTTTATTGCCAGCTTGAAGGCTGGATCTGTTGGTGAATGTCGATTATAAATGTAGTAAATATTCAGCATGGCACATGTTGTCTTTGTGAACTCTTAGAAAAGTGCCTCTCTGTATGTGCGAATGCACAGATGTGTGACACACTAACACACTTGCAGACGTTAAGAACATGTCTGAAGTGGCCTTATCTCGCTGCTACAAATGGATATGCTTTTTAGCATCTGCTAACAGGTGCAAACACAAATAATCGTAACCTCATTTTAACACATACCAAGGTTTTTGTCTTTAACGATGGGTTCAAATGTAATTTTTAATTTATATTTTATTTTATAAAAAAGTTTCAATTTTTTTTAAGTAATAAAATAAGTTATTTTAATTTTTTTAAAAGAGCTGAACATTTCATTATAAAGTAAGAAACAAAATGTAAATTCTCTAAATCCACTTGATTTTTAAATACATGTTCAATAATTCAATAATTGAAATAATAATAAATTTACTATTAATAATTATTTAATTAATTATATTTTATATTTTGGGTAATAGTTGGAAATAAACTTACCTTTTCAGAATACTGGACAAAACCAGCTAAATTCACGCCTTTATAGAGAACAAACCCACATCAGGCAAAACATAGTTTATAAACGGTACAATAAAAAAACTATTTGAAATTGTGCTGCCAAAGGGGACCACTGAATATTGGATTGATTGAATGAATACTGATTATTTGAAAGATATATCCTTGTTCACTAGCGTTGAAAATCTCTTTACAGTAATGAGTTGTTAATGCTTGAAGTGAGTGCTTAAAATCTATTTATCATTTAAGTCTTAAAATCCATTATTTGAAATTACCTCAAACTTCACCTACATAAACTGGCCACAGCAACTTTAGTGTACAACAGATTTTAATGAATATATTATTGCAAGATTAGTAAAATTAGTGCTTAGGCCAGACTGCTATTTGCATATATTAATGGCTTTGTGTTTGTCAGTCAACTGTAAATAATTTCTTTCAGGTTCTGCAACCATTTATTCAAGAGAAGAATACATTCACAGGAACAAACATAAATGTCACAAAACAAAACATTCTACGATTATTGAAATGTAAGTCACTAAATGTATTTGCATCCTTAATGGAATGCATTGCAGATGAGCCTTCTCTTTATTTACACACAGTCTGATCTAACACACAGATGGCCTGATATTGCCCAGAGGGGCTATCTGTGGCTTTCTTATACTCTGTCCGGATCATAGGGGCTGCGTTAAAAGGGAGTGGAATTATATTATTCATCTTGAATTTTAGTATCTTTTAGAATTTTTTAAATCTTGTGTTTTCCTGTCATTTGTAAATCTGAAATCAAATAGTTTTTGTCTGCATGTTAGTTAAAACATTAGCATAAATACGATTATTTCTAAATGATATAGATATACATTTAGAGGTTTTATTTTTAATTTTTTTTATAGACAAATATCTCCGCATTTGTCATTTGGATTGTAGACAAAATCTAGATTGATGTGCAGGCTCCTCCTAATTTATCATGGATAATTAGCGGGTCTTCTGTTCCTCTGGGAGGTGTAAACAGCGATACCTGTGTTGAGCAAACAGAGCGGTGCATTCCTCCATCTTTGTCTCGCTCTCCGGCTGTCTCTTCTCAAGATGTTTCAGTTAGCTGCAGTTTCATTTGCTGCACAAGGCCAAAAGTTGCAAGAGCAGAATTTATGAACACACTAATGAACACATCCAACATTCGGTTGTAGTTTCTTTAAAAACCACCTCTCATTTGTCCACTAGGCTCTTACAATTTGAATTTCTCCTTTGGTTCTCTTCAGATTTACGAGCACTTCAAGACACCACACCTGCTCTCTGTGTGGCTCTAAGTGTTGCTATGGTAGTTTTCTTCTTTTTTTTTTGTCCTGCTTCCACCCAAATCATGCACCGTGTTGAGTGGTGAGAGCATGAAAGCAGTGACAGGAAGCTGAAGAGTGTAAAGTGGCAGTCAGAGAAGTGTTTGTCTAGATCTTATGATTAGTATGGCGCAAGGATAAGCTGTCAAATGTTACATCAACAGAGCTGTCTGTCAGGGGGTCCCGAAGGGCCTTTGTCAAGGGCCTCCACTGTCTTTGATAAAACTGCTCTCACTCTCGGCATTAGGCTACAAAGGCCCAATTGTGGCTGAAAGGTGGGGCTGAAATTTTAAAATGGAGGCTGAGGGGTTGAGTGTGTCTGGCATACTCTGTGGTTTCAGCAGCCGCCTCTCATTACTGTTTATCTAGGTGACAGAATCAAGCAGGAGATCTGCAGGGCCTCTTGCACACATGGCACGCAAAATATCTCTCACACTCAAACTCCGAGCCTGCCTGCTTCCTCGCTTTTTAGTTCTGTCTTCTCCCTCCAGACTATTTTTCAGTTCTGGCAGTCTCATTTTCAACCTCCCAAGCGCTGTATTGTATATTAATGAGAGTAGTGTGCTGTTGGGTCTTGGCCTCACATACGGATATTTATCAATAGTTGGTTGGTTACAGGACAGAACATGCAGATTGAAAGAGAGGTGCCTCGTGTGTGGCCGCTGGGATGATTAATCGAACGTCAGCCTCTTTTTCAGCTCTCAAAGTTTAGAGGCGCTGTCAGGGGACGTAGGTGAATGCTTAAATAAGCCCCCAACATTTATTTCCTTTATTGTAACAAGCTGACACTTTCCAAAAATGCCAGTGACCGGATCCTGAACTCTTAGAATGACATTTTTTAGAGACGAGTTTTCAAATTTCACAGTTCTTCAAACTTCTGCAGTTATAAACATTATTCAGTTTTTTATAGCACTTTATACTACAAGTGACCATACACAACCTCTTCACTTACTTTTCTTAAAATGTTTATATAGTTTTGGAAAAAAGGCTTAAGTGAGGATGTCTCTAACTTGTGATGTATTTTGAAAGACAAAAAAAACATGGATAGATTTCCAAACTGTGTTACTAAAAGTCAAAATCTATTTATTTTAATGCATGATGTTATTACATCAGAATCATTTGGTAAGCTATTTTATTAAATTTTTTTGCTTCCCTGTTGGTCTGAAAGAATTCTTAAATTTTTCCTGAACTCATGCGTTTTAAATCCCTTTTCATGTTTTTATGATTTTTAAAGAACAGGGTTTACAAAGTTATCCTATTGAACTTCCCAGTTTTGCACTTTCATGTTTGAGTGATCTTGCTGTTTCAAACATCTTTTTTTTTGCTCTTCCTTTTAGCAGAAACTGAGCATGTGGATGTGGGACTGGCAGTGGCAGAGCTCCACTCAAACTCTCACCCTCTGCTGGATGCCAGCATGCCCGGGCATCTTCCTCCAGGTCTGGGTGACCACGACCTTCTCACCTGTGGTCAGTGCCAACTAACCTTCCCCTTGGGAGACATTCTGCTCTTCATCGAGCACAAGAAAAAGCAATGCCAGAGTCTGACCAGCACCCACGGCTGTTATGATAAGATGGCAGACCGCCATAGCCCCTCGCCACCCCGCACAGAGCTGAGGAAAGTGGTAGAACCGGTTGAAATCGGAATCCAGGTGACACCTGAAGAAGAGGAGAGACTATTGACGCCCCCGAAAGGAATTTGCCCCAAGCAAGAAAGTGGCCTGGCAGGTAGGTCAAACTCTCTCCAGAAAAGTTTTGAGCAGGCATAAAAAGCTGACGCTAATGAACTAGCACATTCTCTCACGCCAGCTTGTTTTCTTATACTTGAAGTACACAAAACCACACTTACAGCCTGCAGAGTAGCAGACAAAGGCAGACACGTACTCATTTACCTCAGTTGGACTCTGGGCGTCCTGTAGTGATTGTGATACCGCTCATCTGCAAGCCTCCAGAGAGATTGTTTTTCCTTCAGCTGATTTCATTAGGGCAGCCTACGCCGCGCAAAATGAAACATCACATTACTGACTCAAAGCCCTAAAACCCCCTGAAGGACTCTGGTAGTTGAAACAAATTGTGCAAGACGTGACAGAGAACTCACCCTACTTTCATGGAGAAATCCAGCCTGAGCCATCTGCTTAAAAGGTGAAAAGCTCATTAAAATTCAAATGCTTAAAAAAAATGGAGGGGGGGGGGGGGGACTGAGAGAAAGAAACAGAGTGGGATTAAAAGAGTGAGGTTTCTATTGAGTAGGGGTAAAGAGGCAGTTTAGTTTAGTCCAGCTGTAGGGAGAGAACTCTCTCAGTTATCTTACTAAACAGCGCACTCAAGTCCTTCACAAAGAACCCGGAGGGATCTTGGGAAATGGGTCTCATAAAATATTATTCTAGGTTGGACGAAGTTACCGGAGGAAACGCAGGGGAGCGGCTTATGAAACAGCCTCGGTTTTTAATAACGCCGTTTTTAATGCCTCACAATCCTTATTTGCGGAAGTTACCCGAGGCATCTGAGACAATTTATTCCATGGCACCACAATGCCTGGTGTATTTAAATGTGTGTAATAATGAGGCCACGGCTAAATGACTCAGTACCTCACATGATGCAGACAGACTTCACTTGAAGACTGGCTGAATGACTGCCTGCGCTGCTCGCACTAGGAGTGTTGGCGGCAGTTGTGAAATATGATGCAAGAGTCCGCACCGTTACATGCAAAGTGTTCCTCCACAGTTTGTCATCCATGTTTCCTTTTAAACGCTGACTGGAGATCATGTGCTTCACACAAAAACTATGTGAACATGGCTATTAGGACAGGAAATAGTAAAAAAATTGCAGAAAATGCTAAAAATTATATTCTAATATGTAAAACAACATGCTTTTTATGTTTTTAGTCATGTTTTAAAATGTTATGTTTTTTTATTATTCTATTTTATTTTTACTTAATGGAAATGTGTTTTGAAGGATATATTTGTAGTAGAGCTGTTAAACATTATTTATGAATAGTTTCTCACCAATCTTGTTTGTCCTTTGCTCTATTAAAAGCTTATTGCTATTAAAAACAACAGCATCTAATCCTTTCTAAATGTTAATGACAAACTGTTTTTCATTTAGATAACTGTTTTTGTATAAGGACTGATCCAGTCTATTTCAGACTAAATTCATTTTAACAAATTTTATTAAAATTAATGACAAAACTAAAATTATGCATATCTAACATTTCTTTTAAGCGATGTACAATAAAAATAAATTGAATTAGTGTAACATTTGTAAACGAGAAAAAATAAAGTCAAACTCATGCTTATCAATTATTTATTACATAGTATTAGGATCTAAATGACTAAACCTCTCTTCATGTTAGCCCACATTTTGTGGAAATCTCCTAAATGTAGTTGAATAATCTAATTTAAACTTCAGAAATTGATAAAAGGGATATTAAAATGAAGGGTGAACATTTGCCTTTGTAAATCATACTGCAGTTAGTGAGAGTAAATTTGACACCTTTCATTAATTCATGGCTGGAGAGGGAGGCAGTTCATATAGAAGAATATAACAGCAGATGAAACATCCTCTGAAAGTGATTAAGACGCTTGAATGTCAGCTTGAGCATGCGGCTAAACACTCAGAGGCTGCCTCGGATTCATAATTGCCTCCCAGCAGGTTAAAGTATTCTTTTATGCTAAACCTTTCTCGTTCCATTTGTTCTCGACGTGAAACAAAAAATGACAAACACACACGCACACACAAACACTCAACCACTCCGATCTGAAAATGGCAGTGGTACTCTTGCATAGATCATTCATCATGAATTTGTTTCCTCACTTCCTATATTATATCCCTCTGCCAGCTCCAAGTGGAGGAGCGAAAGAGACCATGAGAATCCTGGAGATGTTGGGTGATGGAGATCTACATCCATCAATCACATTCCAGATGCCAAAACGTGCTGATTAGAACAAACATGTTTTTTTTTTATACTGACAGTTTTTAAACCATTAAACCAGTTTTGTTATAAAATATAATGTGTTCTGTTTGTTAAACGTTGATGTGAAATGGAATTGCAGAAATGTTAGCTTTAAAAAAATCTTAAACACCTTAAGAATGCTAGCCATCCGTTTTTCAACATGATTCATGCTGATGATATTTCAAGAAGATTATTTCCCACATGCTTTATTGTTCACTTCACAGTCCAAAAACATGCAAAGAGGTTATATATCGTCCACTCTTTCGACCTAAAAAAATTGTTAAACATTGCAACTTTTTTTTTTCAATCATTTTGATTTATTTGAAGCATCCTCCACAGCTGGCTTTAACTTGATCTAATTCTACTTTCATAACATATGCTTCTATGAATTGTAAACAATTTGACATTTGCATATAAACTGTTAAATAAAGTAAAAGTAAAAATAAAAAATAAAAGTTGTTTAACTATGTACACTGCTTTGAAATCACTTCAGCTCAATGAGGATCAATTTCAGATACTGACCAATATTGCAGCTTAAAAATATTTTAGAGAAGTTTTTGTCCTTAAAACAGACATGTGATAATAAAATTCCAAGTAATTCGACACTTTACACAGCTAGTATCAAATTATTTTCAAAAGTGTCAAAACATTTTTTTTTTAACTTTTTTCCATTGATTCAAGGCAGTCGATTCATTCTCAAACTCCAACTGTAAGTGAATCATTTCATATCTTTCTTCCTAAAGACTTGGTTCATATTGCGGGGCGTATTACACCCCCTTAGACACAATTAAGTAACCTTTGTGAAGGTTCTTTAGAGATTTCATAATGATAACCAAACATTGTGAGCTTTGCCCTGAAAAGCCCATAATCAGTTGAAAAAGACCTTTTGATAAAGTATTCTTATTAGCTAAATTGCTTTAAGCAACAATTCCCCCACTGGCTTTTGTCCCTTTATTAGTGTGTATGAAAAAGTCAACATTATCTACGACAATAAGAGACGGCCATTGAAGAGGAACCACTTGAGGGTTGAATTCAATATTTTGTGCATAAATATCAGCAGGACACAGGCTGGCATGGAACCGCATTGTATTGCCACTTAGCCGTCTTAAGTTTCAGCAGAATTTAATTATATTTAATAGCCCTAATTAAATAAAATATGACATTCTGCATAGCTTCAGGCGATGGGAGCTGCTACTGGGGGCATCGAGAGGCTTGGTTCAGCATGCATGAACCTCTCGAGTCCCTCTCGTGAGGCACAGCTAGGTTCAAACAGTTCTGTGTCATAGAGGAAGAGAACCCTGAGATGGCCGACATTGCTTCCTGTTGCCATCGTGCACCATTAAGTGCTCCAAATGTGAAATACTCACATAAATACACAAATAAATAAGACGTTTAGCTGCCCTTAATGTATCTGGATGGCTATGCCTGCTGAAGCTGGCCAGGCATTTAATGGTACTTGTTATTTAATTAAGGAGCTCAGATAGAGGTGATGTGAAGCATGGTGCATTGTGCTGGAACCGTTGGTTGTCGTGATGCTTTAATTAAAGAGTAATGATTTAGTGTGATCTCATGAACTTGAAACAGAAGGATTAGGCAATTGCATTAATAATAATAATAATAAAAAAACGTATAATATTTTGGTTTGGATAAGCGTAACTTGAATAAAGGCAGAATAATCAAAAGGATTAATTCCCTATTCATAGTTAATTAAAGCGATTACTGGAAAACTATAATAGCTCAATCACTTCAAATGTATTTGGATTGATATATAATCTGAGGCAGGGATTTTATATCCCTGGAAAAAATAGTTGTACTAGTTTTCTCAGGTTTAAGGTTCCTCTCGAAAATAGAATCTATATGCTTTAAAAGAACTAAAATAAAGAGCTTGGTGGTGTAGTGTGCAGTGATGTAGACATGCACTATTCAAATCATTTAAGTTTGAGGTTATCTTCGATATAAACTTTCAAATGCAAGTGACCGTCAGCAAACAAACAATTCCTGAAGGGTTTGGGTTTCCAGATGTGCTGTTGTAGTTTGTTTATGTGAGTGGTTTGGAGAATTTGGGAACAACAAAAACAGCTGTAATTCATTTGTTTATTTATGCAGGGTGTGTTTGCTAAATTGCATATGTTTAGGGGGATCACATTCTAGCATGCAAAATGAAACTTGATGAATATTTGAGAAAATCATTATTTTTATATCTAATCAAGAAAACAACTTTCTACACAAAACAAGTTGGAAACTAGATATGAAGTAAATATTGTTAGACATTTAAAGTTAATATTATTTAAAGCAAAACGATTAACCTGTTCTTAAATTGTTATTCAATAATGACTTGTTCACCCCTTAATCAATCCACACACCACAGCAAGCAAGACTACATAACTAACTGGAAATATGTCCATTTGAAAAAGGGTAAAAAATGTATTTATTAGAATATGTTACATTTATAGGGTTTAGGAAATAAGGAGTATGCCAGCACACGATTCATACTACGATCTACCACATTGAAAACTTCCCAGTTTTCCACGTCATATCATGCCACTGCAGTTCCAAATATGCTATAAGGTCCCAAATTTGTTTGTGAGTGCAAAGTCTAGGATATCTAAATTCAGCATATATTTAAAAAATGTTTGTGTCAAAGTATAATATTATATCTAATATTATACATAAATGCCATGCTATCATTTAGATCATAAAAATACATATATAGTACGTTGACAGTATTAATGTCAATGCATTATATAATGATATAAATATACATATAATTATTATACATTAGATATTATTTTTTCATTCAAATGTTCAGGACAAATATTCATTCATATTAAATACCATAATTTCACAATTTTGTGTTGACAAAATATGTTAATCTTTTTTCCATTTTTCACAATACTATATCCTAAATGTAAAAGATATTAAGATGTTAAGAACTATAATATGTCGAACCATTTTTTCGGGATAACTTTTCGCAAAGTGGTTTATCGCTCTCAGAATATCACCTGGTGCAGGGAAACCATTACGTTTTTGACGTTCGTGTATTTGTAAGACAGATTGTGCTAGATGTTCAGATCGTATACTTACGATGTGTTCAACCACTTTAAACGAAACAAAAGAAGTCTCCATTAGAAATTAATTGTATTAAAAGGCATTTGTTTCAGATGTACATGAAAATGTGGTGTAGAATATACATAATACATAATTTTCACTGCTGGAGTACAGTAACATTTTTGATTAAAATAAAGAAAGGTATCGAAAAAAGTTTTCTAGTGCTGCAAACACAGAACTTATTTAGGTACATTACTATTTTTACAAAATAAAGTTACAAGAATATTTACATTTTAGCCTTTTAGCTGAAACTCTGTCACCATAGGAACACCGTCTGGGTGCATTAGAGGTGTTTCTGTCACCGTCTCTGTCTCTGTCTCTCTCTCTCTCTCTCTCTCTCCTCTCTCTCTCTCCTCTCTCTCTCTCTCTCTCTCTCTCTCCTCTTCTCTCTCTCTCTCTCTCTCCTCCTCTCTCTCTCTCTCTCTCTCTCTCCACTCTCTCTCTCTCTCTCTCTCTCTCATCCTCTCCTCCTCTCTCTCTCTCCTCTCTCGCTCCCCTCTCTCTCTCTCTCTCCCCTCTCCCCCTCTCCCCATTTCTCTCCACTCACACCATCCAAGCGCTCTCACACAGCTTTACACGTCTAACAAGTGCAGCGACAGGGGGAGTTATTTCTGACCCTTGGCTCACCAGATCGTCGCAGTGAATATTTCATGAGACATGCTATATTTATAAAGAAATTTACCTCAAACACTCTCCTCTCTCACCCAGGCTCTCACACCGCTGGGCTCCTGTCGCTTTCGGAGCCCGCACCTGCCATTAATGCCTTCATTTTCGAGTCTAGTGCCAGAATCGTTTGGAGGTGTTATGCAAATCGATTCATCAGGAGCCAACATGCTTGATGTTCGGGGCTTGACACTCTCAGTATCAGCATATTTGATGGTCACAGATATGTTTGAATGATAATTAACTGTGCTCTATGACATCATCAGTATGGAATAACAAGAGATGATTAGAGTATTAGAACCAGGTGTCAAAGTGTAAGGGGTAAAAAAGCATTTATTTTAGCATTGCATGATAGATTGCAACTGTGTCTGAAATGCGTTATTAACTACACACTCAATACACTTATTTACAGTACATTCTGAAAACTAAAAACTCATAATTTGGACAAGCTTGGGACCTTAATTCAAATGCATGGAGGAAAAACATGCTAAATGTGTTCTAGCATGTATCAGAAAACCAAAACCGTTTCTTCCGATTTATTTTACGTTTAAGGTCATGTCTTATAATCAATCTACATACTAATATCATATGTAATCTATCCTCTGAGAGCTTTTAATGGCTCAAAGTGGCTTTCTTTTGCAAGCTAACTTTTAATTTTGGTTCTTCTCTTTCTTCTTCTTTTAAAGATTTTGTCAAGAAACATATGTTAAGTTGCTGTGGTGTTTGGTCACCATGTTAAATTTGCATATTTGTTTTCAGAAGATGGTATTAGTTTTATCCGTTTGCATGATTTAGTCTATTCGTCATGTAAAATTCTCTGTAATGTCTACATTCAACATTTACCGTCTGGCGCTGAGGAAACATGCTCTGCCATTATACAGTAATTTTGTGATCGAGTAGACTGAATCTGAAGTGCATCAGACAACAGCATATATTTTCAGCCCAGCAGAGATGAACATGAACACGTAATAAACAGCTATCCTCCCTGGCTGTGCCGAACATCTCAATAGAGAGTACATGTCCCTCTCTCAGAATCAACATATACGCTGGGAGGGCTCTTTAATAAATAATGACACAACACTGGCACCGAGATATCGGAAACATGCTTCCATGATATGACATGTGCCATTTTTTCAATTAAGATTCACAAAGGCTTAGCGGAGGGCTGCCCTGCCCTGTTGCAAGGAATATGTTTACATCAGTGTGCTCAGAAAGATGGGAATTTGATTAGAGTTCTCTTACTGGCTTTATTGGTTCGTTCACTAATTATTTTGTTATACTCAGAAACAATAACTGGTGAACTGAGAAATTTTTCATTTCACAGTTATTTTTTATGGTTTTACAATGCAAGCATTTACCAAATAATTTAGATTTTAGACTTAAAACGAAACTGAGAGTGCTGCACATAGGTTTTTTTTTCAAGAATAGATTTATTTTATCCTTGACTAAAAGTTAACTCTATGAAATTTAAATAAAAATTAACAAAAACAAAAATGTACTTAATTCACTCAAATTAATATAGTTATACTACTGTTAAAGTGTGCAATATTCACAGTTGAAAATTTAAATGTGTTTATATTAGGGTCTATATTATATAATTTTTATATACGGTGAGAAAAACAGGCTTTGTGAGTCCTCATTTATTGCCTTACTTTTTCACTTCGTCATACGTAGTTTGGCTTTTAAGAATTACTGAGTGAACGGTGGTTGATTATACGGGCCTCTGCGGCACATGTCAAACCTTCTTTTGCAGTTCTGAGATGGACTTACACGGTGTTAAATCCATACCCTTTGGTAAAGCAGACTTTAATTTCTTTCTTCCTGCGTGTTTAATCCACTACTTCAAAACTCAGGAAAGTGCTACCTTTACTTGGCTTTTGAAATGCCTTCCAAATCCTCGCGTTTGGGTCGGGTCCAGCAGCAGCAAGAACAGGAAAAGCCAGGAGGACTAAAAAGACCCGAAGCTGAGAGAGAGAGAAAGTGAGAGAGCCTGAGAAAGAAAGAGAGCAAACCGTTTTAGTCATTAATAGACCATAAAAAGCAAAGCTGCATCCATGTTCTTCTCGGCATCTTGAAATCCTTTTCAGATTTTTGCCTCGTTGCTTTTTTCAGTTAATCACTTTGCATGCACTCATTTAAATATTAAAATTTTCTTTAATCATCAAAGCCAGTGAGCCTCATGCATATTCATATCCGTACACCACCCCCCCATGCTTCCCCCAGAATTACAGGTTCATTACCTCGCTCTAAAGCCAAACAGTCATTACCAAGAGCCAGCTTTTTAATTGCGGATGCCTGGCCATCATCGCCTTACTGCTAAGATTTAAACTTCCACAAGAATAAAAAGATTCCCCAACTTCAAAATAAGTTAACATACTTATATGTGCTCGGCGCCTTGGAAAAACTCAGAAGAGAGAGAGAGAAAGAGAGAGAGAGAAAACCTGTTCTTTGGCTGGAGCTCTGAATATTTGTCAAGAGGCTTGACGAAAGTTGCATTTGCATAATGACTTTGTAGTTCTGCATTAATAAAATTTGCATATGAAGCCGTGTTAATTACTCCTGATCAGGCTTTTTTGCATTCATGCATGGTAATTTTCTGCGACTTGCGAGAATTGATGTCCTGGCGTCAGGGCTGTGATTGGTGGCAGTAGCTCTTGTGGATGTGGGGATTTGTGTGTGTGTTTGGAGGAGGGGGGGGGATTGGGGGGTCAGGAGGAGATGGCGTCGGATGTACTGGAGGGAAAGAGGAGATGGCACATTTGTGTGTTTGTGCTGGGCTCTTTATTGCAACGCTCTCATGCTGTTGTCTCAGATATCTTCTGTAATTGGTCTCAGAAAAAGAGCAGTCATTTAAACGGCTTTCGATCTAATGAAACGTCATAAAGCATGGGGAAAAAACAACTCCTGTACACTAGACAGGCATTTCAAATCTATTGTTTGGCCTATTTATTTCTAAACAAGACGACTGTTTCCTTAAATAGAGGGTTTCGGTGTGTCTTTGCCAGCTGAATGGGAAATCTTGTGAGAAGAGACCCAAATGGGATCGTTTACCTTCTTAATTTTCATTTTGTTCCAGATTTCTTCTCTCACTCCCCCGCCACAATTCAGTGGTTAACCTGATTGGTTTAATCCATCCTATCTCTAGCATGCAATCAAGTAACACGTTTCAGTTTGCTTTATTTTCACGTGTTAGTTAATTTCTGAGTTTTTTCCCTCAAATTCATGATATTTATAATTTGGGCATACAACTCACTGTTTTAGATTTGAGATTGCTGCTTTTCCACAGATCCCTCATTACCTCACTTTTCAGAGCCCTGCTGGGTTCAATCTTTTGCCTATGGAATTTTGGCCCCTTCTGTTGTGGTTTGGCAGCACACATTACTATATGTGTGTATTTGTCTAGTATGTGTTTTTGAGCACTGGTACTATCAAGGCTACTATCAAGTGTGGGTAAACCTTTTTCTCCTTTTTACTTTTTCACAATCCTTTTATTCATTTTGATATACCAACTGAATAAACACATTTTTTTACCAGCAAGAGGACTCTGGGGCTGGATCCAAAACAAAGAGATGTGTTTGGAGCCAACAGACGCTCAGCATATGAGCGCTGTGCTGCAATGCACAGAGCGTGTGATAGCTTTGGAATACCTGAAGCCTGGCACTTTCCTAAACGCTGCCATGTGTGCCATCAGAGTTGTGATAATGGCTGAGAGAAGCCTACAAACCCGTTAAAGCCTCAAGGGAAGCGTAATCATAGCAAGTCAATAATCATGCTCATGTTCAAACATTAGCGTGAATGATTTTAAGGACAACTGAATAAAAGATACTTTAAATTGTAAGGCATGTAAGCTTTTTATTTTGAAAACTAAATGTAGAAATAAATATTTAGTTATTGTTTTAATGCATACTTCATTGCAAAAAGGGAGGGTAGGATTAGGAAGCACTAAATTTCGTTTCCATTGAATTATAATCAAGTTTTTATTCAATTAATATATAACTGAAGTGGGAAGAGCTCACAACTGTTGTATCCGAGAAAAATTACTGCTACTTAGCTTGGTGATGCAGTGAGCAGTCATGCATGTTATCAGTTGGAAGGGTGTTGTTTGAGGCAAGTTGGGGTCCTCCTGAGTGAAGGTTGCATGTTCTTCCTGTGCTTGCATTTGGTTCCTCTGGGTATTCAGATGAATTGAAAACTTAAATTATCCCGAGGTTTGAATGTGAGAGTGAATTGAAAGTGACTGAGGCCCTGTAGTGGACTGGTGATCTCTCCATGTTTCAGTCTGCCTCTCACAAAATGTGTGCTGAAGATAGCTAACCAGGTAAAAGCACAAATAAATTAAATCTGTTTAAAACTTCTATTTACTATACTATATGTGTTGTTTTAGGACATCAAATTCTTCACCTCGGACACCACCATTCACCTACTATTGTTGATTTTTGTCAGACAAGCTCCCTGACCCAGTCTGAAAGCTTTCAAAAAACAACTACAAACTCTTCTCTTCTATGAGCTAAAATAATTCCTTCTGATTATTTCATCCTTCTATCATTTCTTCGTTCAATTGATGAGCTGTGATGACCTCTATTATGAACTACATTTTGTTGTTTTAGTAACAACCTGCACATTGTCCCTTCTCTTATTTAAGTTCCTTTGGAAAAAAACATCTGCTAAATGTAAATAGACGTACAAGAAAGTAACAGATTTTTCTGCGATCTGAATACAAAAAAGCCCACCAGTGCCCTTCTGTGCTGTAATATTGAGAGCATATTCTTGTGTGTTCTGGACTGTGTGCAAGCTTCAAGAGTTTACTATATCCACCATAAAGACATCAAACAGTCGCTGTGCCACTTTGTGGCTGTTGCATGGCCGGATTTCAGTCTCTCTCAACCACAGGCAGGGAATACACTTGTAACTAATTTGGACTGAGAGCACTGGCAAAGCTCTGTGCACACGCTGGTGGCTTTCACCCTCGTGCTGGCTTTGGTTTTATTTATTTTTCAGTCTCTTTTATTGTCAGTGGAGATGTAAACTTCACACAGATTTCTTGGTGACTGCCTGTGTGAAATTATTCAAGGTAACCAACAGCTTTTAAATCCTCTTAAATTCTGCCATTGAAGCCATTTCACAAAACCAAGCGCATATATGGTGGTCCTTCTTTTTATGTTTATTTGTTTATTTGTTCTGTCCTCAGCTGCAGCAGCATTCAGTACAGCTGTGCACCTTCCTGGGCTTGCCTTTTGCATATCGTTACAGAGGCTCCATCAAGCTGACAGTATTTGTTTTGTGAACTAGTCTCCATGAAGATTTGAATTTGTAAAGCTGGGTAGATGCCAGAGGAGAGAGCGTATTGTAAGCCCCTCAGGCTGGGTCTAAGCAGACCTAGATGGCAGTCCCTGTATACCTCCCTCTAAAGCCGCTTTGGCAAAAGTGGATTGGCGCTGCAAACAATGGGGTGGGTGTAGAAAGCACTGGACAGGATGGGATTACCAAGGTTAGCGCAGGTTCCTTTTAGCATTTGCACATTCTCCCGGACCACTTGGGCTTTTGACATGGTGCGTCTTAGGGAATTAGTCCATCTCGCTGGTTTAAATCCAAGCCGTCTAATGAAGGCTCTCAACCTTGGAATATTCTGCACAAATGGGTGTTGCTATTTAGCTGAAGAAATAGCCACTTAACAAAGCTAATTTTTCCCTCTGTTAGCTCAGGAGGATTAGGGGCCAGCGGTTGATTTGAACAAAGTTTGTGGATCATGCTGAGAGGAGGAGAGAAGCTTTTAAGAGTGAAATTAAAGCCTGGTGACAGTCTACGGGGGGACTTTTTGTCACTGTTGAAGGTAGGAAGCGTGGCGGAGTACATTCGGAAGGACCAGAAGGCTATATGGAGATTGGGTATGCTAGGGTGTGAGGGTGGGTGGCACAGCTTGACAAATGCATGTTGATCCCCTTGTTTAGGAGGTTTTAAGTCAACCCAATTTCACATGCTAACGGTCGCAGGGCAGGCCTCAGACATTCCAGCCTGGCACAGTGATGGCTTTAGCCGCTTTAAGCTGAAATGCATCCTCCAATATTGATATTTGTTCTCCTGGGCCCTCCCCCTCTGACTGTCTTCCCCATCTCATTTTTACTGTCCTGTTTCTTTCTTCTTTCAACTCTCCATCATGTAAAGCAACAAAATGCCAGGCATGTGTGCATATGGCAGACCTATAATCAGGCTTCTCTTACAGTAATTGCTCTCGTCTGTGGAGTTTAGAGAAAACGCTCTATCAAAGTGTTGGCTGGAGTAGGGGATCATGTGCTGGCACCAGTTGAACATCCCATGAGACGGATTCAGTTTAACCCTTTCCCTTCATTTTCTCTGAATGTCCCTCTCTGCGACTCTTTGTTTGACACATTGTTTTTAGAGATAATTGTTGATTTTTGTCTGAAATCTGGAATTACTTTAGAATTTTGAATGCAACATACACTGGACAATGAAGGCTCAGGGTTTATTCAACCCATGTCTTAACTAAAACCTGTAAATTGTTGCTTTCTATGCTTAGAATGTATTGGATACCACCCTAAAAAAAGAGAAATCTTATAATTCCTTATCTTTTATCAAAACCACTGATGGACGACCAAAGACTCCCATGGACAAGCTAATTAATTTGCTAGTTCAAGTAAGTACCTTTTAGTTATAAACAAAGCTGGACCCCAGCCAATAGCAGTCCCTTATTGTTCTTTAATAAACTTCATTCTGCAAAGCAAGGAAAATAAATCACTTTCATCAGCACTCAAAGCCACTAAACGAAACTCCAGGTTAATCCTGTGAAATTGCTTGAAGCATTTGAGGGAGGCAGAGAGAAGACTCTTGTTATTTTAAGATTGCAGCCCTGTTGTCTATAGCAAGGTGTTAATGTGGCTGGCAAGACTTGAAGGAAAAAGTAAAGATGAAAGGAATATATTTTAGTCGGTTGAGCCTCTCTTGTATGGTTACCCTGTTAATTAGGCCAGAGTTTTCTTCTGGAAGCATAATGTGCACATGGACATTTGCTGTATAAGGCCACCCAGTTCACTTACCTCCAAGGTAAGCCGCAGCTTTGTGTAGAGATGCCTTTAGTCCCAGGTGGCCACGTCTTGGTCTGAAGAGATCTGTAGACCCCCGGCTGGAAGCATTGCTCTGTCCACAGTCTGTGGCCCCTGTTGCTGCAAGAGGAAGCCATGTGGAATTTCGCCTCTGGTGGATCTTTGGCCATCTGCCTGATTTGAAAGTGAGAGGTAGCATGTGAAATTCAATTAAACAGAACCCAATGCATCAGCTCAGTTTAACAGGACCTGGCCACTTTTGGCTTTTTTTTATATTGCAAGCATTGTTTTACATAACTGCTCTTGCAAAATTCATGCTTGTAATCAACAAAGCTCAAATAGAATACAAGGTCATCTGCTTTATCCTTAAATGGTACTGATTCCAAATTACCCTGATTAAAGTTTTTATGAAGCCGATCAGTTAATGTAAGCAGTTTCGAGTGCCCTTCCTAAGCCTGTGTTGTCTGTACAATTAAAACCCTTGACATATAAAAAGTGTGCCTGGCTATTTCAGCTGGCACAAGTCCCTGCCTGCCCCCTGCACATTTTTGCATACACATCATAGGGACCTTTTATAGTGCCCTGCTCTCATTGTGAAGGGGTTGCTGAATGCCCAGCTTTTTATAGTTACATTTAAAGGGAGTTGGATGCCTGGCCCAGCTGGGGCTCATTATGGTATACGCCATCCGAAAATGCACGTGTAATTAATTCACTCACACAGTCTCCATCTTTCCTCACTCATTTGGCTCCCAAGACCCGGCTGGCCTCCACTCTTTGCTCCCTTTTACCTCTGAAGAGCTCCTCTACGATCTGCTCAAGACTCCACTTGGTATCAATAACTCGACTGAGCAATGACACGCGTGTGTGTCACCCTCTGAAATCTGAGGTTTGCACTGGCAGAGAGTGTTTAAAAGAGAATGAACCATTATCCTTTCAGTTTCTACAATGACTTTTTCCCTCTCTCTGTTCTTTCCATCGTCTTTTGGGTGATTGAGACACTTTGACGTAACGTCAGGTCCATTCTCAACCATAACAGAGTTAGAATCAAAGGCAGGCAGTCAGATTTGGCTCTTGTGGTGACATTGTTCCGAGAAATTGATAGAATTTCTCTCAATTGAAATGAATAGCTCGGCTAATGCATTTTTAAGTCCATTTTCTCACTCTTCGCCAAAGCAGTAGTAGGAGCCATCCTTCTCTTTGACAGTGAGAATTTGCTAGTTTTTGACTGTCAGAATGTCTGTTCAAACTCTCCCTAGTGCCATGGATTGAGTTAAATGGGTTTAACATGCAATGTGTAAAATCCACAATGCAAACTATCCCCTGCTGTAACAAGTTGAAGTTTAAGCTGCATACAACCATTAATGGCTCACAAGGATCATTCTGGTTTTAGAAGGGTAGAAAGTGTCTGCAGGTGCTGGCCACTCTAACATCACCTAAGAACAATTTTAGTATGTCAGTGTAGAATGTGAGCACTAGCTGAAATTTTAGAAGCTGAAGCTTCACGCCAAATAATTACCAGAAGAATTTTTTTTGATTGTATTGTATGCAATCATGAGCCGGCAGAAATTATGATGTAATTTTAATGTTATGTCAAATCTAAGTTAATCTAGTCTTTTTTTGTTAATTAAAAAATAATTAATTTGTTTAACCATTCAGATGACGTATGTCAAAATGTAGAATTTCAAGGTGAGATTTGCCAAATAAACACAATGTCTCCTGATATTGAAGAACTGTTTGATCCCATACTGATACACTTCCAGTTCAAACATTTTGATATCATAAAAATACAACAATTCTTCCAGAAAACATAACTTTAGTTAAGATGAGTAGTAAATGTAGCAAAAAAAATCTGCTTGTAGGAGTATGAGCATAGAGTCTTCTAGAAAATTGACATGCTTCAAATTCAATACTTTGCAATTCTAAAAAAATAAAACATCTAAATAACTTAATTGTATAAATGTCTTTCTACCAGACATTAGGCTGTCTAACTGTCTATTTCTCAAGAAAATCTAGTGAAATCTCAACCCATTCTTCAAGGGTCACCCCATTTGCCAGCGAAACATTTAACAGGTATTGAATCTTTTAGAATTCATTTGTATAGTTTCTAATATGCTAGAGTTTCAGTGGTCACCCATTGAAAAGCGAGGAGTTGATATTCAAAGTCTTCATTTTATTTGGGAGAAGAATAGGTGGTGTTTGAGGAGCTCGGTTTCTGGCAAATGAAAACAGATTGAACTGGTTATGGGAGAGGGCCTGGTTTCAGTTATACTGGAGACAGGCATACTGTGTGAATGCCATACCCCCCACTACCACCACCCTTTCCTCCATTTACAGTCTCTGACATGTTTTTTCCAGCATGACTTTCTTCTTGGCCTTTTTCAGTTTTTTTTTCTATCTCGATTTTCGCTTGGGAATCAAGCTGACGGAGAGAAGCTCATGGCTGCTGTGATCGCTCTGCAATTTTGAGGCAATGGTTTTTGTTGTCGGGGGGGGGGCAGTCACAGAGAGGGATTTTTATTATTGTTCATTTTACAACTTAAACAATCATCCTCCTATAAGAAACAACATTTTCAGAACAGGTAGTTTTTTCTCTGACTTCATTATTTTATTCTGTCCAGTTAGTAACACCAAACTAGCCTACACATTGAGTGTGCCTTCAAGATCTCCCCTTCTTCGTGATTTATTTGCTAATTGCAGTTAGATTGGATCTCTGAGTTTTGTTTGCTAATCATGGTTACACAGAGTTTGCAGAAAGGCTTTAGTTAATGGCTTTAGTTAATGGTTTTGTGTGTTGCTCTAAAATAACATTTATGCTCGGCATATTATGGCCAAGTGTCATGGAATTCAAGTGCTTGTGCAATTAGTGCATTATTGCTAGTCATTCCTCCGGTCTCAAGTACAGAGAGAGCCAGGACACAATGGCTGGCGAGATTATTGGGTGCATTTGGTACGCCTGATTACGTTTTACAGGTGCTTGTTAAAGCAAGCCTTTCACACTCCCGACTGGCTTATGATAGGAAGCACTTCTCTCACAGGTCATGTGTTTATGTTCCTGCGTCCATATAAACGTGTGTTTTCAATATCGCTGCAGTACAACAGTCTCGGCTGTCCCCTCCTTCATAACAGAACATAAGGTACCGATCGCGTGTTATCAGACCCTTATATGGTCAGTTTTATGGTCATACACCCCCCCTCCCACCCCCAACCCCTTCTCTAGCGCCTGGATTCCCATTCTAACCCATGTCTGGTCTGAATCTGCTCATCCAGGACACATTATGTAGGCTCTTTCTGTCTTGGAAGAGTAAACACAGAGACCTCGGCCAGAGCTCTTGGACGGTGCCTCTGAAACCACATAAACAAACTTCTCTAGGTTTGTTTCACATATACTTATGAGGATATCCTATGAACTGCTGATGGCTTAAAGGTGTTCAGAGTCCTGTTAGCATACACAAGTTTCTTACGGGACTGGAGAAAAATGTCACGCATTAATGTCTAAAATCCGTCTGACAACTTTTTGAAGAATATTTATAACTAGTACACACATCAGACAATTAACAAAGAGGTTTTAACAGAAGATGCATGAGAAAAGATTTACATTAGCAAATATTCGTTTCAAAGAATTTGATCCTCAAGTATAATTCATTTCGGCATCTTTACTAATCTTCTGCTCGGTAATTTAAGGTGCTCAACTAGAAGTTTTTTAGCCGTGTGAAACACACCCTCTACTGAAACCAAGTGTAAACATGTTTGAGAGTCCACAGGCTGATCATACGATAGAGGCAGATGTTTGAGTCACCTTCCTCAAACACCAGTCTGACAACTGTCTGAGTCTGTTATTGTGAAACTCTGGATATGTTAAGATCTATATACATATACAATAGAAGTAGGTTTATTTGAACAGACTTTGCACTGTCAATAACTTTTCTTGCATGTTATAGCTATAGGCAATGTATTAGAAGAAATAATTAATTCAAAATGAAATCAGGCACAGTCATCAAAATGTGCATGTATACATGTCAACATATACTATTTTAAACAGCACCTATAATGTACAATTGTTTTAAGCTTGAGGAACATTCAGTAAGAGTTTTAAATGTGAAAGTGATCCTTTCATCTAGATATAGCATTTAAAAGAAGAATTGACTCTGTCGTTGTACAATTTTGTTAGTTATTTGTTTTCATTTTTAATAAAAACATATTTAAACATATATATATTTAGGAGAACACATTTTTTTTAGCTTACATTTGTATATCAAGCTGTTGCCTGTGACTCCCAAAACTAGTCTCAACTTTTCAAAATCATTTTAATGTTTTAACTTGATTGGAGACTTATTACATCACAAACAGAGAATTGAGCCAGAAAGAGAAGCACATTATGTAGGGATGTTCCCTCTTGGGCCCGTACACTTTGGAGCCCATCGCTCTGGCATGGGGGCAGACTGAAAAGGCTGTCCAAAAATCTGTTGGTTTATAGCTTCATGCAAATCAGGCTTATGGTCCGTTCATGTTGGAAGCACCAGTCATGGCACGGATGCAAAGGAAAACAGGACCAATTTGAAAAAAAGATTGCGAGGTTGCCAACAAAACAACGTCATTTTAAAACAGAATTGAACAATTATTAAAATGGTTAATGCTCTTTGAAGAGATGAGATTATCCATAATTATCTTGCTAGTCACTTATTAGCTTTGTTTGATTTAACACCCATGCTTTGGTGTTGTATTAAGAAAGCTATTGAAGGCCTGCTTTCTTTGCTCCCCCTTAACACTTCCTTTCTGTTTTGTGTTTTCACGTGAGGAGAATGAAGGTTTCACGTCTGTGGCATGAAGGTTTAAAGGAAATTCATAGCGCTACACAGCCCTTAGACTAAATCCTGGAAAGAAGCGTGTTTCTCTAAATATAGGATACGATGTATATCCTAGTAGACATCGTCTAAATTCACCATTTACATCAGGGATCTCAAACTCAATTCTGGAGGGGTTTTGTTCAGACCCGTTTCAGGAGACACACCAGTAGCTTCAAATAATCCCAGAGCAGCTTAATTAGTGATATCAGGATTGTTTGGTTAAGGTTGTAATGGATCTGTGCGGAGCATAGGTTTAAGTAATACCTCTGATTTTCATCAACATGGCTACCAAGACAAGCATATAGACCCCAAAATTCATTGTAATTAGCTTTTTTAATTATTTAAAATTACGTAAATAATTTTAGGACCATACACATGCTTATATGGCTATAATTCCTCAAATAAATGGTCCTACACTAAACTTTTAATGCTAATGTTGGATTCTCTATGCAGACTATTCAGGTGGCAGAGCAAATTGTCAGTCAGATGTCAAAAGCGGTTTTCCATTTTTTGTGTATGTTTCCTGCTCTATTCCAATAAATTATTAAATGAATTCCATTTTAAAGTAGTGGGGGACGTTCTAAAAAATAAAATAAAGGTTTCGAATAACTTAATGCACTGTGTTTTAACAAATTTAGTCATTTTAAAGTGTGACAAAAAAATAAAAGTCGCTCCACTTGAAGCTTTCTTTTCAATCTTTCTTCAACTACAGACATAGCCTTGTGATCTGAACTCGCAATATTTGCAAATCAGAAAAATTCTCTAGTATTGTGATGAAGGGAAAATCTCAGAAGGTAAGGCTGCTGCAACTTCAGCCCTGTGTTGCAGGATTAGGGGGTTCAAATTGCCCCAACTTCCCCCAAAATGCATCTAAACGCTGCCCACTTCCAAACTCCCTCTTCTTCTCAGTGCTGACCAGCCTGATGCCGACGTTAAGCCATGTCTGTCCCATTCACCTCTAATCCTTTTAATTTGTTAACATGACACAGGCTTTCATACACAGAGCTGCTGACATAGGCCTTCTGCATTAGCTCGGGTTGCTCATCCAGAAACTACTGAAAGCATCTACCTTTTTCACACTGTCGCACACACACGGCCCCACTTCCACACTTATGCTAATTTTAAAGCCTTATTTAAAAGCTGATGTTCTCCAGAGGGAGTAAATCCAGTGGACTGGTAATGACAGTTTGACATCCACCTTTCCCCAGTCCGCCGAGAGGATGAAGGGAGATGAGACCTTCTGTTCTCCTCTAGCTCCCTCTGCTTGACAGTGACCCAGCGAGCCACGCTTTCCTGACATGATGTTCAAAGTTCTGACCCACACACATGCTCTCACACTCTTCCTGCCTATCTACCTCTGGCCTGTTTTGGAATGACATGACCTCGTCGGAGAGAAATTGCTAATTCCGCTCTTCCCTCTTTCCACTTTGCTGTCACTGGGTGGGTTAATGAATTTAATTCATTCTGATTTTACTAAGCTGCTCAGCGTTGGTTTAAATTCACAAGAAATAATGCCAGGAACCCTTCAGCTCTGTACCCCCTCCCCACCTGCCTAATCCCTGCCTCCCCTAATCTCACGTGAGGAGATGGGCTGCGGCGCTGCCACATGCACCCGGATTTCTCTCCATGCAGCAGAGGAGAGGATAGCAAGTCTTTGTCAGTCAGGGGAAAATCTTTAACACAGACAGTCATATAAATGTCAGTTCTCACAGTCATGCACTTTTCCTGTCAGAGATTAATATAAATCACCTCCTTCGTGCTAAATTATGATGGGATAATGGACGTTGGTGTTGGTTTGTCGGAGAAGAGGTTTTGGTATTTTTGGAATGTCCCTGATGGGCACACAAATGCAAAGTGGCTGGAGTTTTTGAAGGAGTTTCTGTTTTAATCGATGTTTGAATTAAATAGGTGATGCATCACTCAAAAAATACAAATCTTAATGCAAGGTTATTGTGTCATGCTGAATAAACTCAGGTTAGATAATTGAATCTGAAAGTGAGACAAAAGAAAAGAGTTTCTGTTAATTGAAGAAAAGTTTTTGAAAGTGTATGTGTTCTTCCAGTAGAGCAGCCTTTCCCTGCTGTCCCTTCATTCTCCCTCTCGTTTCCATCTTTCACAAAAACCTTTATAATGAAATAGCTGATAATGGGCAAATGAACCCTTGACAGGACAGGATCTGACATGCAGCGGCAGCAAGGAGTATAAATAGAGAGGAAAAAGTAGGTTTTGTCCAAACTGGTGAAGTGTGTTTATCTCTCGAACTCAACCTGTCCAGTAGAGGATTTGACAGATTGGAGGCAGAGAATGTAAAGCAGATGTTAGCTGTGGGAAATGGCTGTGCGCTGTCCAGTCCAGGTCTGCACTAGTATGTCAAGCAGGCTTAAAAAAACAGCTGCTTCTGAATTCCTTCGCCTCATTTACACTTACTAAATCACCAATGATTCCCTGCTCCCTGCTGAATGCTATCTCTTCCCCTCAGATCTGCCCACTGTCTTTGTGACAGACGGTGCTCTCCCCACTGAGCATGCTCTGAAATGTATAAATTTGCGGACACGGCTGCTCTTTACTCCACAAGCTCACGATTATCTTCCCCTTCTGTCATTATTAAAGCAGGTGTAGCTCTTTCTCAATTATGGGTGTAAAATTATGACGCCTTACTCTGTAAAATAAAAGGCCAATCCTTGACTAGCTTTGACCGCAAGAACAAAATGCTCAGAGGCTGATTTGCATATAATTGTTGGCTCCGATTTGCCATTATAGTAATAAACAAGGCATTAGCTATTCAAGGTGAGGAATGGGAGGCCTTAGAGACTCCCAGATCACACACATGATAATGAAGCCCCTGGCTTAATAATGCAAGAAATGTCAGGAAACTTTCCACAAGCTGGGCAAATGGGAGGGTGGCACCCCGTGCCTAGGGCTCATGTCATCTTTGTTCTAAATGCAAATCAGTTTGTCGTGACATTGACTCTATCAAATGTGGAGTGTTCCGACACCCCAGGCCCAGAAGTGGGCTGTCAGGTCTGGCTTAATCTCTCAGGTCCACTCTAACACATGCTGTGGACTCGTGTTTTGCGCTGCATACTTCATGGCATTCTGAGTTATTGATCTACAACATGGGGTAAGTTGTTTTGTGTATTGCTCTCTCCATTTCTTGTTTGACAGTCATCTCAAAGTGAGATTCAAATGCAGAAAAGCACCAAAAAGAGTCTTTCTGTTCACTGACACTCAATCCGCCTAGTCTGCAGGTGCCATAAAGTACAAGCAAAATAATCTTGACCTTAATAATTTAAGAACTTCAGTGTGCGAAGAACTTCAGGCAGTTCAAAGAAAGATGACTGGCTCAGAAAGGGAGACTTCTAACACTCTGAAAAATCCAAGGTTATCTGAGTAAGTCCTGGTTAACAGGATGTCCAGTTTTGAAGTGGGATTTGCGGTCCCATGTGACCAATTTTTTCCTCTTTCCCTTTGCTCGTCTCCTGCATGAAAAGACGGAGTCTCCCAAAATAACTCCAAAGGTTAAGATATTAATTAAACGTTGAGGGGCGAGAGGATGGATAATGAGGGGTACTCTTCACAAACAGACTGCCTAGTGTTCTAGTCAGGAAGGAAGCCCAGGATGAATGAAGGCACCAAATCAGTCGCTCTCCACTCTCGGTCTCTGCAGTCATTACACAAATTACCTCCCAGCCTCAATATCCATCTGCACCTCTTGCAGTTGTCATAAGTAGCCCTGGTCATTAGAGTATGCTGGGTAATCAGATGGAACAAAATTTATCCCAAGCAATTAAAAAACACCTCGCAAGACCTGGTGGCTGGCAATTAAACCTTTCACTGTGCATCTCGACCGTCGTAGTCTAGGAAGATAAGTATTTAAAAAGGTTGAGCTACAAACAATGGACCACTCAAAACAAGATCAGATGCATCTAGTTTGCTTAAAACCCATGTAACCCTACGTCTATAAGGCATTTCTGTTATTCAACAGCACACAGAGTGCAATGCAGGGAATGAATTGTGTAATTTGATGGCCTTGACAAGGCGGACATTACTCTTAACTGTCTTGTGATTGGCACTTCACCAGCAATTGTGGATCTAGAGGTAAACCTGTTTCCCTCGCTCACTGGTGCAGCCTTCCATAATAGCCGTGATTTAATTTAGCTATTTAACCTGTAATTCCAGCAATATTTATTGAAGAGCAAGGGGAGAAAATTGGGCCATTAGGCGTTGAGGATGAATACATTGAGATTAAAATGAACAAGCCTAACTGGTAGTTGACCTTCGCATTTTGTAGGAGTTTTTATTAGCGCAGGCCACAGTAATTACTGTAAATTGAATCATAGAGAAAACTGAAATCATTCTGTAATGAACGGTTTTATTTGTTATTGCACTTTCCAACTGGGCTGTGAGGCATGGAGTCTCCACTCAAGGCGAGTGTTTGCTCCTGAGAGAATACTGGTACACAAAAATCTTTGTAAATTACCACCACCTCTGAATATTTCATCCTGGATATGAGAAGCGAAATGGTGTTAAACAGTTTCTCCAGACATAAAGATAGTCATTATAAAAGCCTTTCTTTTTTCAAGCTAGATTTTCTCCCTGAACCTGAGGTGATATTCTCATTGTTTGGTTTGTTGCAGAAGGTGCCTCGATTTTGTTGTGCGGCACCTTTAAAACAACATCCTCTCACATCCTCAGATGTTGTTTTCCCGAGGCGGGAAGAGACGCAGTGGGGTGGGGGTGCCAATTTATTTGTGAGCATTGTCTTTTTTGGATGGCATATGGCACGTCCTGTAAGACGTTGCAAGATGCAAATTCAGGGGAGTCTGACTTTAAATGAAGCAGTGACAGTGACGGGAGCTCTTTTGAAGAGCACACATCACAGTACTCTAGGGAGGAACAGCAGGGGAGACCCATAATGCTGTGCGGCTCTCTCATTCTCTCTCTCACCCTGCTCTCTCTGCACCACCTACCGCTTCCTTACAGTACAATGCCATTCATCAGAGATGTTACTGTATGCACATGGCCCTCATTTGCAGGCTTATCCCGCACACTCCCATCCTCAAAGAGAGGCTAGCCGTAATGTCAAAAACCTGCAGCCAGAGCATCGTCTAAGCTCAACCAATGTTTACAGTGTGTCTTCTTTGTTAACGTAAAGCGGTTCGAAAAAATGTTGTTTATGTATCCGTGGATTATTTTCCAGTTCATGCAAGGTTCTCCAATTTGCTTGTTTACCCCATCTCTCCTGCTTCATAGATGTAGACGGACAAGTATTTTGCCTCACAATTGCATCTCTGTTTGATGCGCTCATCTGGTTGAATAGAGACGTGTGGCGATTCTTTACACTCAGCTGCACGAAGCTCTGCAGCCCGACATCACACTTCAAAAAAAGCCGTCGCCATGTTTCAGGAGACCCCGTGTAGACTCTAAAACAGCAGCTTGAGTCCTAATTAACGGGACATACATCGGCCTGCATATCATTCGGAGTTTAATTTTTGAGGAAGGTGAAAAATCATCATAAAGCCTGTGTAGTTTAATCCCTCTAAATTATCATGAAGGCCCAGACTAGACTTAATCAATAATTTAAAAACAGTGGAGGGTTTTACAATTTGAATTAAGGTCAACTTTATTTATTGGGGATGTATAAGGAGACTTCCTACAAAGTGTCCAGGGTGTTATTTACAGGGAAAGATTGTATTTGTTTGATTTAAATCCGATGTAAAGCAATGTCTGGGTTGAAATTCTTGTTAAAATCTCAACCCTCTGAAATTAGTCCTTTGTGATATTCTTAAATATGTGTTCTACTCTAGGTCCCTCAACCTGCTCTCATTAACAATCAGTCATTTTTCATTTTTAGCAGCTTTGCTTTATTTCATTTGGAGTTGAAAAACGTTTCCAGAACACCATGATGAAGCACTTAATTCTCAAAGGCATCACAGTCGGCAGCATGACTCTCTCTGGATCAGTCTCTACTGTACTATGACTGTAGATCCTGTTGGAAATTTGGATGGCGTAACAGTAAATGCAGAAAATGGGACACCGGACTCCCTCGTGGGCTCAGAAAAGCTACCGTGCACAAGTGAGCTAGTTTCCCGCTCTCCCTTTCTTTCTTGTGCACGCTTTTCCCTCTTTCCTCTGTAAGCCATCCAAGAAGCCCCCTGCCAAAGCTGTGTGTGAACCACAGCCAAACAAAACACAGGCAGCCGTCCAGGCCAGTGCGGCACGCTTCCACTAATAGAGAGAGAAAAGCTTCCAGACCCAACACGCTACTTACAGGACGGCAAAATTCTTTACGCTAGATAATAACTTAATGACTGCTTAAATGAAGTCCCTATAGTGAAAACCACTGTCCGTAAATGAGCTCCCCATTAAAGACGCTATATCCTTTTTCTTCTTCTGTCTTTGTCAATTTTTTTGCACTTTTGTGTTGTCAAAGATCTGAAATTCCTGGAGATTGTGTCTCAACTGCCTCGATTATGAACATTCTTCCACACAAACACTAATTATTCAGCTTTTTCATTATCTGGTTAAAAATATATGCACAAAAAAATGAGTGCTTAAATAACAGTTAATTTTTGTATGTTTACATATAATTTTGTATTTTATTTGAATATTTTTTACATTATAATACAGTTGGGTGACAATCAGATAATTCTAATAATCTTATCTTCATTTCAGTAGTACACAGTAGTAGTTTTACTCATACCTGTAAAATTATATTCCAGCCATTTTATCCCTCTTCTATTTTTATGCCTTGCTTTCAGGAAGCTTTTCTTAAGTGGCTCATTGTACCTCTCTCACTGAGACAGTGAAACCTATTAACTCTCATCTTTTTATTTTTTCACTTAATGTGTCTTAAAGCCGGCTATTTCCATGCCATTTAAGTCAATGTGTGCAGAGAGCCATGATTGTTATTAGTGATAATTTCTCCCTAATTGAATTGGGGTCTGTGTGCACGAACGATACTGCCGATGACACACATTTTCACACAATGCCATCCCCGTCCTCCTCTCCCGCCCGGCAGCTGGGCCTCGTTGGGGAAATTTAATTGAAAATAGAATCAGCCAGTGCTCAGCATGAGAAACTAATCACGCCTAACTTATCTTAAGAATAGACAGGCTTCGATTTAACCCTTTCAGTCAAAATCTGAGACACTCTTTTCAATCTTGCAAAACATTCATTAAAAAATTCTGTAAATATTGACATATGTTGAAAACACATGCCAAAGAATATAAGAACCAAGTCAGCTGTTCGTCTCAAATTTTATTTTGGCATTTATGTCTATATTCAATTATTGTGTTTGGTGTATTGTTTATATGGATATATTGGATATGGTGTATTGGATTTTATATCAAATTCTGACCCTAAACAAACACGTCAAGTAAAATGCTTATTTCAGGTACAAGTCTGCGCTTCATATCTATTTTTGTGCATTAGTGTTTCTAAAGTTTAGAGTAGCTTTGTTACAAAAATAAAAATCACAATTTATGCTTTTAAAGAAGTAAAAAAATATTCAAATATTCAAACTTTAAAGAATTTGGCTTTTTATAAACCAATATCTAACATGGTTTAAAAATTAAAAAAACAAGGTTTTACCCTTGCAAAGCTAGGATTTGAAGCCTAGAAGTCTAACCTAATAATTTTTTCTCAATTTTAATGGATAGAAATAATAATATTTATGTTAGTTTATACAACGCATGTATACCATATTTTACATCTTATTTACAAGCTAGTTCTGACATATTTGAGCATGCATGCCTTTCAAGGTGTGTTCTATTGCTAATAGCTACAGTGCCTCATGCGGTACCAAAATTCATGAATGCATTTAACAAAATTCGCCACAATCATCGAGTTTTTAGCAAAAGATGAGCTGCTTGTTTTCGCTCCTGTTCTCTCTCTCTCTCCCTCTCAGCTTCTCTTCTCTTTTTTTCATATGGAAATGTGAAATAATAGGGTGATTAAATAGAGCTGTATATTAAAGTACAGCTGACATTAGAATTAGCATAATGTGCTCTCGCCTCGGGCTGCATACTTTATTTGCCATCTGCGTCGGACTGCAATCCCCTCGGGAGTGCAGGCACTGAACACTTCTCAATAAACTCACGCCCGAGTCCCTTCAGCTCGACCACAAATACCATTTCAGGCAGCGGCCATTGATTCTTCTTAATTGTGGGGCAGAAATGAACATTCGGCCCCCTGATGACTTCTGTTTGTCTGTGAGAAGATCACCGAGTACAGTAGCCTATGTTTTACACCCTGGTAGTTAGAATAGAGAAAAGCTTCTCTTACAAACACACAAAAGGACAGTGCCTGGTAAGCACAGACATTACTTGTTTTCTTGGCCTCTTTTATATGAAGAATTAGTGTTAAAGCATCTGCCATGAAACAAGAGGAGGTTTTTTGTATATGCATCTATGTGGGCCTTGAGAGGCTGGGGGGGTCATTGTGCTAGATCTTACGCTCTGTCCACTGTAATTAAGTCAAAGGCTTTACAGGACACGGGTAGAGGTAAACAGATGTTACCCTGAATGCGCATCAGCTATTCAGAGTTTTTTTCTACTTCCAAGCAACCTTTAAATCCATTAGTGCCTGGTTATCTTCTGTAGCTTTTAAATATTTAAAATAATTTTGTCTGTTGGCTTTAAATGGACTGCACTTTTTATTAATTTAATTAGTAATCATGAAATAAAAAAAAAGTGCAGATGCAAAATGGGTTTCCTTGCTCATGCATAAGTTTTGTCTCAAAGAATATCATTAAACATTTTCTTTCAAAAATGCATTTATTTACAAAAAAATTGACTAACAAAAAGATCACATTACATTACCATTTTTTAAATAAGTTCAAAATATATACCACATTTCAATTGCGCTTATTTACATACAAATAGTAAATACAGCTCTATTTAAAGGATATGTCTATTTTTAATTGACAATAGGATCTCAAATGCTTGTGTTGGTAAAACATTTAAAAAAAAAAGAAATTTTTTTTGAATATATCAAAGATTTGATTGTCTTACCGTTTGCAGCTATGATAATTTTATGAAATTGAGTATTTAAAAATTCCATATGCATTTTTTACATGTGATTTACATTTTTGGTGGGCTCTATTCAAATTTGTTGATGAATTATTGCATCTCGCTGTAGCATTAAGATGAGGCTTCAGGCTATTACTGTACATAATCCCTCGCCTCTGTTTCTTTCGGGTGAAAACAGACTCCTCTATTTAGCATTGCTCCTCGGCAGCATGCAAAGGAATGCTAGAACGAGACTAGCCATTCATTTTCTCTGCTCTTTTTGATCTTCACAATGGCCATGATTGAAATAGACACCCATGAGGGCTTCCTAGTCCCAGATTCTCCGAGCCCTGTGTGTGACTGACTGCCGCCCCATTGTTCTCTCCACAGTCGCTCACTCTCACACACATGCATATACATGAAAACACTCATAAAGGTGCACAAAGCACAGCCAGGACTCAAACACCTAACCAATTACTGCAGCATATGTTTTCTTGTGTATCCTAAATTGCTGCATTAGGTCAGAACAGCAAGCTTTCATTTAATAAAAAAAATGAAACTCATTTCCTAACACACAATTACCATTTCGACTTTGTAGATTTTTTAACACGGTCCCAGGAGTGTACTGTGTGAAATGGGTTTGCATCTTTTTCGTTGTGTACTCACTACAGTTGAATTGCTTGTGGTGAGATGGTAATGAGTGCTGTTTGCTTCGCCAAACTAATGTTATGTTAAGGTTGTTTAATCAATTAGCCAAGTTATATGTAGTTAAAGTTCCAGTCACAACCATACAAGCCACTTTTTTTTAACAGGACCTCTGATCTGATAACTGATACTATTCACACTTTACCTGAACCCTTGCACATTCACTTCCTGAACACTCAAGTCATTTAGGATTAATACACAATTAATCCCATTTTCACTTGATCAGATGTTTTCTCAGATAAGCGAAGACTTAAAGTGGTGATGGGGCTTTCCAGGAAGTGTAACTATAGAATTAGAAAAAATGTGAGAGGAAGTAAGAAAAACAATCTTGAAATTCTTAATGGAACAGTAAATAATACCCTTGAGCTGTTTTAAAAGGCCACAGACTTTAACATTCAAGACTGGTGTGCTTTTTTTCCCTGCAGTGTCTTAAATCACAAGCAGTGTTTTCACTCTTTATTTGAAACCATTTATCTTGATGTGTGCTTCCCCATCCCCCCACCCAGATCCATTCCTCTAGTTTTTTGTTTCTTTGATGGGAGAACTTAGGTTTTTTAGTGATTGTGAAAAAGTTCCTGTAAATCACAATTTAGGTTTTGCCAATTTAATGGGATATAACTATGCCATTCAAGGACAATCCTAGTGCTTAAAGCATTTCCCAGTGTAAAGGGGTCTTGACTAGAATTATGATTATATGCTGTTTGTAAATAAGAAGACAAAAGACCAGTTAAAATGAGTTTGATGGTCCTACAACACCAAACCTTTTCAGGGCACATTGTAAATTAACTTATTATAGCTCCTCAGTTAACATGGGTGTGTGACAATGCGCATTGAAACACATATATTTTTTATTATAACACTATTTAACAACAAGTTAATTTATTGAATAAGTAATTTGGTTATGAATACCTAGGTGAATTAAATTCTGTGTTTTTTGCTTGATTGCAGGTAGAGATGAACCCTCAAGTTACATTTGCACAACGTGCAAACAACCCTTTACCAATGCCTGGTTCCTTCTGCAACATGCTCAGAATACACATGGGATCCGCATCTACTTGGAGACCAACTGCTCGAATACCTCTCTAACACCACGAATCGGAATTCCTCCCCCTCTTGGTGCTGAATCAATTCCACCATCTCCGTTAACCAACTTTTTGGGGGACAACAACCCCTTCCATCTCCTAAGGATGACGGGGCCTCTACTTCGAGAGCCACCTCCAGGCTTTGTGGAAAACCGCCTCCCCAACACACCTCCCTTTGTTAGTCCCCCTCCACGTCATCACTTAGACCCTCATCGCCTGGAACGCCTTAGCGCAGAGGAAATGGGTTTAATCTCCCAGCATCCCAGTGCCTTTGAAAGAGTGATGCGCATGACACCCATGGCCATAGAGTCCCAGTCCATGGATTTCTCTCGAAGATTGAGAGAGCTCGCTGGAAATAATAACTCTACACCACCCCTGTCTCCGAGCCATGCCAACCCTATGCATCGCCTTCTCAATCCGAACCCATTCCAGCCCAGCCCGAAGTCGCCCTTTCTGAGCACACCTCCACTGCCTCCCATGCCCCCTAACAGCACCACCCCACCTCAGACCCAAGGGAAGACAAAATCCTGCGAGTTCTGTGGCAAGACTTTCAAATTTCAAAGTAATCTAGTTGTTCATCGACGAAGCCACACAGGCGAGAAACCTTACAAGTGCCAATTGTGTGACCACGCCTGTTCCCAGGCAAGCAAGCTTAAACGCCACATGAAAACCCACATGCACAAGTCGGGCTCCATGACTGGGCGTTCGGATGATGGCTTGTCCACCACCAGCTCACCCGAGCCAGGCACGAGTGATGTCACTGGGGAAGGCATAAAGAACAGAGACGGTGACTTTAAAGGTGAGGGCATTATGCCAGACAATGAGGAGGAGGAGGAAGAGGAAGAAGAGGAAGAGTTGGAAAACGAAAGCAGGCCTGAGTCAAACTTCAGCATGGACTCTGAGTTCTGTCGGAACAGAGAGAACGGCTCAAAGTTAACTTCAGATGAAAAAAACCTCTCCATAGGAAAGATGGTGGAAAACGTAGGGCTAAGCTCCATTCAGCATTACAATAACTTAATAATCGACAATCGGAAAAGGCTTCCATTCTCCAAAAGAATCTCAGAAATGCAGAGGGATGCAAGGGATGATGATTTAGTTGTTGGGGAAATGAATCAGGTGGAGCGGCCAACTCTGAACGGAAGGAACTGTGGCTCAGGCGACTCTTTCTCAGGCCTGTTTCCCCGTAAACCCACTCCCATTACAAGTCCCAGCCTCTCGAACTCCTCTAACAAGCGAATCAAAATCGAAAAGGATTTGGACATCCCTCCAGCCCCCCTAATCCCATCTGAAAATGTGTACTCCCAGTGGCTAGTGGGCTATGCAGCATCCCGCCACTTCATCAAAGATCCCTTTCTTGGCTTCACCGATTCCAGACAATCTCCTTTCGCCACCTCCTCAGAACACTCCTCTGAGAATGGAAGCTTGCGATTTTCAACGCCACCAGGAGACCTGCTGGACGGGGGCCTCTCTGGCCGCAGCGGTACCGCCAGTGGTGGCAGCACCCCACACCTTGGTGGTGGGCCCGGACCAGGCCGACCCAGTTCAAAAGAGAGCCGGAGGAGCGACACCTGTGAATTCTGTGGGAAGGTGTTCAAGAACTGTAGCAATCTGACAGTGCACAGACGCAGCCACACAGGCGAGAGGCCCTACAAGTGTGAGCTTTGTAACTACGCCTGTGCCCAGAGCAGCAAGCTCACCCGCCACATGAAGACTCACGGCCAGCTTGGTAAGGAAGTGTACCGCTGTGACATTTGCCAAATGCCCTTCAGCGTCTACAGCACGCTTGAGAAACACATGAAAAAGTGGCATGGGGAACATTTGATGACAAATGAGGTCAAAATTGAACAAGCAGAGAGAAGCTAAGCTTCTAGGGTTCCTATTTCACCTCAGAATTCCTTTCTTATGAAAGGATAGCTGGATACACTTTTTGTTTGTTTTTATTTTGTTAGTCATTTTGATTGCTTCTTTGTTTGTTTGTTTCCATTTTAATATTTTAAGTCTGGTCCTAAGAAACTGCCATCTGAGAATGATTAGAAAAGAAATATGATTAGAAAAGAAACATAGGCCGTGAGTAAAATAGTAATTTGGAGCTAGGATAAATCTGTAAGTGGGCACATAAGATGATATTTTAAATGGAGCTTATGACTGTGCAATAATTTCTGTATTTATTGGATTTAAAAATGATTTTACCATGTGCAGGTTTGATTTACATTTTTTTAAATGCTGAGATTTTTTTAATTCTAACAGACGACCTGAGATTTTCTTTTGCTTGTTAGCAAAATAGAGTATCGTTCGAGAAATCCTTAAGCCACTGCTTACAAAGTAGATTTGTTAGCTAAGTAATTTCTTGAAGAGAAGCCGCATTCAATCGTTGACTTTGAAAAACTCAATTTAGAAACATGTGTCTTTTTTTTTCTTTGTTTATTATTTATTCTTACAAATTAAGCGGACAACAATCCTTAGACCTTGTAGCATGAACTAGTGTGAAGCAAATTGGAACGTAGCACTGAAAATCAGTAAACCTTAAGAGGACTGTTTGGCTGAAAACCACCGTCCACTCTAAAGGAGGAGACTATTAAATAAGAGAAAAGCAAAGCCAGGTGCTAATCGGTACCAAGTACCGGCCCTGACAATGCTCGTCACAAGATTGCTTCTGTTACAGGTCTCAATGCTGAATTTAATTTCAACATCTCTTTTCACAAGTAATGCACTTAATCAAACCTATTTTGTTTAGCTGAGCAGCACAATAGTGATGAAGACGGCTTTAAAACAACTCAGGGTGAGCTTCAAGCTACTTCTGCCAAGTCTGCTATCTGAAAGCCGTCTTCACTGATAAAACCGTACAGTCCTCTGCTTCAGCTCATTCACGGCCCTTGCCTCATCTCTCCACTTCATATTACACTGCCAACCACTCTAGACATCATGAATCAACTCCATCATTCACTTAAAAGTGGCTTGTCATGCTACATTGTTGTTAAGCTAAGGGGACAGACATATAGGATGGGGGCTAGACAGTTTTCACACACTATGAGAGTGATTTACACTCGCATTCAGGAAAAGAAAGAGAGAGAAGGGTCTTTACAGTCCAGTTTGACACCACTCTTCTGTTTCCACTGACTGACATTTTTTATATAATGTGTTCAGTTCTGTACTTTTACGGGGGGTTAGGTTCTACGGTTCTAAAGGGTGTCACCACTTTAACCAGATTAGATTAGTATTAAATCAATGAAATTCAACAATGTTATGTTTTTGAAATCACTTGAAACAGCCCTATGCATTTTTGTACATATCTATAAATATATTTATCAATCAATTTTGAGAAACGGATGTATGCTGCACAGTAATTCTGGTTAAAGACGTGTATGATATTGACTTGTCTGGTTAATCTGGTCACGTCCCATGTGTCAGAATCATCAGCGGGTATGCAGATTAGTCAATTGCACAGTAAAGAGTGTATGTCATGACCTGTTGAGCGTGTACTAAAACAGTAAGACATTTTTTTTCTTTCTTTCCTCTCATTCAGGACTTCCTGTGATGTGTAGTTGAACGCATTCTCAGAAGTAGCAACACGCTTACAGAATGCACTGCTGAATTTTCCCTTTTCTTTTCTCCTCTATCCAACTGATTTATTGGCAGTTAAACAGCCTTCTTTCGACAAGATGTCCAAACCAGCGCAAACGATTGAAGCGAGGGAATATCGTGGTTTAAAAAGAGCAAAGTGAAATAGAAAGAAAGAAAAAGAGAAAGAGAGAGAGAGAGAGAGGGGAAGGAAGTAAACTCACACGGCCCTTTGCAATTGACCCGCACTTTATTATTTTGATTTTCATATCTGAAAACAATGTCAAAAACGGCTTCTGGGCAAGAAATTATGTTTAAGAATGGATTTATTGGGCCTTGCTTGAGGGAGCACCTGAGATTGAAGTGCCAGCATTGCTAGGCTTGGCTTTCACAATGCTGGCACTATAAAAATTAAATTAATTTATTTAAACCGTTTTTGTACTGCCATTCAATTTGATATGAGTGTGCCTTGAATACTGATCTTCCTATTTATTGTCTTATAAGGCAAATGCAACACCTTCGTGAAGCAAAGGATTGAAAATAAAATAAATCCATAAGATTTTGATCTGCTTCTAAAATAAAAAAAATCATTTTAGTTGAATTCAATTGAAAAGTAGCCAGCACAATACTAGCGTGTGTCTATGTGTGTATATATGTATGCATTTGTACATATAACTGCACAAAACACACAATAGACAAATATCTATAGATATATATATGTACAATTTTTCACTTCAGGACAAGAATGCATCCCTTAAAATCAAGGAATGAATCTTTTGCTACAAACAGTCAAGGAAGAGACTGGACAAAAATCAGGAACTACGGAAACGTTAAAAGGGGAAAAAAAGAAAAAAAATTAAATGTTTAGTGCACTCTGTCTTAAAATACGTTTACAGTATTGAAACAAGTACAAGGGTAAAATGATATTTCTGTGTATGTGTGTTTTAAATAAAATTATTTGTTTACTTTTTTTTTCCAAATTTGCTTACAACTTGTCTCTGAATGCCATAGTGGCATGTGCATATTGGTTTTTGGTGATGGGATATAAATATATATATAAAATTACATTTCTTTTGTTTTCTGTAAAAGTATACCAGTATTTGTAATATTGGAGAATGCCTGGGCGTTTTGCAAATAAATATAAAATAAAACAAAAACTAAATAAAGGGAAAAAAAAGAAAAAAAAAAGGTTTTCCGCAGTTCTAATTTCTTTTCATCTTATTTTTTTTAAACGGATAAAAAGGTTCTTTTTAAAGGCCATTTTAAATTGTGGGTCTTTACAATGTTTTGTCACTGTACCTGTAAAAGTCTTGAGTTTTAGTAACTTTTCTGCCTTGGATGTGAGTAAATAAAGATGAAATCGACTAAAAGAGTACTGCAGCCAGGCCAGAGACTTTTATCTATGGAGAGATGATCGCAGGAATAAGCTGAAGTTCCTGTCATGTGTATCTTTCTGGTTTCTTCTTCAGTAATGGATTTTTTGAAAATGACTGGAATGAAATACATGTGTAGGCACCATGATGTGTTTATGTGTGTGTATGTGTGTGTATATATATTTATATATACTGTATATGTACACACATTTGGCAGGATACAATTGTGAGAAATTGAAATTAAAAATGTACAGATGAGTCTAAGAGGTTGTCTGACGTTTTACTGTAGCTATGTATACAACAGTAAATGTTTTGTTCAATCTTATCTTGGTTGTAAATAATTTGAAATGCTTGCCCAGCCTTTGCTTTGTTTTCTCTCTCTTTCTTATTTTGATTTGATTTTACTTTGTATGTTCTGAATAGCACTGGGGGCATAATTCCTGATTTTTGTGGCCTGGAAACCTCAGGTCTTTTAGCATGAGAAGATTAGAGCACAAATACAAGATGTTTTTTTACCTGTCCGATTCATTACTGTGTCATCATTTTCTGAACAGAAAGTAAAGAAAAAGGTCTGGAAAGTTTGAAAAGTCTCTCTCTCGGTCTTCCTTTGCACACACATGCACGAACACACGCAGACACAACAAGAAAGCTCACTCGATCATAATAGATCTAAAGACGGCTTTCAAATCTGAAGGTAACAGGAAAGCCGAACTAGCCTTCTATATTTATGATCTTCGGTTCATTTTGTTTTCAGTTCAGATCAAAGCTTTTTCTCCTCCACACAACCAAAGGCTACAATTAAAGTCATCAAGAGCTTCTAACACTGACCACACTTATACAGACACGAATCAGTCAATCTGACCACAGCCGGCTTAAAAAGTGAAAAGTTAACTCAAAATTATAGTCTTGAAGGTTGTTCAACTATAGGGTCATTTATCTTCCACACCATGGTAAGCAAAAAAAGAATACAAAACGACAAAATGTATAAAAATATAAAATGAATACAATTCGTTTTCATTTAAAAATTCACCTACCAACTCTCTGTTTAGAACTTGATTCATAATTTAAATCAATGCAACTAAAATATGAGAACATGTTTAGCAAAGTATGACTATCAGCAAACACACACTCGTTTATTATGAATTTCGTATTAAATCATAATTTAGTATTAAATGTTTGCCCAATATGTTCTATTTATAAATTGTTTTACCAACTATCTCTTCTAACCTCACTGTAAACCTGGATAAGTTGAGCTTATTCACATTTTTTGAGTTATGAGGGGTTTCTTTTCAAGTTTGCAGAAATATAATTATTTTAAGTTTAATTGTTTTGTCTTAATTGTAAATACAGACTAGCTTGACTTGTTTATTTTACACAACTTGAATCACCCAAGTCATAAATAGTAGCAATATAAATGAATAAAGTAATCAAAGTTTCGTTCCACCACTACAAGTGCGATGTTGCCAAGCAGAGATAATCTGGCGCCAACCTTCCCATGAATGAAATTGGTAGCAAAGACATAAGACAGAATCTCTTATTAGCCTTGAATTCTGTAAGCAGATCTGCTTTCACTCAACCCCACCCGAGAGCCTGAAACAAAAAGCACCATAATGAATGAATGGTCAAACACTCAAAACACATTTATTTCACTGCATTAACTATTGATAATCCACAATAAAACAGCTTTTTAACAAGAACTTGCTGATTACCCACAATACATTGCAATCTTGTGAAGCTTAATTAAAAAAAAATTTCACAAACTCACAAATAACAAAAAAGGTTTAACCACTCAACAATGTTAATGACTATATGCTTATTGTGTCATTTTAAGTTAACAGAAATCAAATTGGTTAATTAGTTCAGGTTTTCAGTGTTGTTCAAAGCACAAAATACAGCCTGAGAAGAAAAAAACAATCATACTGAAGGTGTACACCTCACACACTCCTCCGTCATTTTGAGGTCTTTTTCGTGAGTATCAGATACTCTGCCTGAATTGCTGGACCCGGGGCCTTCGTGGGCCCTTTAGAGGGCGGGTAAGCTGATTGATAATTAGCTGCATAGGTACTCCATCCATCATGAACACTGGGCTATGAATTAGTGTGCACCTCAACTTCCACGCCATAAATAAGCATCTTTCTTTCAAACTCAACATCCCATGTAGTACTCCTCCTAGCCTAGCTATCACAAAAGGCTTCAAAACTTCATCTAGTAAATAAATAAGCAGGGGTATTCATTTTGTACAAGTGAAACCTGTAAATTAAAATTGAAAAGAATTTCCATTAAAACATTTTTTCTTTATTTGGAGAGGTTCTTTTTATAGCATGCCCCATTATGAACATATACTTTGTACAAAACCAAGAAACACTCAAATTCAATCGTAAACTTTGGTAGTACTTTACATAATGAATGACACCACATTTATTTATTATTTTGACTTCCCTCCAACCATTTTAAAATCTTATATGTAGAATGAAAGGCCACTATTCATCTTGCCAAAGCAGGACAGCGATGGACCAGACCAGAGCAAGTTTTGATTTGGCATCACTTTTAAGCAGAGGGTAATTAAGCCTGTCTCGGCCCAGTCTGCTTTGAAGTTTCCTGCAGGGGGGATTATTCCCACTCAAATAAAAGAAGAGATGCAAAGTGTACAAAAAATACAGAGGGAATATAAGATGGAGGAGAATCAGTTTTAAGAGAGATGCTGAAACAATAAATTAAAAAAACAGAACAGGACTATTTTTGACATATTCAAAAATATATTACAATCGTGTATATAAACAAACTTCTTTAAAACAATAGATTTTAGTACAAAAGTGCATTAAAGAATTAGATGGCTTTCAGACGTGTTTCCTGATATCAAAGGGTTTGAAAGACCATAAGTGAACCGCTTCCAGTAAAAATCTGAAGTGAGCACGTAGATGAAACTCGATTCATACTAGCCTTATTTACTCCACATAGTAGGTGTTTTTCCAAGGCTGGGGAGTACAATCACAATCAAATTACTACTTAAATATCTACTAAATAGCATTTTATTTTGGGTACAGCTAGCGACAACACATTGCACTACATTAAAAATCTATTTTAAATGTCAGGAAGAAAAGAACATAATACTTCCAAATGAAATGGTAACATACATAACTGAACCTTCTGAAAAATTTACAAATAATCGGAGCGGTCTAACAAAACAAAAGTATCCCTTAAAAAAACCTCTCTGTAAATCCCATTGGCACACTATCAAAACTTTTAAGGGTGCAAAATGATAATTAGTGTGTTTATATTGTCCTGTTAGATTCTGAAATATAGATGGGAAAATGCTCGACCAACCAATATTACCCACAATCCACTGCACTCGGTGGGATTTTTCTCTTAAACCCAAACAAATGAGCCCTCAAAATAATACAACTAATTTTGAAAGCAGAAGCAGAGAACTAAATAGTGGCAATATAGAGACCGTTGTATCTATTACAGGTATAATAGGTAGACTATTTCTAATGAATGAATGGGAAAGAAGGAGTAATGTGTTTGCACGGTGTAAAGATTACGTCACATGCTGTTCCAAAGCATGCAACACTCACTTCTTACACACTAAAAACTTAAATGCATACTTTCTTAAGAAAATAAGAATTTCCTTTAAAGGTGGAGTATTCCTAGTGGCATCTGACTGCCAGAGTCTGGTTTAAATTGATTTTAAGCTATGTTTAGCACCCATCCGCTAGGGGGCGGTATTAAAAATCACTAAATTAGAGCATGCCTTACTCGAAGAAGACATTTTCTTGCATGAGAGTTTGTTTCTAAAAAATGTTGACAAAACTATAGCTGTCTTTTGGAAAATGCTCAAAATGAATTAGTAACTAGCAGAAACGGCTTAAAGAAGTTTCAGACGTGAGTTGAAGCTCTTTCACTCTTAGGAGCTCATCTTTGGATGCAGGAAGCGCAATCAGCTGTGACAGTCAGAGAGCTGTAAGTATCATTTATTTTGTGTGTTTTAAACAGTCTTTGTATGTGTTGAGCACCATGTTGGAGTGTACTATATAGTAGCTCCCAGATGGTACATCCTAGGACCTTCACAAAATATATATTGTGGTTTTCTACTGCAATATATGTTTTTCCACTGCTACTCATTAGAATGTGTTTAAGTGAAGAGACGCAGTGAGTCTGTCGTACGTACATCAGCTTCTTTATCTTAGTGTGTGTGCATGGCAGAGCTCACCCTCTCATTAACCTGCTCCTGCTTATTTCCATTACATAAACAGGAGCAGGATTAAAAGGCACGCTTGGGTTCTTCAGGAGCCCAGGAATTATTTGGGCTCAGTCTGACAGCATGCACAGACCTCCCCTCTCATTAAAAGGCAACTTCAAGTGACTTAAGCCACAGTCTTCACGGCTGAGCCCGAGTGTTGACAGGTACGCCAGACTTAAAACTTCAAGATCAACATGGCTATTCTTTCCCACCAAATCCTCCATGCACCGGCTTCAAGTGACGGCCTGAGATTTTACTGTCGCCTGGGGAGGGGGGTTCAAATTGCTAAATTGAGCCTGGAGTGAGGTGTTTCTACGTGTGCTTACTTTTTAGGACTTGTATTTGATACCGGAGGAAGAGAATAATGTGGAAAAAAGTGGAACGGTGCTCTTAATTATTGAAAGGAAGGAATCTCTATGGATGGAAGAGCTCAATGAGGGTGTCATGGCAAATCAGGGATTCCCTAGACTTGAGTTGTAATTATTACTATTATTATTCAAGCAACTTTTCCTTGTCCAATGGATTGGCATGGCTGTTTCATGGCTGTTTCCAGCAGCAGTGGTTTCTCTCAGTCTGACTGACAGATAGGCGTTACAAATGACAAGGAAACTAATCAAATAGGTTTAAATCAATTTGATGCTTAACAAATGTAGCATTTCAAGTTGCAGCTGAACTGTAATTGTCAACATTTGGCAAGAAAATATTACATTAAAAAGCATTGCTGTTAATGCTGAGCCAGTTTAGAACAATGTTATAAAGGGAATACATTTTCACCATGTAATTAATGAAATCAATATGTGAAATATGCTCAATGTTAAAGAATGTTGAGAATGTTAATCAAATGCATGAATATTTCTTTAAATCAGTAAAAATGTTACAATACTATGCCCCTGTGATCAATTGGCAACCTTGTGGCTGTGTGTACTTATATAAATGAGTTGGGTTAGGCTCAAACACTCCACTTTGACCACAATTATAGGTTTTAAAAATCAGATCCAGCTAATGACATGACAAAGATGAAACTAGACCTTCTTAGAAGTTAACTATTATGATACTATAAATGCACAATTGACCGTTATTGACCACTGTGTTTTATTGATCATGATCCAGATTCTGATTGTACTGTCTCCATTGCTTTCAGGTTATTTACAACTAATTATAGCTAGTGAATGTGAGTGTAAATGATTAGAGAGTATGGGCTTGAAATGAGCTTCTAACCTGATCATCAACTTTAGCTTCATCACCAGGAAATCTAATAGCCAGAATTTGAGTACTCAGACTCTAAAGGACTTGCTGTCGTTTTAAAATTGATATCTGATGATCTGTTTGCCGATGGATATTCATGTCAACCCGATGCATGATGACGAGGTGATTAGCACCAGACTCGACTCCCTTTGTGAGGTCACATGCCCTTCCTGCATCAATCGTCCTAAGGGAACTCTGTCTGGGGGAGTTTGTGATCTCCATATCTGTGTGTGTGCATGTTTTTTTTAGCACAAAGCAAAACAAAACAATATTGGGGCAACTCTATAATGCCAAAACATTAGGTTTATGCAGTGTTTGTCCATTATTTTCTGTCACACCCCCCCTAGGAAGAAAAAACTCCCGCGCAACTATAAATAGTATTATTTGTCTTTAAATTTCTTATCAGTACACCTCTGCATAACACAGTATCCTTATTAACGTATAAGAGAAAAAAAAGAATGAAATATGGACCAACTTACAACAAAGAATAGCTTTATTCACAACAGCAGAAAAGATTTAAGGTGTTAAAAAACAATAAATGCTTAATATAACTATAAACATTGTTTGACTGACCACGATTGCTGGCAATATTCGGCACATTTTTGCCAAAAAAAACATTTTTAGCGTGATTGGGGTGTAATGTCTTTAAGTGACGCCTAACTTTATTTGGCTTCATGCTGTCCACTGCCAACATTTTTAGCCTCAGTAAGCACACCTGTCTCGTCTCCCACCGCAGTCACAGTGAAGCCAAACGCTACATAATCGTCGTCATATTTCCTCGTCTTAGCTTTCGGGAGACTCTTGTTTGTCTCTTTATCTCCTTCTCTCTCCGCCTGTCTTCTACACTTCCTGTCTACACTTCATACTCTGTCAATGAGAGCGCCACTGTCCCCTAATGGAGTGGAGTGGTATTGCACTTTAATCTAAAACAGTAAAAAAAAAAAAAAGCATGTTCCCCAAGGTCAAACTCGCCCCCCTTGGCGGAGCCTCGTGGCCCACTATTTGAGAACCACTGGGTTTATGTAAGATGATTATGATTACAAGTAATTCTTCTTAATCGTATACTGGCTCCTGCAAACGAAACAACAAATATAATTAATATGAGATTTGGTATAATTTTGAGCTGCTTTAAGCAGTGTTCGTGAAGCTACTTTGAAGCATTGGTTGGGAGGTTGATTGATTGATTGATTGATTGATTAATTGTTTGATCGATTGATAAGACTCAAGTTCAATTCTCTGTGAAATTAGATTTTTCAGATACTCATTTAAAATTGTACTCTGACTTGGCTCAAAAATGTGGAATTACACTTATACTTGACGTTTTTGTCTAAAAACTATACAGTACAGTGACTCCACATCATAAAACATCATAAAAACTGAAAATGATAAAACTTATGAATAACTGACTCACAGCAGTAAGAGTGCTGTCTAAAACAAGTCTCTAGCACTCAACATGCACTCTGACCTGAGTCCCTTTTAGTCTCATTCTCGGATACAGACTTCATGGGGTGAAGGACATGGGTGGCTTCAGACCTGTAAACTAACAGCCCACGCATGCGCTCTAAAATGAAGATCAACAACTCTGTCAGTTATCAAACTTCTCTTATCAAAGTCAAAGAAAGGCAGAAGTGGATTGAGAAGGTCACATTACTAAAAAGGACTGAGACACTGAGACAAAGAGAGAAGATTCCTTTAACTGCACACCAAACCAGTCACTCAAAATGTCACTTTTCAGTTTTTTCTGTCACCTACTTTTTTTGCTTTCCCTAAAGTGACAACAGGGTGAGTTCTTTAAAACTGTGCCTCTAAAGCACTGAAGGCTCCGGCGAGGTGCGTGGTGTCTTTTTGATATTCAGATTTGCCTGCCTACACAGAGCATTATGACACATTTGGATGATCGCATTGTGGGATTAGGGGGCTGCCTTGTAATTTTCAACAACAATACTGCGATTTAGGGATGCTATTTCTCACACTGCGGCTCGCATTAGCGCCGGGCCCAAAGATTTACATAAATCTTTGTCTTAAGATGAAAGAAAGGGCTTGAGACAATGAAGTTAAGCTGGAGAAATGGGAAGGTGTGCGTGTGTTAGTGTGTGTGTGTGTGTGTGTGTGGAGGAAGGGAGGGGGGCAGTTATGAGATGGAGAAAATATGTACTTTTCTAATTCATCTACTGTACTGTTGATGCATAATGCCTCTTTCTTGTGTTCTCATCATAAGAAATGAGCAGAGAAATAAACATGAGCTCCACAGAGGAAAAGAGAAGCAAAGTGATGCTCATTGCGAGCTGATGTACTGATTCGTCTTTCAGCGAATCGGTGCGTTCTTTAATCTTATTGCCTGTAGCAGTCATTTCCACGACTGACCCAGATTGTTGCTCAAGCTCTCTATGATTGGATTCATTTCCTGTGATTGTGATTCGTTTACATCTCAGGCAAGAGATTGAAATCAGGACGCTTTTTTTTTAAGGTTAGACTGTCAAAGGCAGATTTTCAAGAGTGGATTGAATCTCGTTTTTTTTGTCTAAAATTTCTTCCTTGCACATACCTGGTTCTTTTCCCTTTATGAAACAAAATGTAATAAGGCAGAGATAATTTTCATAATTCTTACCTTCCATATCAAATCATAGGGGTTTATGACTCCCAGTTTGAAATGAAGGCTGAGAAATTATCTTGCAGAAAGACTGCCTTTGAGTGCTGAGTGAGTGAAAAACCGGGGAAGCTTTGCTTTAAATATCAAAACAACACTTAGTATTAAGATACATTTATTCACAAGAAATATTAAGAAGCTTATTTAAAAATTAGTTGCAATTACATTCTTAATAATAAATTGATCTGAAACTGACTGTGGTCAGTTGAGGCTGTGCCCCATACATGATTAGATATGAAAGGTAATAGAAAATGAAAGGAGCATGCTATTTTCTTCTCTTCCCTCGATCCAATGGCTTTTATTTTCTCATACATTTATTTTTCATCCAGTATAACTCACATTTAGCGAAAGGTCCAAACGTAGGGCATCATTTACTTATAAGGGCAATTAACTTTTTCTTCAATTAACCTGAAGAATGATTTTTGAATAAGGAAATCAGAGTTCCTTGAAGAAACCTGTACATAAGCATTGGGTGAACAAGGATTTTTTTTTTCCATTTTAACATTTAAACAGAACCCTGTATGCTTTAGGTTCTTTTGTGGGGTGTGTGGACTGGGTGGTCTGGCTTTGTGCCTGAACCATATTGAGCTTTTGTTAGAGCAACTTGAGAGTGATTCCAATCCATCATGTGTGAAATACTTCAGTAACATTGATGGAACTGAAGACTCTACAACTAGATTGTCTAATAGCCTTTTAACAAAATTAATAATAATAATAAACAAAAAATAACTTGAATAATAATGATACATTGGAAAATGTATTATTTAGACCTTATGTTGTGCTTTGTTGGAAGTAATAACATTTGGGGTATTGCCAAAGTTCTTTGAAGCTTTTGATTGGTAGCATACGTTCTTAGGTAAAGTCCACCTGAAAGAGACTCTTCTGCTACACCAGCCTAAGATGAGTACGGAGCAATTTTTCGGACGTGATTTCCATAAGGAGTAATTTCCAGCACCAGGGCAGAGCAGGATCCATATGCCCCACATATGATTGGATGCTTCCCTGCTGCTAAGAGCAAGTGCCATGCACAGATCTGTGCCGTGGCAACACTTTGGTGATTATAATTCAGACAGAAAGGTCATTATTTATTGCTTTTGCTGCCTGCAGCAGACACTGGTGCCGTCCCTCAGTTCACAGTAATAAACGAAATAAATGACAGTGGACAGATGGCCCACCTTGAACTAGTGAAAAAGGTTATTTACATCTGTGGATACTCACAATCAGCTCGCTCGAGATCACTCATCGTTGACAGGCTCGACAAGCTGACATCAGATAACTGCACAACTCTCTCTCTCTCTCTCTCTCTCTCTCTCTCTCTCTCTGTGTGTGTGTGTGTGTGTAGCGCTCAGGGATTTTTGTTCTTGTTGTGATCGGTTCCCAGGTTTCTAGAGTCCTGAGGAACATGACATTGTAATCTAGGCTATGTTTTATTTATGGACCCTAGCTAGGCAGATAACGGCTGTTTTAACAAACAAAGATGATTGCTTCAGGGGCCACTCACTCGGCCTGAGGTAATTAAGACAAAGTAGCTCCCTTGGCCAGGAGGCGGATCCATACGACCTGCTATTATGTCCCTAAAAAGTATGAAACAAGCAAGAGACAGTGTGTGTGTGTGCGTGTGTATGTGTGTGTGAGTATGAGTAAATTACAAAGTCTGTGTACTATGTGTGAAAGAGGAGCATTTGTATCTAAAGGTTTTTTGTCATGTTTTATCTGGGCTTAAAGTGTCTCGCCAAGTGTGCTCTGTCAGTGAGGCTAATGCAATACAAAACTCCAGCTTGACTCGGCACTATCCTCCATAACTCAAACTCTGAAATCTACAATCTAAATCACAATTGGAAATGGAACATAAAGTGCATGGATGTGATGGTTCTCAGTTTGTTAACAGATTTATGTAGAACTTTTCAAAATGTGGCACATGTGATCATGAAATATGTAAATTAGGACATTATAACATGTGACCCACTTGTGCAGATGGTCAGTTGTCCTTGCTTCCTCTGATGCTCCATTGATGTTATGCTAGAGACCATGAACAACATACAGATATCACAAATAGACTGTTAAACATCCTAAAAAGACAGACTGACAGATAAGACATACAATCACAGTTGGACAGACATAACAGACAGACAGTTAGACATCCCAGGTAGACTGACAGACAGGCAGAGAGAGAGAGACAGATAAACGGACGTTTACAGTCAGACAGACACCACAGACAGAGAAACAGAAATACAGACAACCAGAAAAAAACATGTTAGACAGAAAGACAGACAAACAAACAAACAATCACAGGTGAAAAGACATCACTAACCGACAGACAGACATTTATCACAGACAGATTGATATCACTGACCGACAACCTTTCCACACACACACACAGACAGACAGACAGACAATCACAGTCGCACAGACAGGGAGAGGGATAGAGTGAGAGAGAGAGAGAGAGAGAGATAGAGATAGAGATAGACAGACACAGACAGCCAGCCAGACAATCAAAGTAGGATAGACATCACAGATGGACAGACAGAAATAAAGACATCACAGACAAACAGATATACATTCTACACAGACAGACAATCACAGATGTATAGACATCACAGACAGACAGATAGACATAACAGATGCACAAACATCATAGACACACAAATATACATCATATACAGCTATCACAGACAGACAATAACAATCGGACTGACAAGATGACAGACAGACAGACAGACATACCTCATAGGCTGACAGATGGACAGCCCGATATCACGTCAAGTGAAAGTGACCCATACCAGGAATTTGTGCTCAGCTTTTAATCCATCTCAGTGTACACACACAGCAGCGAACAAACACACTGTGAACACACTCCCGGAGCAGTGGGCAGCCATGGCTACGCCACCCGGGGAGCAGTCGGGGAACTGGTGGCTTGCTCAAGGACACCACAGCTGTGATTGTTGAAGATGGAGAGCAAGTGTTTCATCACTCACACCACCTTCAACTCAGTGGATCTGGGTATCGAACCTGTGACCTTCCGATCACAAATCGATCTCCTTATTCACCAGAACACAACTGAAGAGTATTACAGACGTTATCATAGTTTTGCGACTTTGATAGCCGATTTGTCATACATTTCTGAAATCCAATAATTTATTTCAAAAAGTGGAGTTAGTGATTTTGACATTTCACACAACTTATTATCTATGAACCAGAAGTGATGCATCTCAAAATAGTTACCTTTGGTAAGTTAAAGACTATTAATTAAAGGTTGGCGCCAACAAAATTAAGACTAATACTTTCAAAGTTAACATTCATGTTGTATGAAGGTTAGCAGTTTCGTTGTTTTGCATTCTTTAAAAATGTATCTTCTTCATTTTAAGAATTTACTATTTGTTTTTTACAAATTATGCCTTTAAAACAAATGCCATTTAATCTAAACGTCCCCGGGGCTTGTTGTTGTTCCAGTTCCAGTAACTCAAAAAATCAAATGTTACGGTGCTTAAGAGACCAAACAGGCAGAAGAGGAAAATCCATACAAAAATATACATACAAAGCAGCAAGAGGTTATTGGCTGAATGTGTGCATTAGAATGGAGTGGTTTGTTGAAACGGACGCCTGGGTTTCTCCGCAGCTTGTCAGGCACAATAAATGGGGCTATCTGTTTGTTGTAGGCCTCATCCCTAGCCATGTTTATTTGTAAACTGAGCAGACAATATGAAAAGCTGGGCTGTACAAAGAGCCGAGACTGCCAGCTGGCTGACTGAGGGTATTCATGCCTTGCCTCAACCCCTCGCACAATGGCAAAACCCTCAACAGACGCCTGAATGCATGCACACACATCTACACACAAACACACAACCTTTCAGAATAGCCCTGAGATTGTCTTACAGAGGCTTGTGTCCACTTAAAAAGCACACATACACAAACATTACAGAGGCAGCCCCAGGCTTGACTACTGAAAAGCAGTCAAAAAGCAATAGCAAGAACGAGGAAGACTGCCTTACCACGTGTGCAGCGTAGACACAAGATTTACTAACCAGCTTCAAATCCCCCAGTGAGAAAACAAATTGCTCTCTCTTCCTGTTCACATCAATTGATGTTCTATTAAGAACAGATGGGCCTGATGGGGCTGAACCCGTCTTGCAGAACATGCATAGAAAATGTCGATGCCTATTAATTTTCTGACTGCTCTATGGATATTTAGCCCTTGGCTCAAGTTGTCCTCTACGGGGGTAAAACTTCACTTTTGAAGACCATAAGAGATTTTTCGACCTCAACCTTCAACTTGGCAACAGAAAGTGGTCAATCTATCAACTGAATTTCTGTCGCTATGCTAAGTATTCTCTTGTGTCAGGGCACTATGTTTGTTAGAATCCTCTTTGCTGTGCATTTTTTTATTTTTAGGAGCCCAAATGAATCCCTCAATGTTTGACCATGATGGATTATCAATGCCATGATAACATATCAAGGCCATGTTTTCAACAAGCATGTAGTCAGCCTGAATTTGTGTTTTCTCACTAACCGCAAATAATCATTGTTCTAAATCTCAGGGTTGGTCAACACTATGAGTTGCCCAACCTACTGGATGCTAGAGTATGTGCTACATGATGGTGACTGTAAATTTCCTACAAAATAGGGTTGCGTTTATGAGATAGAGTTAAGGAAAAGTTCAATAGTTAAATGTTGTTTTAACACTTGTAACACTTACATTTTTCAGAGATTAGAGATTTTCTTTCTTACTTTGTCAATCACTTAGTCATGTTAAATGAAAATACATTATCAGCAATAGAATGGATGATTAGGCTATCACACCTACCTATTTTTGTCCGCTAGCAGATTTTAGGCTAGTTTCACAGTTTTATGAGTTATGTTGAAAAGGTTAGAACACCCTCAAGCTGAGAGTTGTTCATGTTGTAAACAAAAATAGTATGTTTCATTTATACCTCCATATATCAACTTTTTAAAAGAAAAGTTTTAAAACCTTATTTACGCAACAATCAGAAATCGTTGGAAAATAGTATTTGACAAATAAAAAGAGGGGCCCACACTTTTTAAAAACTTTTCAAAAGTTTTAAATCCTTTCAAGAAATCTATTAGTCCATAAACATTACATTAACATACATATTATGTAACAGATGATCAAGGTTTGCAAAACATTATGCTTCTCTATTTTGTAAAAGTATCGGCACCCACTTAAAGGTTCTTTGTTGCAACGATGCTTGAAAACCTTCTTCAAACTATCAAGCGAAAAACAACAACCCAGGCCTGTGTTTAGCTGTTTAAATAAAAAAAATAAAAAAAAGAAATGCACAAATTTGATTTACTTTGTAATAAATCACAAGCGAATGAAAATTTAATTGTAATGTTAAAAGCAACATGGACATCCATACCTGATTACTAAAAACTAAACATTGGGTTATAACACAGCTGCTCCACAAACAGGTTCCTGCTGAGCTGTTTTTATTGTGCTGAGACAGTATCCATAACAATATTTGGTTTCAGTCTAGAAGTCATCAGCAGACTATTCAGAACAAAAGTCAATAAAAGCATTATTGCTTCTCAGGGATGTGAATCATCTCGTCTGAACTCTGAGCATGTGTCGGGTGGCACACTGTAAGATAATCTAATTGAGATGATGAGTGTGAGGTCAAAACCATGTATGAAAAATTGCATGTCTCTCTTTCAGAAGACTCAAACATGTCACACACTGCTGGTGAATTGTGTATCATAAGCCCATATTACAGGTTCTGTTTACTCTCTTTTATATAAGAAACTAGTCAAGGTTAGAGGTTATAAGAGGTGAGTAGTTCTTAAATCGCACTCCTCGTGCAATAAATCACACTGTTTCTTTGAAAACACCTTTCAACTGAAAACGCGCTGGAGCTATCTTATGAAATATTTTCCACAGCAGTTCATGGTGTTGGAGGAGAGGTTATGTGCTTCTATTCACAGCGTCCTCGACGAATGACAAGAGTGTGACACAGAGATGACAAGGCTCGAAGAGAAAATAATGTAGAAATAGCCGTCTGTAACTGGGTGTGCATCTGATGTGCAAGACACCACTCGCTCAATGTTTATTATTGCCTAAGAGCATTTCAATAAAGTCAACATCATTGTTCTTCTTAGATAGACGTTTAAGATCAGAAGAAGAATATTAGGATCTCAGAATGTCATAAAATTAAACTGTGTTAATTGCACTTTTTATTCAAATTATTAGAATAAATATATTACTCATTAAAATAAATTGTTTAAAATGTCTTAACCTTTCTTAACCCTGTTCACTTTAATGGACACCCAATTTTGTCTGTTGTTTATTAACTTTAAAAACCTTCACTGAAATAAAGTAGTTTTTCCAAGTTAGGGATGTTTTAATGCAGTAAAATATCAGGAAATTATCAGGAAAAATCCACCAATGGGACCCCTTGGAGCACAACATGAAGCATATTCAATGGTTTTGATTTAATGTATTGACATGTTTGTACATATATTGAACACATTTTGTCAGTCATGCACATGATAAAAAACACTTGAGATATAGAAAATAATTCAGGCCTGAATGGATTTACTGTTTCCTTCTTTTAGACTTCTTTTAGACCTTCTACAGAACTCTATTATATTTGCTATTATGCATGATGATACAAATCAATATCCCACATTAGTTTAAGACAGGAGTACCAAAGACAGGTTTTTAGATCAATTGAAATGAATTGATTATATGAGCACATTAATAAAACACAAATACAATAGTATTAATAATTCATTATAATTTGTTACAATGTAGAGTTTTAATTGTATTTTATTTTTATTTTATTGTATTAACTAAAACAGCTTCATTAAACAATGCTAAAACGAATTGTATTACCTTAAGCAGATTTTAAAGTAAGACTTCAGCTTATAATAAATTTTTTTTGAATAGATCTATGACATTTTAACCATGTAGATCACTGGAGATTATTTCTCTGCTGCATTGAATGCAACATTTTTTCCCAGAGAGAATCTTAAAGTTCATAGTAATTTAGTGAGTTATTTGGCAAGAGGGTGCAAACCCTTTTTTATTAACATCCCAGATTGAGGTCACCCCATTTGCCCCAGTTATGCCTAAGGCCAAAAAACCTAGAAGAATTGCTCGGATGAAAATAGTCCCTTCTTGTTATGATGATCACTGCATTCAGTTTTACTACAACACGATTATCATATCGTCCCTTCAGGGGAAAGATGTGAAACCCATCATCTGGCCAGACGTGATGGAACGATGACCGAGAGTGTCTCCCACTGACTCAGCTTTGCTTCAAAGTGGTCAGACAACTTTCACAATGAACCCATAGAAATATCCGGTTTCAAGGAAGTCCTGCACATACAGTATGTAAACCACAGTAATCCTGTTCCACACTGCATGCATTTTCTAAGTGCCCAAGTGTGCCTGAGACTGCCTAAGTGAGCTGAATCTTGTCAAAGACAGGAAATTTCCCTCAGAAGAGATAGTCTGTGGCTCATGAGGGCCGATGTGCCGTGAGCTGACCCAGAGTAAATGACAGGCCTCTGTAAAACCAGGACCCTGTTAAACAGTGTGTTCTTTCAGTGCCTACAGTAAAAAAGCTGTTTGTGCTTTTGTGGGCACTTAGGTTTTATGTATGTGGGATTTTTTTCCCATTGAAGTGACAGTTGAAGTTCTGGCTCTGTTCTTAGTATTGAGTTACTAAACACTGTTTTTGTGGCCAAAGCCTCTGACCAGTCTATGATCAAAAGTCAACGAAATGAGGGATCTGGCAGCAGAAACTAGAAAGCTGTGATAACTGAGAGCTTGTCCAGAAATCCCTGGAGGGATGAGGAGAGCATACGAGAAAGGGGAAACCAGGTACAGTTTAATTCTGATGTTACAAACCAGAGAAATGTGGCTGAGGTTGTAACAAACAGCTCTGCATTATACTGATTGTTCTGTAATTTAATTGGAAAGAATGTTGAGTCTCTGATAAGAATGTTTTAGTTTGCCATGTTTAAAAAAACACTGATTGGCTTGTTTTCATTTGTTATTCTAAAAAGGTTATTATAAAACAGTCAGTCAGCCAGTGAGAACGTTACAAGAACTATTGGCCTAACTATTGTTTAAGTGACTTCCATTGTCAACAATGACTCTGAGAAATTTGGTTCAGCAACTTTATTGAGATCATGTAAAGAGTATCTTTTTATTCTTAACTTTTAAGTGCCTTGATTATGTGAGGGCTCCTCTAGAAACTTCATAAAACCTCATTTAGGAGATTTTGGTCAAAGGTAATCTTTGGCTATTCCGGAATGAGTTAAATTAAAAATTGCCAAGTTGCTATTTGTTTATGGATGTGTTTGTTTTGATTGTTTCAAACATTTTATCCAAAAGACACCTTTCAGCGTTCTCTAGCCAGAAATGCAAATACAGAAGGATAGAATTTATCCCTCAACCCTGACGTACTTTAATTTCAGCTACTCTGGTATTTTTCCCTGCTGACCTTAAGGTCAAATGTCAAACAGCTCAGTTTCCACTAGGATGGAGCTTCATCTTGAGTCTATCAAGATCATGAGACATGAGTGTGAGGGGTTAAGAAGCATCTCTCTCTCAGAACTGCCCTGACCTGTTCCTGTGGTTTACATGCCTCTCAATAGCTGACTGCCATAGCCCTCAAGCCAAAGAAGGATTGAAACCTTAGACCTAGTTACTCCTCCGGTTTGAAATCTTGGCTCAAATAAAGAACAACACCTTTCTCTTTTTTGTTTGTGTGCTATTTTCTTTAAATGAAAAGTCTCTTTTTCCCCATAAACCAGCAAGGTGACTTGCAGACTACCTGTGACCATAACTGCTTTCTGGTTGACCTCCCAAACTCAGGGGTGAAAGCTTAAATATAGCCAGAAGTTTAACTGTAGCAAATTCAAATACGGTTCACTTGATAAAGTTCTGTTTAATTCAAATGTGTATGAGGGAACACTTAATTTTATTAAAATGTGTCAATCAGCCTCAATTATATCTGGTTCAATCATTCCTTATTTTTTTGTTATTTTAACCTGGAATCGTAGTTCCCACTTAGTGGATTTTAAACGGTAAGTTAATCATTATATTAACGGTACTGTTTTGGCTTAAGTTAGCTACTCCTTAAAGTTAGAGTTATGTACTTGTGTTTAGTGTTTTTGTATAGAGAAAGCTGTTTCGTATAACATTCACTCTTCAATTCCTGACCTACGCTCTTGACTTTTTGACTTCACTTACACAGCATTGAGCTTTTCACCTCTGTTTTCAGCCAAACAAGATAATAAAAGCATGATGTTGTAAAAGAAATGAAGAGGGTGGGGGGCATCTGACAATTGCTTCTTTCAATCTTTTGATTCCTTTTGATAAGCAAAGCACTTCTTCTTCCCTCCCTGTCCAGTTCAAAACATCCTTCCATTTAAAAATAATTTATTTAAAGATAAAATCTTTTTTTGTCTTTTCTTGGTTGTCAGAAAAATTATCATTACACATTTTTTCACCCTCCATCGCATGCATATGTGCGTCTAAAAGATAAGTTGACCTTTCCGAAATCGCAGTCCAGCATCAGATTGAACGGTTATTGCAATATTCCAATGTAGAGAGATTAAAAGAAAAAGGGCAGATTTTGAATGCTTTGTGGTATTTGCACTTGCAGTACAGTACATGCTATTAAACGTAGAGTTTCTCTATGGCTCAACCCCCAATGTGCTGAATACTATTTTCTCTGGTTGCGACAACATTCCTGGTGAACAAGACCAGGCAGTGGAGCTTATTTAACAGTCTTGTGTTTCTTAAGGGAGAAATATTTCGTTGACAGGCTGGAAGATTTTCACAGGACAATGCATGTGGGTGTGTGCAAGGAAGCACCTCTGCAGCATGAGAAAGGAAACTTTATGCCAAAGAAACCGTTGGTGGAAAAAAAACTTGATGCTTTTTCTGGAAGCTGATTAGATTTTTTTCATGGATACGTTTGTGTTTAAATATTTGTATAAAATCCTCTTTATTTTATTTGGATTTTTATTTGGATTTTTAAACAGATACCAGAATTCTAGTATAATTTTTTTTAATACTAGTACCACTAGTAAAATAAAGGTTTATAATGGTGAAAAGTCTAGTCACTGTGAGTTTGATTTATGTAGACTATATAATATAAATCAGCAAGCGTTAAAGATATCATAATTTTCATGATGCATTTGACTGGAACAACATCTTTACCATTTTTCTGTATTGGTTCGTTTAAATACTAAAGGTGGTAGATGGTTTCGTTTTTAAAAAAGTAAAAAATTTAAAAATAACTTAATGAGCGTACTCATGATAAAAAAATTATGTGCCTTCATTTCTAAATTTCAATATCCTTGGTATTTAGAAAATAATCTCTGAAGCTTTACACAGCGAAGCATTATAAATGAAATAGTTTAAAAATTAAGCTTTTTCACCATTATCATATCTCATAAACTATGCAATAAGAGGTTTAAATTTATGATGGATTTTATGATATGAACACATACCTTTGACTCATTTTCCAAAAGCAAAATTGAAGTTGTGTCATCTCGGTCTGTAAAGAGCCTTTATGAAAGGCCATGCCACAGACTGGCAGCTCCAGGGTAAACTTTGAAATTGCCTTGAGATATTGAGTTCCACGGGGCCAGCCAGACCAAATCTTGGTATTATATTCAAAGCAGGCCAGAGAGGGTCAAACATGCTGGGATATTGCAATGAGGGTATACTCAAGTGGACCATTAGTCTTGGTAATAAAATGCATCCTAGGTCTGCATCCGCCAGTAGCTCTATTAATATTCACTTTAGCTGTGTGTGGCTGGTACTTTTTCCCTTAGTCAGACCGTCGCTGGGCAGCGCAGCACCAGACCTGCCTCCGATAATTAGAATGATAAATCGACAAGGGCCTCTTTTAGTTGAAACTTGAAGCTTTCCTTTGGGTCAGTGGCATGATCAGGATCAGATACCTATTTATCATTGTCCAGTATTGGAGCAGTTACGTCCTAAAAACAAGAAATCAATATTAAAGAGAATCCTGGTTTGTCAGTTGTGCACAGTTGTTTTTCACAGCTTTATTTAGTGTGTGCTTGAGGACTGTCTGTCCTAAAGAATATAATGTAGATGAACAAACACAGTCACTAAAACAGGTTTGATAGACAAACAAGCATCTTGGTAGAGTTTAACCTCTGCAATAGTAATCAACCTTAAAATCAACCTTTGTTTAACCAATGTGAGGTTTTATCAGTGATATACGTGAGGTGTTCAGGCAGTGTTTGGGGGTCTGGTGGACCTTTTGTGCATTTTAATTCACAATCAAGACATTTTAAGTTAAAATACTTAATATATTTACATTAACCAAGAAACAAGTTATATAAACATCAAATATAGTTTATTTATCGGTATTTTGTTCACAAAAATATTATATTAATATTATATTCTTCACATTTAGAATTTAAACCACGTGTGATGTTCTCTATTGTTACTTTGACAGGGTTGGAGGGTTTTGCATTTTGGGGCTTTTAATTCACACAATCATACAATTTTATTCTTACATTTCAAATTGTATGTTATGTGGGATTTTAGTTTGAGTCAAAGGCAAAATAAACTTTTACACGTGTACATACCCTGGGTCGAGTAAACCCCAACACCTTGTATGTAATATAAATGTTTAGGTGTGTATACAGTGTGGGGTCATTTAAATGTGTTATATTCATTTGATGTACATTTTTACAGAAAATGAACCAAAGCCAGTGAATCTCAGTTTTAAATAATAGTTGCTTGTATTTGTGTGTGTATATATATATCTCTTACATATTTATTTTAGAGTATTATAGTATTTTTTATATGTTTTATCATTTATATGATTTTACTTGTTTTTAATAAATCATAGTAATGCACTGTTATACTGAAAGTGTTCTTTAAAGCCGGTCACTGATTTCTTGAGTTAAGTTTATAATCTCCCTGAGCTCCATGGAAATGCAATTAAAAGCTCAATTTATCCAGTTTAACAGTCAAAGAACACACAATTTGCCAGTGTACTTTATGAATATTTGTGTTTAAACAGTAAACTGTCTAGGTTGTTGTGACCACTAAGAAAATGTGAATTTGCATCTAGATCCCATTTGATAAGATTAATGGCTGTAGACATTTGAATGGGCATGGAGCCAGTGAAACGTTCAGATAAAAAGCAGGTCATCTGAATATCACTGATTCTGCCTGACGGCATACTGTCATGGGTTTTAATGGCTTAAGTAAATATACTGCACTGTGAGAACTTGGATTAATTCAATGCAACAAGAGCCATTCAACAAACGCTCTGCAATCCTATTCATTACAGTATTTAATGATCACATGCAGATTGCATTTAAACAGTACATCTGTCCATAGTTGCATCCCATACAAGTTGATATTTTTGAAATGGTGTTGTTCTTAATTAAGAGCATGTTTATAGTGTTGCTTTTGTAAAATGATCATGCACCTATGTGAGACCTTCGAACCTCTCAAAAGAGAACTCATATTTCTCAAGGAAAAGTTATTGTACTATTGTACAGTGTGAAATGAAGCAAGGCGAAATAGTTAGAGAACGTTAATGCAACCTTCATTAAAGTAGTCTTTGAGCCACTGAATGTAAAACAAAGAAAGGCCAATCAGTGAAGGTTTCAGGCTATTGTAACTCAAACTTTGAATTTCATGCAATACTGGGATTCTTTATATTGTCTAAAACATCCATTTGCAATAACTGAGTGAAATTCTTGTAATGTGAGCAGTGGGATTTCTTTTTATTTGTTGAAAATACCTCTGCAAACATAAAATGTATCTTTATCTACATGTTATGATATAAAGAATGCATGATACACAGAATCTATAGTAGTAAATGTTCAAAACCTTGGGTTTTACAGAACAGTCTTAATTATAACTTGATTATGAAGTTCTCCAACTGCTTCAAAAAGTGATATACGGTTTGTTATATTTTATTCTAAAATTGTTGTTTTCTAATGGGCTGGCAAATGAAAACAACCCAACCATTATATTTAATTAACCAATATACAAGTTGCGAAAACGAATTGTATTTTTTTTTTAGTTATGAAATATTCAACTTTTCAAAAGTTCGGGATCTGTATTTTGGCATTTCTTAATGGATTTGAATCAAACCCTGTTATGTTTGCTTTCACAAACCCATGAATAGACACATATAAGCCCAAACACTTAAGGGTTGAAATAGAAACATAAAAAGTAAAAAAAAATTGCTCTTCTGGTCTAAAATATAGAGTCTAAGTCTATTTTTCTGCCACACTTATCAGAACACAAGAGCTTCACAGACAAATCTGTGTATTCTCTATGGAACTGCAGTTCTAACCCTTTCCCAGAAAGCGCAATTATATGCCTTTTATACTATCAAAAAGGTTAGATTATACTTAGATATACATTCAATACTACTCCATTTTATTTTAATTAAAACAAAACCTCCAGAGGTAACTATTTAATTTGCACAAAATAATTCTGTTTTCAAAGCTAGGATCCTCCATGCTGAGAGGCTACAGTCATTTACTGTAAGTGCTTAGGTGCAGAGGAAAAAACAGTTCTAATTGCAACATATTAAATGACTTTTTTGTTCTATGAAGCAAAGTGTGACAATAATTACCCATGAAATTGATACCTTTGCAAATTAAGCCAGAGAAATATCGCTGTTTTTATTTGTGTAGTAATGTATTTTTACTTTTGAAATGTTTTTATTAATATGTCTTTTGTGTATATATTTAAATATGTTTAACATATTTTATATATGTGTGTATGTTTAAATGCATAAATAATTTCAAACTAATAATGCTGCTTCTCATCCATGTATTCTGAATTATATGTTCTGAAAAGGTTGCAGTACAAGCGCTATATTGTCAAAACAGAAAGGCAAATTTGTCCCATGTTTCCAACATTGCACTACTGCATATCTTTTGTTAAGGACAAATAATACAGAATGATGCTTCACCCTATATGTCTACTCTCTAGTTGAGTGTTTGATTGTTTGAAAGAAAGAAGAGCCATGCATGAAGAAATCCTATTTACATATACACCATCTAACAAAATAGGTAGAGTGGCTGTCTGTTGACCATGCAGCTGTCTCATTGCATTCCCAGACATATATTGATGCCAGCGCGAAAGGATGGGGGGAATGCAGTGTTTCTTAAAGGAAAAGCATTGAGTGGAAGCCTTTGCCCGTAAGGATCTCCATATGGGCCTGTGAGGATCGCCCTCCTTCATCATCCTTTCACCTGCGCTCTGACAGATGGACGTAGAGGGGACCACTCGGCCGTTAATTGCCCTTTTCCCTGCTTTTGTAGTGGCGTGGTCCTCAGGTTCGCTGGGTCCTCTCTAATTAAGGAGCTTTGAGAGCAAGAGCGAGGCATCTGGTCACTGCCATTTCCATTCCCACTCACCAAACAGAGCCAGGCAGACAATGATAGCCAATTATCTCGTTTATTAAAAAAGAGGAGGCCTTGGTGGGTAATGATTAGCGCAGATAGGGGTGCGTCAGCCGGGTCTCATGCACATCAAGGCCAGCTTGCTGGAATTCGGAGGCTGAGATCCAGCTGAGGCTTTTTGTGGGAAACAGCAGAGCAGTTCATTATACATTCAAGTATGTCAATCAAGGCAAGAAGCGTTGACCTCTTAAAAGATGGCTGGTAATTTGCAAAAATAAAGTGGAAAGTGGAACTTATTTCGGTAATCATTATGACAAGCCAGGGGTATCTGGAGGCCAACACAAACTGTTCGTATAATTGGAAAAAATGAACACCTTTATGAATCGTGAGACCTCACTTTTCTTTTTGCCAAACTATTCCAAAGTACTTTTACTGCAAGCTTCCAGTTGTTTTTAATTTAAAATCAGTTACTTTTCCAAAAATCACATCAAATTGAATAAAGATTTAACAGCGAAGAAACAAGAAAAAAAAAATCCAAATCAAGGTAGTTAACTAAAATATTGTTGTCGACTAAGGTTTTGTTCTGAAAATCTTTACGCTTTTTTTAATCAATACAAAGTGAGTGTACCCAATACCTCTGTGTACCAAAGCAATATACAAGCCATGCTAATCTTATTTAAAGATGGCCTCTCCTCCGTCCTAGTTTGGATAACAGCATTAAAGCAGACACTCTTATGGGCTTTGAAACGCCACACACATTAACATACAAGTACACACACCCACACGTGTTCAAACACAAAAAAACAACACAGCCTTCACTGTACAGCTCTGTTAGGGGAGGCATGAAGGCTTATCCAAGCTTGAATTTAATTAAAAAGAAAGACACATTTAGTGGTTGAACACTGTTGTTACCCCCCAAACAGAAGTAAGCTGTTTTATTCCTCTGTTTAAGAAAGTACTCTTAAAGATGTGATGGAAAGTGCGCTGACCTACAATCACTCGCTAACAAATAAAACCGTTCCTTATCATTCAAAACCATGGCTGGAGCACAGTACCTTCCAGAATTCTAAATTATTTTCTTCTGCATCTGCTTTGAATGAGAAAAACGCTAAGTGTTAAACTGCTGCTTTTGTCTTTCTCCAGCATGTGGTCTTAATCTGATTACATCCTGTATCCCTGCTTTTTTCCTCAGCTATCTGTAGTTGCTGTTATACTTGGATTTTATTTACTTCACAGGTTTTACAAAAGCAAACAAATAGGAAATGATTTTTTAGGCTTTTACAAACTCACCCGCTGCTTGCAATTTGAAAAGTGGAGCTTTGTTTAGTACGTACCACTTCCTGCCTGTATCGACAACATCCAGAGCCACAAGCACTTAATCAATGAATTAGCAGTGCGAGATATGTAAAGTGGGTTTGTGGGGCTGAAGGTGATGAGCAGGTCCTTTTGAGTGATGGGATCACACAGTAACTGACCAGCTGCTAAATGGTAGCTAGCCCTACCAGTCCACATCGCAGAACTTGAGAATCAGACATCACTCTGAGGAGATGAAAGATAACCTCTATGCAAAAAAGCGACAAGCTGTTTGCTTGTTAGTTTGAGAGGTGGTCGTGGTACGCTGAAGTGTTTTTCTTGATTTTCCTCTGAGAAGATCACTTTAGAGATCAGTGTCACATTAATCAATGGCATAGTTTTTAATTCTCATCGTTTTTCTAAAAGTTTCTGATCTTACATTTTAAAAGCGTTACAGAGAATCGTTTCTTAGTTTCTAAATACATTTTGAATGGTTGTGGGAGTGTATTTTTAAAATATGAGCTAACTTTTTTATTCCGAGCATGTTTGCTGTGCAATTTAAAGAAACAATATACTTTTCAGATTATTTCTTAGGTTTCCACTGAACCCCAATATTAAAAAAAACAAACAAAAAAAAACAACTTTTCTCTTTATGAAATCTAAGACTCAGTGAGTGTAAATAGTAAAATTCTGCATATCTCATACTTTCAGTTGCTCTCCTGTTGATGGCTCCATTCAAGCTACACTTTCTTTGTATGTATGCAGCTCATACATCTCTGATTACTTTTAAACTCAAGAAAACGAGTTGTACTTTGTTCTTATGATTTATTACCACCAAAGGAGAAGGTTTGAGGAATCTGTAAATAATGTATTAAAGGTGCCACATTATGCCCTATTTAAATATTTTGAATAAATAATTGACTCCTCTCAAGGCACCCTTAAAAACCTTGCAGTACTTATCATAAAAATGTCTTTGAATCACTTCAGATTGTTGAGCTCTCCTGAATGCATAGTTTTCCCCTGCTCCATCCATCTACTGAGTGAACTTCAGCCTTCAGTCAGAATTCGCCAAAATATCAACGTTGAGCGCTACTTTAAATCTCTTTACTAAGACATTGTTTGTCACTAGTTTATTACATACAGTGGTTCCATTATGCATTTAGATGAGCTGCATTAGTGGTTCATTGGTCAGAGGAAGGCAGGTAAATAATGAGAGGTGTTGTGATTGTCTAATCATTTTTAACTCTCTAAAATGGAATATAAGATTACAAAAAGTGCATAAACATCTCTGAATAAAACATAGAGTATGTTTTTTTTTTCATGAAGGAACAACACTACAACATGCTAATAATGTCATAAAAGTCTAGTTTACACAAAATAGCTCAATTTAAAAAGAAATCGGAATACATTTTATTTATTCAACATTAAAATAAATGGTCTTCAAGTTGTCTATACTTTATGTAAAAGGCAAATTAAAGATGCATGGCTACATGAGCTTTCGTCATAGACACATAACGTGATGTACTGTATAGTGTCTATTTATGGCAGTTTGAGATAGTTGAACAGCCAAAAATGGGCAAACCCACTCACTTCCATTCTGGTCTATCGCTGTCACTCAAGGGGCCTTGCTCTTAATTATGTACATATCCCTCATGGAAGTAACGAAGAATACATTTAGCAAAATAAAACAAAACTACTGTTTGTAAGTTTGACAACAGCCTCAAGAGGCCAGACAATAAATTGGAGTTTTAGTCTCTTCTTTATCAGTGCATGAGGGACAGTAGACATTTGTCTTTGGCTTTTACAGAATTTTTTTACAATGATAAACACACAGACAGGCAACACTTTAGTTTTTGTTGAAATATATATTGTTACGTTCTTTTTATACATTTCTAAAAAACTACGCACACGATTTGGAAAATGAGTCAGCCTAAACTTGAACAGTTTGTTGTGGTGGCATTGTTTGATTAGGCAAGGGCATTGTCAAAGAGCAGAATTCAATTGTTTAGAGTGAATAAATAGATAAATTATGAAATTACAAATAAATAACACCACAAAAGCTGATTGATGTCCATACATGCAGGGCTCTCTAATGGAACGGAACTGACAGTGATTGCAAAGGCCCATTTAGCAGTTGATGTGTTATTATGATTGGACATGTCAGTCTTTCTCCACTGATTAAAAAGAAGCAAATACCCCCAAAATGTACCCAGTGTTCATAGTTCCCTTTTTGCTTCTGCAAAATAATGAGTGCATATTATTCTGTCAATCCTGAGAACCCGGTGACATTCAAAGTGAAGACAAGGATGAGTAAGAAAGGCGTTCCCATTAAGAACTTTACCCCACCCCTCAAAGAAATAAAATTCAAGCAACAGAAAAGGAGAAAACGGTCTTCACGAAGACAACAGTGACCACAGTTCTCTTAAGATCAAGTATAGAAGTTGATTGTTAAAATCTATTTCTGTTACATTATCACAGGCCAAGTGATCTCCACACCTCCTGATGTCCACTTGTTGCTTAAGAAATACAGTAACATATCTTTGGAGCAGACAAGCATTGTCTGGGAACTGAGATGACGGCAGGAGTCCACTTGTCCTTGTTATCTGCTCGTTTCATTCTGGCTGCTAAAGTTTCTTGCTAAGTCTGTGTGTGAATTTTCCTTTTGTCTAGACTCTGCTCGACCCCTCACTGTGCTTACTTTTGACTGTAAAGAGTGTAGTTGTTTACTTTAATGAGCCTTTAAAAAACATTTCATGGATGTTTCAATATTTGCGAAGTTTACTTTACTTAAATTACATAACATCACTTAAATTGAAATAATCATTCTTATTCTCCTTTCTCTCTCATTTTATCAATTTAAGTTATATTATTTGGGTAATGTAAACTTCACGAATATTGTATTATCCAAGACTAAATTTCACATTATCAAAACTAAAATTCACACAGATGTTATTACTGTAATTTGTCCAGATCTACATGGTATATAGTTTAAATTTTACAATATTATTTGTTCATTCCTATACTTACTCACTTCATGCTAACTTGTCTACTTTATGTTCTTGCTTATTTACTAAAAGGGATCAATTTATTTAAATAATTAACAAATAATGGGCTTTGATACAAAAATTATGCATTAAAAACTTTGTATTTGTCAGAAATTTTTTATGAGAAAATTTGGCTAGAGAAGAGCACATTGTAAATCAATGAAAAGCACATGTAATTCTTTGCTATTTTGTAAAGTTCTCGCGCAAGTGCTCATGAGAGTTCTGAACTGCTGCCACACCTGTCAAACTTTTGTCAACCAAACCCAGCGATACTCAACAAGTAAGGTAAAATCTACTCTTCTCGGAGTAAATGTCATTTTATTTATTGGTAACTTCATTTAACTGTTTAAAGGAGATTGTTTAGAGCGAGAGTGTGTGCACGTTTAAGTTAGCAGTTGCACTGAACAAGAAGTAATTTCAGTATTATATCCGGATAAATTGCCTCGAACAATGTCATGGTAATAAATAATCACAGACTGCTCTTCAGGAGCCGAAGGAGAGAATGCATTTCACCAGCTAGGTCATTTTAATATAGTGCTTTAATTATGACATTGCTGTTAAAGGCTTTAGCTTCCGCAATGCTCTGCTCACAGAAGCTCTGCACGGAGGAACACTAAAGCCCTCTGTGTTCACATAAAGCCGAGCAACGAAGATGGCACGTGCTTCTCAGTCACCTCAGACCGGATGATATTTTCTTTTTAAATTAAAAAGACAATTGCCGCACGGCAGACAACGACACAACTTTGATGGGAAACGATTCCAGAGACGCTGGTTTTTACACCGTTTATCCCGATACAAAAGCCTTTGTGACGAGAGTGTGTGCGAGGATGATGGGAGGAGGGCATGAAAGTAGATCTAGAAGAGAAGTTGGGTGATAATATGGAGATTGGTCAGAGATTATCACAGGTTCAGTGGATTCAGTCGAAAGATGGCATGCTTTTCTCCTTTGGTTACCATGCCGACTGTGCCAAATATCAAATATCCTCCACATTAAAACAGTTATTCAATAGGCAGAATGCACATCTGTTGCAGCCCAAACATAAGCTCATCATCAATTGGAAAAATTGCTTTAACTAGGACAATGTTGAATCTATGGAGCAAAACACCATATTCTTTTCTCCATAGAGGCTTTGCATTAATTCAGAAAAGAAAACCTCACATGTTCACGCTTAACTTTTTTTGTGTAAGGATATTGTGAGCCAAAAGTAATTTTCATGCATATTGTCTCTCCCACATTCGGGTGGGTTTAAGATGAAATTGTGAGAAACATTGGTATTCAAAGTGACTCATTTGTTTAACATCTGAAAATATTTAATTTCATGTAAAATACATTCAAATGGGTTTAACAGTTTAAAACAAATATGTTAAAATCTGGCATTAACAAATAATGTGTCAAATAGCATACTGTACTCAGAGTAAGGGTTAGGGTAACTTCTTTGTAGCCTAATCAATACATTGAATTTATGGACTTTTAAACATTCCTAGTTATAAAAAGTGTAAAAGTGTACACAGTATAAGTGCACATTGTGAGTGGACATTTTGTTCGTAGACTATGTGGTAATGCTGTTTACCATCCACTACGTTAGGTGGCGGTATGCACCTTAACGTCAGTTTCTTCCCGATAAAACAAAAAAAGTAAAGATCAAGTCTTTTAGGCCAGCAGGCGGCTGTTCCACTTACTTGAATGGTTTCTCAGTTGTTGTGTAGAATTAATTTTTTTTTGTATGGCAGGACATGCACATAAAAAGTTGATGTTCAACTGTCCTAGACTATATTTAACACCCAAACTGCAATGTTACAGCTGCTTTCAAGAACTAAGGAGTAGGTTGAATATTGGGGTTGCTGTAAGTTCTGGAAAATTCCAAGACTCACTTAGCTTTTTTTTTTTGCAGATTTTGATTGTTGATGCTTACATTTTAATATTCAATTCAGTATTTGCCATGGCCAAATCGCCATGCATAACATAATACATTTTTAAACCCGCTCTACTTCTCTCCAACTTTAATGAGCAAACATCACGTAATTTTGGGTTGTAATGAACATTTATGTACATTTAATTTATGTACTACATTCGGGTGTGTTTATAAAAGTTCTCAGATCACTAGAATTGAAACTGTTTCAAATATGCTTTATTTATATATTACAAAAATGCTTTCAGCTGTTATGCTGCCCTTCTCTTCTAGAGGTCAGAAGGGGTTAAAACATTAAAAATTATACAATTTTATTGAATGATGTCATACATAGTTTCAACTCAAGATCAGGGTTATTTCTTTTAAAGGGACCATCTCCTATTGTGCATTTCTTCTGTAAAGCACTTAGAATTACTAATTGGTGTTATTGTGCTTAACGACTGAACTTGTCTTTCATTATAAATACTGTAATGTTAGTTTTTTTATAGGGTTAAGATGTGGCACAAGCCATTCTAACATATTCATATTGTCCTGTAAAATAAAGAATCAACCCCTTTCCCAGCAAATCTAAACCCATCCTTCTTTCAGTTCTCTTTTCTTTACTCAAAACAAAAAACAAACAAAAGAAAACAAACAACAAAACCCTTTAATTATGGTCTAGGTGGCTTTCGGGGATATTATTTCTCCGAGGGCAAGTGTTTAGCTGACAAGAGGTCTGAGCTTTTCTTTCTCAGAGCGATCAAAAAGCAAGGCAACAGATGTCAAGCCTTTGAATTTGCGCACGGAACATGACCTCTGGGGTCAGGGGCTATACATCCTGCGCAGGCCCCAAGCTGTGTAAGACAAGGGCTGAGCAGTGTCTCCCAGGCAGGTGTGTCTGGGTACGAAACTATCCAAGCATTCCCTTGCTCTGGGTCGTACCATTATGATGCCCCATTTGTGCCCCTTGTGCATGTCTGTGGCGTGATGGAGGTTCAAGAAAGGGCTTTTCTGGCTGGAAGCGAGGGTGGGGTGCTGGGGTTAACCTGGCCCACTCCATGGGAAAGAAAACATCAATAGTACTGGGTATTAGGAAAACTGAAGCAAAGGTTACTCAGGAATTAATGAACTTTCAGACAGACTCCTTATCCCCGTATTGACGAGACGAAGTTGAAAAGCGGCTCAGGTCTTGAGTGGAGACCCCCCCACACACACACCACCCAGGGGAGGGGTTGTGAGTGATTGGCTCCAGAGGAAAAAGAGCTACTGAAAAGGAAACACAGAGAGGGCAAGAGAGTATTGTATTTGGGCTTCTCTGTTTTGGAGACAAACAGTCTGATTTTGTGTTGGTATTATGGGATGTCTTTTGGGTTGTTGTTTTTTTCATATAATTTAAGTAGTCAATCCCCTGAATAATGTTTTCAATCATTGAAGTTTTTGAAATTAGATGATTTTATTCAGTGTTGGTTTATGTGATATGATAATGATATTATTTAGTTGATGCACCTTTTTCTCATGACGATAATGAGACATTGTTGAGCTAAATATGTCTGTTATGACAGAAACTTGACGAGAAGCGTGCAGGTGTTTGTTGACGAGACAAGAGTGGACGAAAATGTTATTGGGGGATGTTTACACATTCAAAATGCAAGACATTTATGCTTTTAATGATTTGTGATTGTAATCTGTCATTTCAAATATAAAGGATCCACCGCCACATGTTTGGTCATGCCCTACATCTGACGCGCTGCTCTCACACTGTGCCTGAGTAACATGCTCGTAACGTGCATGGGGAGTTTTCTTGATTTTGTTTTTCAAACCTTCAGTTGCCATGCGTTCTTCATGCTTTTAAATATTTAATACAATACATTTTCCCCGTTGCACATTTGGCCATATGTATGTTTATTGCACTTTAGGTAATTCTAAAAAATAAAGCCACAATTGCCAAATTGAGAACGTTCTTGTTTTTTTTATCACCGGAAGATACATTCTATTGTCTTAACACTTTATTTAGCATTATCCTTAGATCTTAAATATGTATTGTTGTATTTATTCTTGAAAAGCCAATCAACAATCTCACACTATGAAATGGAGCATTAATTCATGAAATCAATTTTAAAAAACATTTAAAAAGTGGTGACTAAAACTTGATTAAAACTTTCATTCATTCATTCATCTTCATGTTGGCTTTATTCCCTTTCGGGGTCGCCACAGCGGAATGAACCGCCAACTCACTGGCATATGTTTTACGCAGCGGATGCCCTTCCCTGCCGCAACCCATCGCTGGGAAACATTCACACACACATTCACTCTTTAACACTCTTTTATTCAATTCACTTATACCGCATGTCTTTGGACTTGTGGGGAAACCGGAGCACCCGGAGTAAACCCACGCGATCACGGGGAGAACATGCAAACTCCACACAGAAATGCCACCTGCCCCAGCCGAGCCTAGAACCAGCGACCTTCTTGCTGTGAGGCGACCGTGCTACCCACTGCGCCACCGTGACGCTGATTAAAACTTTTACATATTTAAATGACTAAAATGTTACTAAATCAAATGATCATTTTCTTCAAAAAGACTAAGACTAGGGCTGTATAAAACAGCACTGATTTTATTTGAGTCCCAGTATAAATGGACTCTGGGCTAAAAATTGAAATCTGAGATAGAGTTAATTTTTTATGGGGAAAACTGCGATGAAACATCTTAAAATAAAGTGAAAATGTGTGTGTGTGTGGGGGGGGGGGATGGTTTAAAATATTTCACACTGGCCTTCTTCTTTCTGTATATCTTTAGATATCAGTTTTATTATTTTTAACATACCATAATAAAAATATTTTCACATTTTCACCAGCTGCACTGTCAGTTAGTTTTTCTGGTGGTTTGACTGAGGTCAACATGTGATGTTTTTGTGGTTTGCAGTTTTCACACTCCGCAGCACAACACTGAGTTAGGGAGTGAATATATTGGGCTCAAGAGAACTGAGTACCTGTCCTGGCTGTCTGACAGCAGCGTGTGACTCCTGCAGTGCCAGGCGGAGCCTCCTGCCTGGACAGCGCGAGCTGATCGGGGCTGTCAGTGGAGTTAGGTGATTGTCATTCAGCTGCTGCCCCTGCTGAGGAGTTTGGCCCATTTTGCATTAACACCCTGCTGAGTTACTGCCTCTGATCATGCACACCACTCCAGCCTCCACCTTGCAGTACTGCTGTGCTATGTCTTCATAATTGAGTCATTTATTCTTTTTCATATGTGTCATTTTTTCTCAGGCATGCATGAGGAGTGCTGGAGTGAAGTAGATGGGATGTGAGGCGAGAGATTCTAATTAGGATTCTACTTCAGCACAAATAAAGGTATGTAGTCTGCTTTTATGTTTGGTTATCAATGACGTACAACCTCAGCGGTGTCCCTCCTGCAGTCAATAAAGAAGCAACTGAACACAACAGCAATTCACTGACAGGCCGCGTGAGGCTGCTCCTTTATGGTAATAGATTATAAAGTCTACATCAGAAGAAACCAAACTTTACTTTGTAATTTTTGTTGTTAGTGTTGACCATTGTGAGGGTGTATGTGATCGTAAGGGGGAGAACTTCTTTATTACTAAAAAGTGTTAAATTGATGCAACATTAAGAGAGTGTTCTCTTAATGATTCAGTTTCTGCCCCTCTACTCTGTTTTATCTCCCTGCCATATATAAACTCTCTGTGAATGATGCTCTGATAAGCTACAATTGTCTGGGCACCCTCAATTTTAGGACATGAAGTTAGATTTTTTTTGTTTGTTTTTAATCCTGACCATAAAAGGAAATGATGCATTTTGTACTGATCTGGTTAGCATTTACACTGTTATTTTATCAGCGATCTTAAAAGCTTAATCGTAAAGCATTTACAAAGTTGTTTGTTTGATTTTGGCTCAGAAAGAACTCTAATAAAATAAAATGTTTAATACAGCACAATTGTTTCTTCAGCTGTGTGCGATCACTGCTGCACTGAGTGCAATTGTGGCATCACACCCGTTCACATTTGTGACATTTCATTTTTGGTTTAAAAAAATGTTTTTATATAGCACTCACAAAGGCCTAATGTGGATTAAGAGTTAAATATGATTTTAGAACAATAATTTTATGGGGTAGAAATGGAGCAACCCTAATAATGCTCATAAATCAGGAAGTATATTTATTCCAGTTCAGTCAATAAAGGAAAGTTTAATTCTATGAAGAGGGTGTTGAATTAAACTGATCAGTAATCTCTAACTTATTATATTAGCCTGGTTTAAACCAATTTTGTGGCAAAATAAGGTATCCAAATTACGTTATTTTATGATGAGGTGAGAAACTGCAAGAACCTGGAGTAAACACACACACACACACACACACACACACACACGCACACGCACTCACTTTATGTTGAAAGGACAGTAGAGTACAGTGCATGTGGTGGTAGATGTTTGGTCGGCCTGATGGGGATGCGTCTGTGGGTGGAGGGGATTGTACATGCCTCAGGGGACATAAGCCTCACACTCCACTATCAGTGCAGCAAGGTGAAAGAGATGTCCAGCTAATTATACAAGCAGTGCTGAAGCATTCTGCTTGAGTGGCTTTACCCTGATGAGCTGACAGGGAAAAGCCGAGGATGCCATTTGAACAAAAGAAAGGAAAAGAGAAGAAGAAATGAAGAAAAAGGAGAGATGAGTGTCTCTGGTCATGAAGTGTAATCCCACGCTTGCTTTTATCAGCCTTTCTCTGCTGCACCTGAAATGTTGCCCGCTACTTGTGTGCTAAGCCTTAGCATAGCAAAGAGGAGAAGCCTGCACAATTTCAGCTTCCATTGGTTTTTTCTCTTTGGCCTGCAAACCTTTTGTTGTGTGACTTCGATGCAGAATTATTCAAATCCCTGCATAGTTTTTTCGTGTGCTGGTGGGTGCAAATGAAAGCCGCCTTGGAGTGAATGCCCTGGGGACCAGTGGGGCGTGAGGAGAGCGCTGATTCAGACTACACAGTGCCACCTTGATGCCGTACTATTTGTCCTGCTCGGGCACCAGGCTGTTCGTTTGGCTTTGGGTATAAGCTTAGAAGGCTGGAAGGAAAATCTTAGTTCTATAAAATGACTCTGCTACTTTGGTATATTATACACATGAAATAGACTTGGATAAATATATATGATCTGTAATTTAGTGACTCCAGAGGAGTTGTACAATGAAAGTTGCTATAATGATTCCGTCTTTGGTTTAAATGTTGAACCAATTAAGTCCACTGGGATTATTAGCAGAAGATATGGATTGAAGGTTAATTGACTGAGAAATAGTCATAAACACAATATTAGTTAATTGTTAATTTATATATATATATATATATATATATATATATATATATATATATATATATATATATATATATATGTTTTTTTGGGAGTTTTTTTGGTTTTAGAAATGGCTATTTTATTTTAAGTGTAAATAGAATATGTCGGTGTTCTGGTATCTTAATGTTCACCTGGGCTCGCTTAATATGCATCATCAGTCCGATTTTACCTTGGCTCCCTTTGTCTCGCCATATCAGGAAACAGAGCGTGAATGTGCGTAGACAGCCAGGAGCAGATGATCAGGTCAAAAGGCTCCCGGATCACCAGATTGGAAGCTTCTGGGCCAGAGTGAACTCTTCGTTCTATGAACACCTTGAACTTTTTTAACCCTGCCGTCATGACAATGAACACTGGACTAAAACAGTACGGTGCTATTGGGATGCAGACTGTGAAACAATAGAGCTGCCCATTGCCAGAGGCTGGGAGGGCTTTAGGTATCGCCAAAAGGTTATCTACCAGTCTCATCGGGTCTTTGGTGTAATTATGCATAATTGCCCTGCCACATGGAGCGCAAATATGGTGGATGTTTTTGAAAATAACCCCAAAGAGTCTTTGTTATAAAGAAAGTGACTTGAGAATGCCTTATGTTGTCATTAAAGCTTTTGCTTGCATAGGGTCATTGAATCCCCTTGCCAACCAATCTGGCCTTTGGCTGTTTTTGCATATGGCTACGTCAGAGACCACTTTTCTGAGGTGCACATGCTCCATTCCTAATGGGCAAGCAAAGTTTGATGGTTCCGCTACTTGTTTTATGGCACCAAACTCTCATTTCTAGTGCTCTCTAGTAATTAAAATGAAATTCATTGTCAATATTGGCTGCTCTTTGTCTTAGTACCAAAATAAGAGGTAAAAATGTATAGGGCCTTATTTATATTTGAGGTCAATGAATAAATCATAAAACAAAATATTTATGTAACCAGTGTATTACAAGTCAGGCTCCTCTTGTTGATTTATTGAGTACTTTTTATATTTACAAAGTTATTTTTACAATACTACAAAGTTTTATAGTATTGTTTAAATGAATAGCAGAGGTCTAGCATTTATTAGTAATCAGTCTTGATTAGATGATATTTTGGTTAAAATTAGACTAGTTTAGAAAGGTAAGCTTTTCTGCATTCCATTTGTTCCACACTTTCTCAGCTCTCAAGCAATGCCATGTGGTCTTTAAATGTTCAAGAAGGCAGTGCTATTAGTGATAATTCTAGTTCTCCAGCCTGTCCAGCTCACCTGATGGCTCTCAACATCCTGAGTGTTGCAGCCACACCTCTGGATCACTAAAGAGCACTTATGGAATAGAAAAATGACCTCACTTTTAATTTCAAGACATAAAGGTCAGTCGCAATTCCGCCCACTTTCCTGTGGCCTCGCAGGGTTTGTCCCTTTACTTGTCCCTTACTGGACCTCCCTGTCACTCTTCTTGCATGTCAGGGGCTTATATCCATTCTCCACTCATGCACTTACTTTCTCCTCCAGGCCTCTCTGTGCCTCGACTGCCAGAATTAGGGAGCAATTAATGTCAGCGCTGATGGCAGTGGTTATGTTAAACTGACTTCTGTCTTCAGAATTTAAGAGCATTCACTCCATTATTCATTAACTGTAAGGGTTGAAATTACTGTCAAATGAAGAAATCAGTGTCAGGTAGAAATGGTGGGGCTGTCCAGATAACGGTTTTGAAGAAACTGCTTTTGCCCATGTCGCTTTCATCCAGTGGCCTTTATTAAGCTTCTGACTAAATTTGCTGGTATTTGAATAAATAGACTGGAAGTACCAAATAGTGGTTTTGATATCAAAAATCAGAAGGCTATAATGTAGCCTGCTGCCTCAATATTTTAATAAGTTCTTAAAATGCGTAAAAGTACCAAAAAAATTGTTTCTTGTTTATCTATGTTGACCACGTTTGATTGACACAGTTTAATACATGCCTACCTTTTTACTAAAGCCCAATTTATGTTTAGTGTTGCACATTACCTGCTGTGATGACTTGGCATTGCCTGATGTCATCAACAACATTTATACTAGATGTGCTACTTCAGCGCAATGCCTGTAATAGTGTTTCATTGCCTACCTCCTGCACCATTTGTTTTAAAGTCCGTACTACTCTACCAACCTTAGACGTGTAGACCAATACTGACCATCTGAATGTCCGCTGTGTGAATGTCTTCGTTAGTGTTTTACGACTGAATTGTGCTGAAGTTTCAGTTTGCAAACACAGAAAAACTTACAGATAGTTATGACACTTGCAAATGAGGCCTCCCCACCATGCTGACCAATAGGAGACCTTGCTGTCTGCATAACCTCATTCGAAAAAGCACCTTCACCAAAGCTTAAAAAAATGTTTAGATTCACATCGAGTCTTTAGAGATATCCAGATTGTCATGTTTAAAAGTCTTTTGAATGGTGCTGGATCAGTGCACTTCCAGAGTTATGGAAGTGGGATTTTTGAATTATAGTGCTGCTTTAAAAATTAATATCTCAGAAACAGACCGACACACAAAATGTGTTGGTGTGACACTTTTTTTGTGTCTTTATTTTGTACCAACACTGGAGAGTACCCCTGTACCACACCAAATTCCTTGGCAATAAACATCTTTCTGATTCTGATTCAGATTGTCAGATTGGCTCATAGATGATCTCGTTTGAATATGTGCAGCATAGTGTGAGCCCGACTGGTCAATACCAAGGTTATGAAATGTTTTTAAAAATGTGCATCAAGAGTCAGTGTAGGGTTTTATGCAAGTTCAGATGACATGGCTTTTAAAACGTACTACATAACAACAATGGTTGAATAGGTTGTACTGGACTTTTTTTTTTTTAAACAAATGTAGACTTTTTTATTTTAAGCAACCTTCTGTGCACGTTTTTCAGTGTGAACTGACCCCAAACAGACAATAACTTGGATCTTCAATTCCTCACCCATCAAAATATGCTTTGTAAAGCTATATGAGTTACAAACAAAGTGAAATTTAATGAATTCTATTGTTTTATTTCTTCGATAACTTTTGTGGTAATGAAATGGAGAAAGCATGATTTGAAAGAGATAACAAGGCAAGACATGTTCTAAATTCCACATGCATTGTTAGGATCACCGTAGTCGGCTCTGAGCTCATTCTGAAACATTGTATTACAAAATGGTTTGGATGTCAGCGCTCAGTCTTGTGGGAATAGTTTGGCTGCAGTTGCAGCTTCCATGCAAACAATTATGTGGCCAAATTTTACAAGTGTTATTATTCTCTGAGAAATAAAAGCAAGAACAGTGAAAAATGTACTTCATTGCTTTCAGATAAAAGGTTGCAGAAAAAACATTTATTCTATCCTTTTGCCTTCCCTTTTTAGCACCACTTTTTCCCTTTAACTTCCTTTCTTTTTTTGTGACCGGGCAGGGGAGAATGTTGGTCTCACACATTTTTTTTTGTGGCTGACCAAGGCCAAGCTGAGAACCCAGAGAGGCACAAGCCAACAGCTTTAAAAATCATAAAAGCATTCTATTAGAAAAAAAATTAGAAGGCTATTGAGTCGAGCGGAGCTAGAAGCCACTCATTAGGGTGAAATGTGCCAAGGTCTGGACACACAAAGGACTCTAATGCGCTCATCACCAGACCTTTTTGTGTGACTGTGATGTAATTCATTGTGATGCAGAATCCAGACAGAGCGCCACACACAAGTGACAAGCCTTATATGAGTTTTATGTCCTTATAAAAGTGTCTCTCTCCCCTGGTCTCTCGCTTTGTCCCTTTGCCTGTCTCTCTTTCACTCGCACAACTACTACACACATTCACACACTCTTCTCACTCCTTTTCGATGTAAGTCTTCCAGATTACTACAGCAGGGGGCAGTCTGGCATCCACGCGGATCCCTGGCACAGGCAATGGCTGTGGCTCATTGGCTTCCTGAGATGCCTGTTAGTGTTTCTGTGTGTGTGTTCTCGTATTCTCTTCACTACGTGAGCGTTTCTGAGTGAAGGGCAGTAAGAGGCCACTCCACTCATACTTCCATACTTCATACCTCAGTGTACTTCACCTAGGCATCTTTTCCAAGAAAACCCTCAGAGCAGATTTGTAGACAGGATGAGGGATGTGTTGGACGTTATTCTGTCTTGTAGAGAGAGGGTCAGATAAAAGAAGAAATGCAATAATAAATGTAACCACTGGTTACCAAATTAAGCAATGCATGTTTTTGAAATGCTATTATGATTAGGAAATCTTTTTTTTTTTTTTTTCAATAAAATTCTCAGCATTTAAATAGTTTTGAATGCACGCTATACTGTGGTCTTTTGCATATGAAAAATTGTGATGATTCTTCAGTGTTTTCAGTTTTGTTTTACAGTGTTTTATTTGTTTGTTTAATGAGAAGTTGTGTTTGGTGAGGTCAAGTTAGATTAAGGTGTGTCAGGAGAAGTTATGTTCCGTTTCAATTGTGTTAAGTTAGGATTGGTTTGTAGAGGTAACTTTTCTTTTCTTTTAGGTTGAATAGTGTTTGGTTAAGTTACGCTTGAGTTAGTTGATGTTATGTTGTGAGAAGTTGCATTAAGTTTGCGTTATATTGCAATATGTATAAACACACTTTTCAATTCACTGAAATTGCAATTACCAAGTTAAACGGTGTGAGCATTTATCAGCCAGAAATGTTTTTTTTTTTGCTGAAGTTTGTCTGATGATGATAGTTAAGTTTTAAAAAGTACAGCCCACAGGTTTTCATGTTTCTAATCTTTAAATGACTAAACTATTGGACGTTAGCTTTTTTCTTTAATTAACTCTTTCGTTTGCTTGATTTGCTACAAACTTTTATATTATTGTTCATCCAAGGTTTTATTTGCGTGTAAGAAGGGAAGTTCAACAACTCTATCAATATGGAACTACTTTATTATACATGTATATACATATATGTTATACATATATATTATACAATGCTAATACACCTTTGCTAATATTTTATTGTTAGACATATTGTTATTGTCAGACATCTTTGCTTCAGTCATTTTATTGACGTAGAATGGAATTATTTCACTCAAAGAATTAGTAAACTTAATTAATAGCTCACCCTCATGTTGTTCTCACAGCTATCAAATACGATAAATGATGCTTCCAAATTTCATTGGAGAAAAAAGGCAAAAGGCATTATTTTTAAGTAGTTCAAATTGTACTTCAGAACTTTATAATTCAATTAATTCATTCTTTTAGTCTTAGGGGTTAAGAAAGGGGTTATGGGTTTCCAGTCATTTCTTCTGTTGAAGTCTCATTTGCTGAAGTCACTAAAGGCAGTGGCTATATCTTGCATTCTCTCATCTGTTATAACCTCTTCAACAAAGCTTTTATTATTCACTTGTACAAGGACTACATTTGATAGGAAGCAATGGGAGAAGTCAATATACTAAACAGTGCTAGTTCACCTGTCGGCAGTAACGTTCAGTGGTGGCAGCAGTTTAACACATGCATCCACACTCACAGACGGAAGTGGTGGAATGCAGAATGTGTGCATGCAGAAACTGTGTCGGTGGAGCTCACAGCAGTCAAAGGCCAGATAAAATACTGTAACCTCATCATTACAAACCATATTCTCTTTAAAAGTACTCCTTTTTTATTTCGCTTCATGAATATTTCATGCTGTGATATCTGGGCCAATTAGGTGTCATATCCTCTGTCTGAGAGTTCTTTATCTTTTTCCATTTTCCTCTCGTCTCTGCCAGCCGGTAGCTGTATTTAAGAGGCAAGTGTGTCACTCAGAAGGTAAAAAACACAAAATGAGCAGAAAATAACGCAAAATCTACTGTTCTGCATAGAGGCTGTTTTATGGCTGTGATTTTGGGGTGTCATTATACTAGAAAATATGAACTTGAAAAAGGGCTTCCATCTGGAAGACTCAAGCTGCTGGAGATTTCAGGTATAAAATCTCAGAAGTGCATTTGGCAATATCACGTGTACCATTTTTTTCATCCCATATTTTCTCAGTTTTGGTCTTTGGAGACACATATGTGTTTACTGCCATCTTTTTCTCCCCCTGTTGCATAAACTTTTTAGATATTGTGTGGTATTTTTAAAGATATTTAGATTGTAGTATGTCATTATATGTTTGAAATGCAGGAAATGTTGCTTTTTGCATTTCTGTTTTGTAGTTTGAAAACTAAAATATTTATTAATGTTCACTGAAAATGTTCAGTTTTTATCAGATTTGGAGAGTAAATCTACCAATGTTTTGTGCTTACCAGTTTTTTTTCTGAAATAAATATGGTAACATTTTTTAGTTATATAAAAAGAGCATTTTACATTTTAATTCAAAACTTTTTGACTTATGTTTTTTTCTAAGAGACTGTTTGTTTGCTCAGCACCAATGTTTGAATAGCAAAACGAGAACTACCTATTTCATGCAGTCAGAGTTTGCTAGGTAGAGTGTGAATTATTTAAAAGAGCAAAGAAGATCCAGACAGTAAATGTTCTGTGTATTAAAGCGTTGAAATATTTTAAGGAAGTGGAGATCATTTTAAGTGCTGTTGTAATAATCATTTTGCTGTACCTCATTAGGCTGATGGCATTGATATGTATTAACAAATCAAAACAAATTATTCTGTGTTGCCACTATGGAAGTTCTTTCCTCTGGTGGGAAATTTAATCCATGGAGCTGCTTGACAATATTTAGAAGCAATTATTTCAGAAAGCTGGATAAATACCTCTAATTTACTGCTGTGGGAGGTGGGTTTTATTTTAGACACACTTCCCAATCATCATTTTAAGATCGTGGAAAGGATATGATATGGGTAAATAATAATATAGTCTTTAGAGATGGTATACTTATGCACCATGTGACATATATGTTGGATGGTGCATGGAGACTTGAGCAAAGGGCAAAAAAAAAAAAATTAAACACAAAATGTGGCAGGCGATGTGCTGGAGAAAATGTCTAAAAGAAGAATGACTGGGCAGCTTGTGCAGTTGGTGTGCATGGTCCTGGTCCGTAGGAATGGGGATGCAGCAAAAGGTGTTGCTACTCTGCCTGGCCTGGGCACTCTGCTGATGTGTTTACTTAGTCACTGGTGATCATTGGCCAGTAGAACTCTCATGGTGGTTTCTCTGCAGCTCAAATGGCTGAGTTGAGAAGCAACTAGGAAGTCCATGTTGATGGGGAGCTCTTTAAAGGCAAAAATTAGAAGATTACATTTTTTTTTCTCTTGTGTTTTCAAGCATCTTCAAGTGTCCACCCAGCATGATTACCCACTTCTGGTGTGAACACTGCTTTAGTATCCCACAATACTAAATACTAATTTAACTATTTTAATTTAATCCACCTGTGTGGCCTGCTGTGTTGTCGGTGTGTATCATGAGACGCAATGTTTCATATAAAATCGTAAAAAAAAACAACAACACATGTTTAATAACTATAGAACTTAACAATGTATTTTAATTGGAGTTTAAATACATGTGTGATTGTATATTTGTTATTTTAGAATCAAGACAGAAAATTGTGTGTGATTTTTTTTTATTTATATTATTCGTCCCAACAATGAACATTCACACATACAGTGTGTGTGGTTTTCTGGACCTTAACTCTCTGTGACAGAGGTGGCAGATCAGTGTATCAAACCCTGTTAAGGCTCCAATGCAAATGCACCACCACCCAGGCCTAGTCTGGAAACTGGATCAGGGGAACGTGTCGCGTTTAATTATGCTCCTTGCTTCAGCTCAGCGTACAACCATCTGCCACTGCAAAATATGACTTTAATAAAGAGAGAAATTTCCAGTGCATAATTTAGTGGTAATAGCTGGACAGTAATGTTAGTCATACATTAATGTGTGTGGAATGCATGCTGAGTCGGGAGGTGGAAAGGTTTGGAAAGAATTTTGGTGATATACTGTGTCATCTCACAGTCATTGCTTCCATTGACTCCATTCCTTTTGTTGATGTTCTAACTCCTATTTGGTTGCAATATTTGTTGTTACCAAAATCTGAATATGGATTATTTTGGATTCTTATTATTGTCATGTGTTTTTCAATTAGGATGGAGAACATCAGTATTTGTTTAAGACCCGTTACATTTTTTGTAAGCCTAAAAAAGAAATGTCAAGACCAAAGGAATAATCAAATCTGCATACTCGGTTTGTAGACATTACATCTGATTAAATGAATATATTTCGACATGTTGTACCGCTCCCACTATATTGTATGGATTTGATTTTCATTTTGTCAAAAGTACTGCTCAGCTTACTTGCTACATTTTGTAAGTTGATTAATATGCAAGTTTGTGGATTTGAGGTTAACCCAAGTGTTAGAGAAAATTGTTTTCCAAACTTTTGTTTAAATAACTTGGACATCCAAATTATTGAACCAGGAAAGGGAGCAAAAATGAAGGCTAAAGGCCACCTATTATGCAAAATATTTTTTTTCCGCTGTATAGAAGCTTCTGCTTGGACTATCTGACAATCAGTGATTCTGATTCATTTCACAAAGTAGGTCTTGCAATGTAAAACAATTTATTTTAGCATTCAGCATGCCCTGAAAAACATAAACAAACCCTGTAAAAACTGATTGGACACGTCCTCGGAATAGAATTTTATAACACAAATGATCTAAATTGTATTTTAAAATGACACGTAACTTGACATGTCTTGCAAATCCATGACAATGAAATAATCTAAAGAGGGCTACGTGTTCAATCGAAATGCTGAAATTAAATGTACACAATTATCTGTGCACTTTGACCTTAACTTACACATTTTGTTAAGGCAGAACCCTTTTTAAACCAATGGTTTTACAGTGGTATTAATGTTAACCATTTTAGCTGACTTTTTTACTGTTATCTTACTCATCTTTCTTTTTGAAAAAGAGGAAAGAGAAACTGGAGACATGACAAATATGAAAAAAAAGAAATAAACGGAATGCTTTTTTGTATTCCTTATAAATTATGAACAAGCACCGTTTCATGCATGCTTCTATATCACATAACATTTGATGCAAAACAAGTATGACCAGAGGATTTGAGATGACCAAATACTTTAAATCTGTAAAAAGCAGTTCTTTAAATAACACATTAGCAATTGCATAAGACTATACAATTTTTTTAAAGGAAAACAAAAACCTTAACAATCAGTCTGATTACAGCTTGTACCTTACATAGACTGGGGAGATGAATAAATTTGGTTTCTTCAATCATGTTTTTCATTTAGTGGAGACTGTTCCTGGGCCAGATTTGGTTTGTATAAACCCCACGTGAATAGCACTGATTCCTCAATCAGAACCCTTGCTCGCGATGACATTCTCAATGCCAAATAACCCCTGAAAGCCACCCCTGTGTCTGAGCTCCTGTGCCACACCAATGCCTTTGCATGTTTCACATATCCCTTTTATTGCAAATTATTGAGGTTTTTATTGCTATTCATAAAAAGCATATTTCCCTTTATCTCCAATTTACGGTGAAGCTTTTGGCGCAATTTCCGATACTCGAGTTTTATTTCCTGGCATTAGTGTGCTATTTTGTGGGAATGAAGGAATTTTTTTGCCTGCTATTCACTTGACTGCAAGGACCTTTCAGATGATGTTGGGGGCGGAGGGACACATACACAAAAACCAACAGCTGCAGCCACTCCGCGCTCCTGATACCCCCTGTCAGTTTTGGGGCCTCGGAGCTTCAGTAGCCTGGCTCGCTGAAGTGCACATCTCCAAGATAAGCAGTCATTCACCCAAAACAATACTCCTTATTAGTGGCACTGTCTCAGATTTGTCACATTTTTGGTGATGCTGGAAACCTATTGATTGGGGACAAGCGCTAAAAATTTGTGTTGTTTGTCAGGATTCTGCGATTCTGTTTCTTTTTTTGTAATGAATTTACATGTAAATGAGACCATATACCAGCGTATGCTCGTGGACTTGATCTATGTATAAAAGTGCACTCACACGCATGCTGTCAGGATGTGTCACAAACAGGAAGACAACACATTGTCATTTAAGGTGTAAAAGCATGTGAGAAATAATGTGTCATGTGATCCGATTTTCAGACTTAACAACGTCTTCCTTTGTTTGGGAACACACTTTATTTGGTTCACACGTCAAGTTTCACTGACAAGAAAACCTTCTTGTAAGGTTTTTAGCAACAAAATTTAACAATTCAAAATGTTCACAGCTCTGCTCAAAAAAAAGATACAAGTCACACACTAGTGTAACACTAATGACTTAGCATTCAGTTAACATTCACTGTTTAGTTGATCAAGACTTCCATAATGTTCTTATCAATGTATATTTTACATATTGTATCATTATTACAATTAATTCTTATTTATTGGCATAATTCATATGAAATGTGAATTTGCCCTTGATGGGTGTGTATGATGGGTGTTGTATGTAAGCGTGTATGAAACCATATTCATTGTTCATTCATTTAACAAATTAATAAACTTTTTCACTATATATGTTCAATCTCTTTTTGAATAGAAATACAGATATGAACAGCAAGGGCCAGTCTTAACAAGCTGCCACTTTTGTTTTTGTTTTTTTAAATGACCTCTCAAGTGGTCTGAAACATAGCTTTAGGTTTGAGGAACACCCTACCTGAGTTTTAAAACTGAAACTGTTTGGTGTATTAAAATATTTTCTTTAATTAGAAAGAACAGACTCAGAGTTGCTGAAACGAGTCCTAGTTGAAAGCAATTTTTTTTTTGTCTGACTCATCACACAGTACAAACATGGCCAAAAAACTCCAAAAGCTGCTCCGGATGCATCATATAGAGGAGGGGTTTATTAGGAATGAGTATTATGGTACTGTTGTTCAAATGCCTGTAGTTACTTGAGTTAACAAAAACATAGCTAGACATCTTGAATGATCAACAAAGTTATTATGGAACTGTGTATTTCATTAGAGTCTATATAGTATGAGCACTAAGAGCCAACATTTCCCCAAACGTTCAAAAGAAGAAAGCATCTCTAGCCAAACTAGTATTGCTAATCTACATATCAGAATTTGGTGGTCTCAAGTCACTCTCAGATATGCCTCTAACTGGTCTTTTATTAGGCATATGCATGTTTTACAATCTTGTAAACCTATGCTTTTTGAAAACAGTTTCTTTTATTAATTTCAATAAACAAGCAAGTGTAAGATAAAGTTGTGATACTGTGTTAGTTAAGTTAGAGGGAATAAACAATTTCCATACATTTTCTATGAGTGAAGAGTGAAGGTTTTCCTTGTGCACTCTGCACATAGATAAAAGCTTCAATTTGTCGAGTCAATCAGGATGAATGACCAGATATGCTTACATTATTTAAATTTCTATAAACCATTAAATACTAGTAAAGTGCATTTTTACGATAAACAACTTATAAGGATCCACCTGCACTCAGGCCTCTGCAGATGATTCAGAAATCTGCAGCTCGTCTAGTCTTCAAGTAACCAACACATGCTACTCCTCTAAGCATTACTCTTCACTGGGTACCCATCACAGTTCGTGTTCAGTTGAAATCACTGATGCTGGCTTACAAGTCCTTATCAGCCCCGGTCCGCAAGTTCATACTTTCTTACATGCCCTCCAAAAGGCTGTGCCCAGACAGGAAAACAACGTCTTGGCAGAACTTTCTCTGTCACTGTCTCCAGCTGGTGGAACAAACTCCCTGATCCCGTCAGGAAAGCAGCAACACCTAATAGTTTTTAAAAAAGCAACTTAAAAGCTCTAAAAGTAAAGCTTTGTAACACATTTCATATTATTTCTCTCCGACTGTAAGTCACTTTGGACAAAAGCATCTGCTAAATGCATAAATGTAAATGGATCCGTTTTACTAATTATATAGTCAGAGTCTGTGAAGTCATCATCATTAAGTGTGTTGCAATTAAAATAAAGTACTGGTGATGGATCTTTGAACAACTTCCCTTAGAAAATGTAAAGATTGATTACTGTCCATCGGATGGTTGCTTCGGTGTAATTATGAAAGAAATGTCACCTCACCTGATGAAAAACTGATACACACGGTTGACTTTCTTCTAAGATTCCCATCCACAACAGCCTGTTCTGTAGGCATGTTCAAACAGGCATTTCCAAAACTCTTCCTTGCCCCTCTGCCCCTAGCCAGCAGCCCCCTAGCACCAGGCAAAATGCGCTTTAGCTTAACTGATGAAAGCACTGCCCCATCTCACAGCATTAACTTGTTTATCTTTAGCAGAAGCCAGGGGAAAAAAAAACTTTCAAGCTCCAATGCTCATTCTGTGTGAGAGAGATAGACGAAGAGACACGGCAAAACAAAAGGCAGCCACTGAAATTTGCATGGTGCTCAATTATACATTAGCGAACATCACTTGGCAATCTGTTCATATCAATTTAATTGGATTTTAATACTGCCTCTGATCTTGTTTTCTAATTAACAGCAGCGGCTGGCAATAAAGCAGAACCATGCACCCAGCAACACCTTTGATCCTGGCCATATGGAGTTCCTTAGAGCTTATTGGAGGAAAAAAAATATCAGTCACCTAAATATGAGCCCATGACAAGCCCAGTGGAAAGCGGGTGGGGGGCGGATCAGGGCAGAAGCGGGTGCCCGGGAGTGGGGCGAGATAAGTGTGACCCCCAGATGGCCGGATATCACTGCTGCTAAAGCTTTCATTGATTAATTTCTCTCCTGATTGGTCGTGAGTACTGATAAATAAAACATGATCTCGGAATCGGATGCAAATCAGCTTCCGAGCTTTAGGGAAATGTTGATTGCTTTTTCAAATCTGTTTATTTCCACCCTTGTTGCCCTTAACTTTGTATTTGACGGGGGACCTTGAGAGTGTGTTTTCATCTCTGGCTTTCATGCTGGAAGAGTCGGGATTTAAACCCTCAAAGACAGCATGGATAGTGACGGAAAAGTTCAATGTTTTGACCATCGGTTCTGGGGGAAATCAAACATGTTTTGCCACCGGAGGGATGTTGGATGCATTGTAAACATGCAGGCGTGTGATTGATGTTTGATGATATGCATTGGCGTTTGCGAGAGTTTCTCAAATGCTTCTGTTGTAATACAATTAATGTAATGAAAAGCGTTTCCTTTTTACTAAAATATTTGTTGTTTATTAGCTTGCTTTTTTATACATGCTCTGTAGCCTTAGGAAAGTCTCTCAAACACATTTCCTTCTAAATGACAGTTGTCACAGCCACACGGTCATCTGTCTTATAAGCTGCACAACAAATCTGACAATCTTGCAGTCTAATGAAACAACGATTTATATTAACATGCATCAGAAATCATTTACCACGCTGCACCCAACACATTTCGACAGGCCTCACTGCGATATTCCATCGCATTCCTAGCAGCGCCACCTAACGATCCTCAAGCTCTGCCAATACTCCCTGATGAAGAGAGACAGGGGGAAACGCTTATGCCCCACCTCACCATTTAGATTCCTAATTGTTATTAATGCCCCTGATCAAAACACACTGATCCAGCAGCGTGTGTGAGATGGAAAAAGGATGCCAATGCTGCAGTCTCTCTCTTTTTATCTCTTTCCCCCTCCACCCTCCTCTCTGAAGCAGACAATTGAGGGGGAAAATGACAGAAGAAGAAGTAGAAGGAGGTGGAGAGAGAAATCTGCTGTGCGTCAGACAGTCCATGGAGGAATTAGAGAGCATGGCTGATTCACCGTCCCCTAGAAGCGGGGGTGTTAATTTGGAAATCTAGGACTGGTATGTGGAGAATGCTAATTTGTAATTAGGAAGATTAACTAAATCGGGGGAATAGAGAAGATTATTGACTTATATAATAAAATCAACAATGCTGCCCTGGTTAAATAATCATCATCGGAAATCACAGTTCCAAATGCACTGGGCAGGTTACACGGCGTTCCAGCATGGGAGCGTTGATCCTTACTATCCAGAAATAACAGCGTGAGATAGCTGGGGATAATATCTCTATCAGACCAGGCTTGCTAATATCGCTAAGTAGATAGCTTGTGATTTGGTATGAATGTTGCTGTAATTACGGGTGTCAAAATCCACTCCTTAGTGTACGACTTGAGATTTCAATCATTGCATTGAGATGATGGGTGTTCAACTGTTAGTGATGCCAAATTAACACGATTGTATGTGTAAAGTACCAGCTCTGAGAATGACAGAAAACTTCATGCGTTAAAATGACCTTTAATGCATAAACCTGGAAAGATAATTTTGCATAGTTATGCGACTATATTTAGAATGGGTATATATTTTTTTACGCTAATAATTAGCTACTGCACTCTGGTAATGCACACGTTTTTAGAGATTTTAGAAATACCAGGCGAGCTGTCCAAAGGTGGGCTTCGGGTTGTGGAAGCAACCAAAGACCGCCCCCCACCCCAAACAGCATGGCGAAAGGGTGGTGAAGATTTTTGCTGTAGATCATCAGAGGACCTGAGTGAATATCTGAAAAGGATACTTGGGCAGAGCGATTAAATTGTCTGGATGTGCTCCTCCCAAAAATTGGTTGTCAACAATCCTTCTATCAATTCCAAATAGTATTGTATCATATGAAAACAGAAAGTATTAATATTTTAATATCAGATTATTATTTTTATTATCATATAAATCTGTCAAGGAAATCTGTCCTTCCCCTTGTTTAAAAGTACTCTTTAGAACAGTAGTTTCACAAGTGCGCACTTTACATAAATTAAACCTTGGATGCGCAAACAAACTTAACATGTTTAAAATCACACCAGGCGAGTTGTCCGAAGGAGGTCTTCGAGTGTTGGAAGCGACCAAAGCCCGTAGACCATCCCCACTCCCAACAACATGGGGAAGGGGTGGTGGATTTTTTTACTGTAGATTGTCAAATGACCTGAACAGTCTGATGGTTTATAAAGGAATATCTGAAGAGGATGCTTATAGAGCTAATAGTGTAATTGTCTTCATGTGCTGCTCCCTAAACTTTGTTGCCAACACCGCTTCTATCAATTCAAAATAGTATTATGTCGTATAAAATCAGAAAATATCAGTACATTATTATTGATCGTATTTTGTCGCATGTTTTCCAACAGGACATTCTATATTTTGTAAACAGCTTCATGGCATATTGCCGTGTGAGACTGCATATGGGGCAGTGGATAAGTAAGTTGCAGCGCATGCTCTATTGAAAGTCAGTGAAGATACAAACATGAATCATGTTGTGCCGTTACTAAATCGGGTGAAAAGCAGCATAAGATACTCCATTTTTGTGTAGATTTGATTTGTGTAATCATGTTGCATCCCTAAAAGATACATTTAATCAAAGATAATTCTTAGCTTATTGCCATGGGATACTAGACTCATCTTTCTTTTACTAATGACCTACTCTGATACAGTTGGGATACACACGTACTTCGTTACAGTGTAAACACTTGATTGTTGATCTTTAAATTAACTGTTAAGTTTAGAAACACTGTACAAAAACAGCATATTTTCTCAATTGTTGCAAGTTTGTTTTCTTTTGATTGTTTTATGGCTAAAATAAGTTGCTGCTGCTGTTTAACATAAGCCATCCTCAAATAACCTTTCTCTAAAGTCATAGTGATTGTTTTCAAAGAACAACATGATCCATGGAGTACGATCAAGATCAGTGCAAAGTGCTGCATCTGACTTCTCATTTTTAAGCCAATGCATAAATCTGCATTCAAATCTCAAATTCTTCCTCAAAATATTGGACAGAGGTATTGGTAACATTAGGAGAAAGAAATTGTGTGTTTTACATACGATGGATAACAAAAATAACCTTTCTTTCAAAACAATCCCTTGTGAAAGATGCTTTATTAATATGCAATGTTTCACAATGTGCACAGCAGGAAATGCATCAAAGGCTGAGCATTTGTGTGACTACATTTAGAAAGAGACCTCTTTGGTGTATAGTACTTTTTCCGCTATTAATTTGAGATATACTGTACTCAATATATTTTAACAAAAATTGATGTTAAAACCATGTGTATTCATTTAATAGCAATTTTTCATGCAGGAGAAACACAATGCATTATTGCTGTATTTAGAGTGTAGTACATTTCACACATTTCTGTTTCTGCTTAGCACGTAATTAAATTCTTACCTCTTGATGTTTTGGATCACTTCTTTTGTCAATTATTACATTCCCTCTCTTTTAGTAAAACTGTAGATTATAATAATTATTATTATATTATAGGTATAGATTTGAATTTAGTAATTCATGAATTGGACAATTGGATTTTTGTTTTGTTTGTTGCTCATTTGTGTGATAAATACTATTGTAAAGCAGTCAGCAATCAGAATTAAAGCATTAAATCAGTACACGGCTTAAAGAGCTTGCTATTGTATACAAATTAATAGTAAGTTGTTTGTTATTAAATATTTGAAAATTTCAGACTACTGAATACATAGTGCTGTCAATTTTAAACTTTTAAATTATGTCAGTGTCAGTCATCAATTACAATACATCATGATTCAAGATTTGTTCTTGAAAATAAGTTTTATATAGTTATAAATTATATATGTATATCAGTGGTGACAGAGGTGGACCAATGGTGGTGCTAGAGAAAAAACTTCCCAACTAGATTCTCAAGAAATAGAAACTGATGTGTGAAACGATGAATTGAGTTTGCAGGGTCAAAGAACATACAGGTACACAAACTGAAATTGAGTGCAAATCGAAAAACTGAATTGAAACGCCTGTTTTGTGAATTCTTTAGCATAAATAAAATTGCCAATTCTATTCGGATGCCTTCAATTTTTTGTTTTGTGCAACAATACATTTCCGCATTTATTTTTAAAACTGAAATTTATGTTTATTGTTTTAAATTCCATTTAAACAATACTTAAACAGGGATTTTGATCTGATCGTTTCTGTGAAATTGCCGATGAAAGAAACCCAACTGAAAGGGAAACTGAAAAAAAGAACATTGTTTGGCTATTTTGTTTATGAAAGTATTTGCATCGTAACTTTAGGGGTTTTGAGCATCAACTGTCTAAACCATGAATGGCTGCCTGGTTTTATTTTAATACCTGCATCAAATTGTATAATAAAAAATAAAATTGGAAACCTCAACATAACATTTACCACATTTGTGATATTATTAATTTAAGGTGATGATTAAATTAATTTGATTACTACTAAACAAGTGGTCCTCTATACACAATGGCTGTTTGTCTACTGCATTGCATCTTTGTTTTTAATATTCTCAAAGCTATGGAGAAAAAACTAATCGATCTGATTTAAAATGTTTTTTGAGGAAAATCTGTTTTATTGCTTTGAAGGCCTTTTATTTTTGAGCGGTGTTACAGAAGTTCTCAGTGCTTTGATTGACCGACTGTGGAATCTTGGGGTCTGTGTTTATTGGTGTTGAGATTTGATCTTACAACCTGGGAATACTGTATACGATGGGTCACATGACAGCCCGCCATCGACAGCTCTAGAAGGTTGTAGGGTCGTTCGCCTTCACCTTTTTCCCATTCATCCAAGCCTCTGTGCGGTACCCTGTCTGACAGCCCAGTCAGCTGACGCCTGATGCGTTTCTCATTAAGCTCTCATCCCCTAATCCTCCAGGCCCTTTTGAAAGCCATCCACACCTCTTCCGTCCAAGACACAGCAAGCCTGTTTGTTAGAAGATGCAGCTGCCTCCCTTTCTCCTTCAGTCCCTCTCTTTCTCTTTCCCTTTCTCTCGCTTTTCATAAATGAATATGCCACTCTTGACACTAAAGACTTAACATCAAATGAGCTTGGGAATCTCTTCCACAGTTTAACTGCCCATTCCAGAAGCTTTGTTTTCAAAGGCGAGGAAGTGGAATTCACAAGCAGAAAGTTCTCTTTGTTCTTCTGCCCTCTGGCCCTCCGAGCCTGTGCGGACGCTACCACGGGGAGAAGCCCAGATCAAAAAAATCACCCTGCAAAAGAGCTATTACCTGGCCCCCAATGATGCCCTCTGGCATTTGCAATTAAATCAGTCGGGATGGAAATTTCCTTGTAATGTCAATCAAATTTATTTTCTCTGGCATGGTTGCCTTCTTAAAGGCACACTGCTGTTACTGTTACGGGGATGTCCATTTAATTCAAAAATATTTTATTGGAGCCTGGCTGAAGTGTAGAGTTGGTGGAGAGGTCACATCCTCCAGCATACAGGACTTCTCCAAAGTAATGTGGCATCAAGAATATATTTTAAAAAGGAGGACTTATAAAATAATTCCTAGAAATAAAGTTCTTGTAATTTTGAGAGTTTGTCTAATTTTGAGAGTTTGTCTAATACCAGGAAAGACAGCTCGCTGCCCTTGGTGGCCTGTTCTGTTTTAGGAATGCCACTTAATAAGATGGTTGCAGGTATCTTATAATAATAAGAATAATAAGAGACTCAGCTCCTGGTCACTGTGCTATAAACAAAATGAGGATTTACAAATGTCAAATTGAATGAATGGCAGATCACTGGTCAAAAAAGAGATTTGTCTTTGATTTCAGCTTTGTGTTCACAACCAAATTTTCCAACGTGATTTTAAACAAAACTGTTTGACTGGCTGTTTTAACAGTTAAAGCGCTCAAAAATCCCCATTGTGTACTTACTAGTGGGACGCAGCCATTGTTCTGTTATCTTGGCTCCTGGAGGTATAAATCATGCCTTGTCACTCTACTCAGCTGAAACTTAAAGGAATAAGAAACACTGTTTTTCTAAAGCTTTGTGCTTTAGAAGTCTTTGCATTTTGATGTAGACAAAGGTGTGTCATGTTTTACATTTTTTTGAGCTTTTGTAAGTTTTAGCTCTAACTTAGTCTGGTGATTCTACTTCCCTTTGAATTTGTTCTGAGAAACAGTTTGGGATACAGTTAGGAGCATGTGACAGTTTTTGACTTAAATGTGCTCAGAAATGTCTGACTCGTAGCCAAAATTAAGTTCATATATCCTTGTTTGATGATCAGAATCCAATCTATGCACAGCAAGCTGATTTTTATTTTTATTTTTAGCTGGGTCGAACTCTGTGAGAATATATTCAGTACATATATTCACGAATATATTCCCTCAACAAGTTAACACATCAAAATACAATGCTCCAACTGAAAAATTAAAAAACCTGCTTGAAATAATTTACAAAAATAGACATATTCAAAATCGGTCACTCGTTGAATTATAGATAATGTTGACTTGTGACATTCTTCTGCATATTTTTTTTTCTGGGAAAGTTTAATTCTTCAACAACTTTACACTTAGAAGAAGCTAATAAAAAAACATTAGATAGCTGTTAATTCACTGCAATGCATCCCTCGTGTTCAACAGGAGTTACCAAATTGGCTGTGTGTATTTAAGCAATGTGGCTAGTTTTATAAGAGCACTTGATAATAAACCTGAAACAATCGCTAATTTCAAAGCATAATTAAAAATGTAAGTGACATTTTACATTAGGATTCTGCAATTAATTGAGTTTTTTATTGATTTTGAACCATAATGTAAAAAAAACAGTATAATTAAAAATAAGCGATTATTCTGTTGATTATTTACTTTATGCATGTGCCGGTGCAGTAGCGCACCTCTGAAGCTAGTTCTCTCTGCCGAAGCTCATCTGGGATTCTGGGATTTACACTTTACATTTTTACTTCAAATAGATGCATCTAGAATTCATGTTGATCAGTTAAATTAAATAATGAAGATTCTTGTGTAAGTGTAAGCAGCAACTTTTTTTCCAAAAAAAAATAATAGTTTACATTTATCGTGATTTGAATAATTATCATGATGATAATAGTCATGATGATAATCGAGCTGCTCTATTTGACATTTTTTTGCAACAGAGAGGTCAAAAATCTTTATCTAAACTCTGTTCATACGTTTTTTCAATGGACTTTTAGAATTACTTATTTAAATAGAGTTAAGTTGTTATTATGTTTTTAATAAAAATTTTTAAACATACATCACTACAAATACTGAGCAAGTCTCTATTATTTTGGAGTAGTTTGATGTGTAAATGTTTTTACACACCACGCAAATTGACTCAAGCAAATAAAGGTTTTAAATGTTTGATCTTGGTGCCCTATTAAATGCACCCTTTGTGCATAAATAATGAATAATGTACATACAATTGACTTTTCCCTACAGGACTGAAATCAAAAGCATTTAAGGCTTCATGTTGCGCAAATCACACATCCAACTGTAGGCCATTTTCGTAGTTCTGCGGGCATCACATTACCAGTAATAACATTTCTAGTGTAATCATGCATATATAGTTTTTTTCTTCCCTCAGACAGGATGGAGTTGTTGGAGCTAATATATTCAGAGTCAGACCAACTGCCGTTCGCAAAGGGAAAAAAAGAGACTTGGTTGAGTAACCGTAATAATTGGAAAATTATTTTGATAGCCTGAAACAATCTAATATATTACTGAATTTTATTAAAATAATATCAAATCAAATTAACTGCTATTCCATAATGAATTAGGTAACAAGGTAGGCAGATATTAATCGCTCTTCCCTCCCTGGGGCAATGAGAAGAGCTGGGAAGAGGGGGTGGCATTACTGAGGAAGAAGTGGTGAAACTCCTTCAGTGCGTGTCAGTTAGCAGAAGCCTGATATACTTCTCAGAGCATCAATAGCCAAGCTGAACCCCACCTTCATTTAGACTTATAAATGATTGTTTAATGTAAGAAAGACCAACTGAATTCTTTAAACATAGCGTGCCATGGCTTCATCACATGCTGCTGCTCTTCTTTAGCCTGTTTAGTGTTGCCACACAGGGGGCTTCAGACTATACATCTGGACTGTTGATTTTAATCAGCGCCAGGCCTCTGCTTTGAAATTGTAATCAGATGCTTTTCTTGGCTATGCCAGACACATTAAATATATCAGCCCCATGCCAGGTCCATTCCTATCCTTGTAAGGCTCCTGTAATTTTAGAATGCCAATCAATTATAACCTGTGTGATGTGTATGATGCTCCTCCAAGTTATTGCATGTTGCATTCCAAAGCTTGGCGCAATAGCTTGAGTTTTAACACAACCTGATTGATTGGGATTTAGGACTTTACAGATTCTGCTTTAGGAACTCAGCCCATGAGGATATCAAAGTTGTTTCTGAAGTTAATAAATGTATAACATAATAACATTTCATTAACAGTTAAAGGCTTCTTTTATACACTTTTGACATGATGTATGTTATTTTTTTTCTCCTAACTTGCCAAGTTCTGTTCAAAATACTCATCAGATCTTAAAAAAGTGTAATTTTTCCATGTCTACTTTTTTAACAGGGTGTGTTCATCACATGATTTGGATCTGCAGCGAATCATGTAGTATTTCTTCAAAATAATTACATTACGAGGTTATTAAATGTTAGACTTTATTTATGACTCGGAACGTAGAATCAGAAATGATTGGATCAGAGATGAATGATCTTCTACACAATGGTTGCGGTAAATTCATGACACATGAACTGAATCATGCAGTTTTTACAAAACTCAAGATACCAAGCGCATGTGCATTCCCAGGTTAAAATTGGCTCTTATGAATGTGGATTTTATGAGGAGGTGAATTATTGATAAGTATTGATAAGTTGCAAGTATAATCTTGCTAAAACAACTTTTCAAATTGTAAGATTTTTGAGAATTGTTTACTTGTTTGGTGCATGCAATTCACATTATTTGTTCATTGCTTGGACAACCAGTTCATCTGTCAGTCATTAGTGAGAGGTTGCCCCGTAGGTAAAAGTGGTTTATGATGTCATGAGCAGCTTGTTTATGTAACCACTGTGAATTGTTGGTGCTATTCATTTATTTTTATTTATTTTTTTTTACAAAACTTGCAAAGTGACTTCGTTAATTAAATTGGTGATGCTTACTACTTTCGTGATCAAACTACTGTTGAAAGTTTATTCTCTTGGTGAGCGCAAAGCAGGTTTGGAACCAAAGCAGGGAGTGCCTAAACCGTTCTTTGATGCATCAGGATATTCTACTATAACAACTATCACAATAAAATTAGTAGTGCGTACATACTGTGAGTTTCATCACACTTAGGTCTTGACCATAGGCATGAACCTGTGGTTAAATCCATGAGTACAAACACTTGGCGTAGGAGCTCACGATACTCTTGACAACTTCATATCTCTTCTTACCTGAGTTGAAAATGAATCAAAATATATTTAAACATTTTAAATGAGTAATTATTTTGAGGATTTATGGCTTTATTTTGCCTGTCACAGTCAGTAGGGAGAGAAGGATTAGGGTCCTTAGGGGGGAAAAGGAAGGAGATGAGAAGCAGGCAGAGGAGGACAGCTAATTTTTGATCCAAGGGCTGCTTTGCAGGCCAGGGGGGTGACAGCTGCACTGTCTTTAGCCCGGATTTGAATTTGAATTCTATCTAACGATGCAGCGACGCGCGGACTTGGCAGGGCAGTCTGGTAATCTTCTTGACACAAATGCCTGGGCTTTTCTTGTGTGCCCTCACAGAGATTTGAGTAATTAAAGTTAAATTGAAGGAATAAAAAATATCCTTCTTGTACTGCGGCTGTCTTGCTAATGCCAAGTGTGAATAGTCAGGGTTGTCCTTAGAACTATAATCCTAAATGCTATTTCTCCTGTAAGAGGAGAATTTCTTCTTTCTTTTCATGAGCTCCAAAAGTGATAAGGGATGGCCACAGTACTTTCATCTGAGACATCTTCAGTAGAGGTGGGACAGCAATACATGTTTCCATGAAATATTGTGCATTCGTGGTGATAGTTCAAGGCATAATGCATAAAACCATTATGTTCAATGCTATTTTTGTGACCCTACACACAGCTGGTTAATTTGTGATGGATCAATCCGTTTTAAACATTGAAGCTCTGGCGTAAATATCCCCGCAGAGAATAGTTTCCAACCAACTTGATTCAATAACATTATAGGATGAGATTGCCAGCGTTAGATAGATTTTAATTTGATTTTCTACCTAAAATAATTTAGTTTGTAGACAAATCACAAAGTCCTGACTGTTACTTAAAGCCAGTGTTGTAGGAAAGGGTTTTTTGTCTTGTTCAAATTGAAGTTGAATGAGCTGCTAGAGGAAGTAGAGATGAGAAATGTTATACCCACACAAAAATGAAAGGAATGCAAGGTAATAAAAATCTATGCACTGCAACATGTAATACACGTTGAGAAATGAAAGTGCTTTCGTTTTTTTTAACTGATCTGAATTGAAAATAAAACTGGTCAGTGAAAAGTGCAGACGATAAAAACGATTAAAATTTAAAAGATTAAAATCTTTTAAGATATGGCCATTAGGGGAAGCTTCCTCTTTTGTCATTTTTTACCCACGCTAAATCAAATGAGCAAATAACGATTCTTAACATTCCCTCTGTCTTAATTAGTACAATGCATTCCATGCTTAACAGTTTAGACCGCATTGCAAAAAGAGATTTTAGTTACACTTTTATAACTGGACAGCTTGCTCAAATTATGTTTTCATGGTGCCTTGTGGTAGGCCATGTTAAATAGGAAATGTTCATAACTCACATCCTTCAAAACATTTGCATAAAGTCCACAAATACACCAGATATTAAGATTCTGTACAGCAGTTTTTCAACACAAGACCTGTAAAGTACTGTACCATGCTAATAAAATAGTTTTTCTCTTTTATTAAACCTAGGGATGTTTACTTTTTATTATAAAACTCCAGGCAGGTTTACTTAAATTGTCAGTTTTTCTCCAAGTTTCTGATTGTTAAATATATTGTTAATAATTATGAAATATGATTTTATTTTTCTATGTGATGTAAATACTAAATGTAAGCTCTATCAAATGCATTTATTACTGTGTCTGTTCACACTGTGCTCAACTGTTAATTCGCATTACTTACTGATCACTAGTAACTTTTTGTTTAAGAGATGTACTTTGCTCCTTACTTTGAAGGAAGGACCGAGGGACTAAAGTGACATGCCAAAGTTCAAGACAATATACCACGTCATATTTGCCTACTATTGTTTGGGTTATTATAATCTTTATTGGAGTAATCAAGTAGCTCTGGACAATAACATAAGCTTTTCACTGTTCTTCTGCTCCTATTGCCTGTGAAGAGTGGATGCGAGTGTGTATTGAGTGCTACCTAGCGGCTCTTAGGTCTCGAAAGTACTTTGAACATGTGGTGAAAAGAGCCAACTTTCATTGGTAGACCGTGAGTTTAGGAATTGGTCAAACCAGGTCGACATGACAGAGCAGATCTTTTTTCAAAAACATTTTTCCGATGGCCAGATGCGTGAGCTCCTAACGCTAACCACAGCCATTATTTTGGGCTGGAGACACATACACATTTGCCATTTTGCACTGATTGTATGTATAGGTATAGGTGTGTGGTGGACTTAAGTCCCTGTAACCACCCCATGTTTGGTTTAAGGCAACTCTTTAACTGTGGGACATTTTAAATTTAGTTTGGTCTTCTCATTTCTTTCTTTCTATGATGTGTTAGGCCTCTTTGTGCTCTCAATCTCCTTGATTAAAAACTGGTTCCAAAATCTGTAAAAATAGAGAATTAAAATTAACTTAAATGGGCTTTGTGTTGTTGGTGTCCAAAAGATGTTTTGGTTCTACTGGGCTCGCCTGTTGCATGCATCAAATTGGAAACGTGTGCATCGTTATACTACAGATAATGTCTACGTTTCTGTCTTTGAAACCCTGGTTGAGCAACTAATATTGCTGACATAGAGTTAAAACCGAAATGATCATGTTCAGCATATTTAGTTTTTGCAAGAGACAAACATGTGTCTATGTGTTCACCAGTCTTGCACATTCCTGGCCGCCCACAGCATATGCTGCACATGCACACCGCAATTATGGTCTCGCTTGCATGATTTTGGAGCAGTGTGCCACAAACGGACACCTCAACATCAGAGAGTGTTGGTTTTTGGAACAGCTTTGAGCATACTTGGTAAATATAAGAGAAATTGAACTCTCCAGCCACCATCTGGGTTATCGCAATAAAATGCACTCTGTCGAAGAAACATGTAGCTGCGATACTTCAATGTGTGAGGTTCAAAGAATAATGTCCTAAAGGAAATGTATCATGCAGTCCTACCTGAGATACTATTTTCCCTTAGTTTACTGTGGCCCATTGCTTTGGGCAGAATACCTCTGAAATTGCTGCATAGCTTGTCTTCTCTGTAACCACAGAATGGGGAAATGTGGGAGGTTGGGCAACAAGACTTGCATTGTAACCTCTTCAATAGCTCAGCACCTCCTGTGTCATATTGTACAAAAAAGGACACCAATGAGTGTGTGTGAGTGGAAAGAGGCCCATGGCTTACCTGGTCTGTGGATCTAGACACTCCGGCAGCCAAGAAGCTTCGGGAGGCAACAGAGCATGACAGGCCGCACATCAAAGAGCAAGCAGCACACCTTGATCCAGACCCCCCACCCCCTTGCCCACACCTCCTCCCCATCAGGACACACCTGACAGAGGGCCACCCCGCGCCTTCAAAGGCACCACACACAAATAAATGTCTAGACACCTTTCTCTTACAGTGACCTAATGGTGTGGAATTTTTGCTCTCTTTGCTCCTTATCACTGTCGAGAGGCTAGAAACAACATGATTGATTTGGGAAGTGACAGAAGACTCTGGGAGTTTTTTCTCATACTATCCTCCAAGAACAAATGAATTTCTTATGTGCTTGGTATGAAATGTTCTGTTAGCTGAAAATATGGCTAATAATGTGTGTTCTGTTTCTGTATTCTGTTAGATCGACATTGTAAGGTTAGACGATTCATTGCTGAAATAATTAACAATTTAGCAATGAGCAGCTTTTTGTCATTTTAAATCAATTGAACATTTAATCAGAAACTTTTTGGTTAGGGAATTTGTTATATTCCCATGTGGTAACCAAATGAAATAAAATAAAAAATGTCTTTCAACACTGTTAAGGAGTTTTGCTTTTGAAAGTAGAAAAAATAAATGTGTCTTCAGAAATTAAATTTTTGCTCTAGTCATTTTAAAGCACTCTTCATATTCAAAGTTAACACTTTTGTTTCTCCAAACATTAAAAAAATTTTATTGCTACTTGTTTAACCTAATTTTAGTAACGAAAAGACTCTGCTTGGGTTTGTTTTGTCATTCAAGATACGTCACTCTGCCATCTCCTCGCTTAATAGGTCCTGCAAAGCTATGCAGAGTTGAGATTAATCAGAACAGTATAAATGCAGATTTTTTTTTTATTCGGACAATCACCAGTAAGCCTGCATCCCCAACAATGTATAAAGCGTGTCTTAGACTCCAGTTGATAGGTGGCAGTTTAACTTAAATTGTGGTAAACAGTACAAAAGGTTGTGAACATCCTGCAAAGTATGATGATTCGAGCTATTGAAGAACATTATAGATGCTAAATGAGCCTGGTTATGTGTTTTTATTACATAAACTAGTTAGTATTATGGGGTGCTCAACTTAGTGGAAGGTCAGTAATAATTATTTTGTAATCATTCGACCTTTAAGACCCAATTAGTCGTAGAAACATCCCCACAGATTAAGCCAATCTATACATTTTTGTTTTAGGCTGTTTTTTTTTGGTCAGTTACCCATAGGAGCTGTTCTTTTTAACAGTTATGTTCTATTGCCTGTAAAATTGTCACTTCCATGAGTGGGTGTAGCAGGTTGTCACTGTAATTGATAAAAAATATATATAAAAATAAATACCTCTAAGACTTCACTTTAACTGACCAAAAAGCTGTTTAAAAATGACTGCACTCTGAAAACAAAGTAACATTTGTCTTGATTTCCTGTCTTCAGTCTGTGTTTCAGTGGCTTTTTTGAATGTATCCACTGATCTAAATGGCTCACAGGCTTGGATCACAATGTTTTAATGCATACCTGTCTAGGGTAATTAATTATGTTTGTTTAAGCCTTCAGCTAAAAGTGTTTTCCCCCTTTCATTCAGACGTTTACTTGTCTTAGCACCTCCCGCCACCCAGTGTTGGGAGACAGATTTAATTGCCATGTGAAAGCCACAAAAAAGAGATCTCAGTCTCCTCATAAACAGAAGCCACACCTAACAAGGGAATAGTTTCACCTTTTAGAAAAAAAACGGAGCTGTCCACACTGTAATTAAAGAGAAAGGGCTCCACCAAGTAATCTGACTTTATACTCTTTACTGGTGATGGAATGATGGCAAACCAAGAATGCTAATAAATCGTTCTGGCCCGAATCAATGAGGACAGTTATTTGCTAGATCCTCCATAATTACAGATGAAAACCCCTCATTTTCATTCGCACACCAAACACTGGCTCACCATAAAGCTATTGTTGGGTTATGTGGAGAGTCATAATGTTATTTACAATTACTGTGTATACATTTACACACACAGCTAAAACCAACTGCTGTACCTGGAAAGGAAAAATAAAGTGATTCTTTCCCCCCAAAGTTTAGCATAAGAAAAGTATTGATTTAATAGACATGTTTCTTTTTGTTACCAAATTTTAGACCAGTAGGCACCAACTTAATTAAACGCTCTTCTAGTAGATCTTGACAAATCTGTCAACCTAGCACAAAAGCATAGTTTCCATGTTAGATCATATATCCAAGACTTAAACATTTTGTAATAGCTATGGCATATATAAATCCTACTGATATACATACTGCAGATTATAGATATAGCTTAAGTTCTGATGACCCTGCTTTATCACCTTTTGTGCAAAACCGATTGATGACTACCTTGTTTCTATGAAGCCATTTTTTTCTACAAGACTGAACCTTAGATTCTCTGTAATACCTAGAGAATTCCTGCTGTCTTTGTCCAGGGTATTGGTGCACCAGCAGAAGGCCTGATGTGAATGAAGAGGGCAGGAGAACAAGAATCATCTCTCTCTGCTTGGACTGGCACACTCTGGCTCGACGATGGAACAAAAGCGGTGTTCGGGATTAGAGTTCATCAGCTTGCGGGATAAGCTAATCTTCCACAATTCAGGTACCAGCCTTTTACATTTGGAGAAAGGATGTGGGACATAAGAGTTTGGTCCGCTTTTTAAAATTCCGGCTTAAAAAACGATGTCTAATCAGGGAGCTTGGACAGAACGGAGATCTAAATTTGGGACCTTAAAACACCACAGATGAGGGCCAGGCTTTAAACCAAATGTCTCAGAGTTTCAATAGATGATATCAGTGACACAGGGTCAGCTAATCTCTAAGAGGATGAGCAAGCTCAAATGTTGGATACAAGTTAGTAGAATGTTCTTTTATGAAAGGCTTCCGAAGTGAGAACTGTTTAAAAAGAGAGCAGTCATTGCACCTAGTTTGAGCCGCAGGGATCAGATTTCGATCACATTGAGTATGACTGTCCCATCTGTACTTGGGTACATAAATGTATTCCTGATGGATTATTTCTTTAGATTTAGCCTGTCAGTCGACATTTTGGATGAAACTGTAAACCTCCACAATTTCAAGTGGTTTACAACCATCAAAAATGTTTGTATGCTTTGTCCTCTTTGCGTTCTGAAGTTCATAATGACTTTGTTGGGATATTTGCTGTTGGTGCTATCATTGTAACATAAAACATCCTTTTGGATGTTAAATTGGTTTCTGTTTTTAGTTCACTAAACTGAACAAGAATAGTCCATAATGTTTGTAAAATAATGTCTTCTCATCATTTAAAAATAAGCGTCACAATGCTCTCTGAACTATAATCCAAGTCTCTTCACGCTTGCTGGATATGACTTTGGTTAATCTTCAAAGCATCTGTGTTAATTGTTACTTTTTAATTGTCCTAGTTTAAGTTCAACCTAGATTATGTCTAGAGTCAGACTTGATCTTATGATTGCTCCGTTTTGCGAACCTCAACCGTGTAAAGCCTGCAGGTAATTTGACCTTTTTTAATTTAATCTTGTAGTCAAACTCAAGCTTTTTTGGGGGTTCATGTCTTGACAGATCTAATTGTGCTTCACTTTTTTGAATAATGATCAAACTTGATATTTATATAACAGAAATGAAAATGTGTATCAGACAGGCTGCAGTTTGTCTCAGTTTATTCTGATAATAAATGCTAAATTATGTGTGAAATATTTGATAACGAAGACTGTCTCAGATCTGCTTGCTGCTGTCTGCGACTTTGCATGCAGACAACATGCCTGCTTTGGACTAGTTATAAATCAATGTATCTACAGAAGAAGTTTGGGTTTTCGTGTGTGTGTGTGTTTGTGTGGAAATCTGGTGCGGATGAGGAAGACTTGGCTCATCTGCATGGTGAGACAAGTTATCAGAGGGAGCCATGAGTGTCCTGTTCACTCCAGGGACTAAGCAGAACAACAGGCTCGGTGTGACGCATGACTACACTCTGGCACTGCACAACCGCACAGGCCTAATCTCGCTTTACCTCCTGATCCACCTCTTCACCCTCTCTCCGGTCATTATCACTCAACAGTTTAGTATGTAGCGCAGTGGGAAAGGCAACATGCGGGTCTCCACCATTTACTCTGCCCTCGGCTGCCCTGCGCAATTTAGTGAGGATGTGAAACCTGATGTTTCGATGAGATGCTGCCAAGTTCTTAATGCAACATGAAGAATTGTAATGGGATATTTCCTGGTACTGTTGCTTAAATGCCAAATTAGGTTTTTAGACTTGGTTTCTTTTGATCTAGGTGTTTTTTATGCTCCTTAAGATAAAAAAAAGTTGTGTCGAGAAAAAAATAACACTTAAAAAAGAAGATTTCCTTATACTCTGGTGCAATAGCCCATCAAACGAATGAAAATGCAAGTGTTGATTTGGCTTTTTCCTCAGGATCTAACTTATTAGCATGATATTTATTGGAATGAAAATAAATATATATATTGTCAACTTGCTGTTTCTTTATCTATGATCAGCAAAATTAAACCTGGAAGTCTGCTGAGGTTTACTCGTCATCTTGTCTCTTTAAAAGATGCTGTTTGTGTTAAAGTTTTACTTCTTGTTTTCACCAACATCAAAATGTGGGTTTTCTTTTAAAATGTCTGGTATATGAATTCATGGAAGTTCCTAATGCTTGCTAGCATAGTTTTTGTGGAATCTTAATCTATGTGGGACACTGTCAGTTACAGATTTCGAGCAATGACGATAGCAACTGACCTAGGGCCTAGTTATTACTCGTGCACAGACGCTAGTTTTCTTTTATTATGATGTGAAGTGTAGATTTTGACAGGAAGCCAAGTGAGAGAGGGGTTTGTAAAGGCTTAGGATTCAAACCTGGGTCGCCTGATGCACAGCTGCGCCTTATATGTCCTAGGCTTGTTTTTGGAAATGAGAAGTCAATGCAAACAGAAACATATTATTCTGTGCATGACGTGTGTCAAAGTTTCTGCAGAGTCTTACAAAGTCTCAGGTTTAAAAGCCCACATTTTAGGCCTCAAAAATCCTTAAATTCACTGTTTTAAGTCTTAAATAGCTTTCCATAGGTATTATTTTTCTGAAAGTAAAGTGTGTTTGATATTTGTTTATTGTTGTTGCTTGGGGTTGCCATAGATAGAGAAAATACTCCTAAATGCTAATTTGTTTTGATTATGGTTATGGTTGTCTAATGTGTACAAATGGTCAAAAACATAAAAGTCATAGTTTGGGTTGCCAGAAATTTTCATAATTCCAAATATTGACACAAGACTCAAAAATGTTACAAAATGTAAATGTGATTGTAAGTGTTGCCAGAGATTCACAAAATCACAAAAGTGACTATTCGGGTTGCCTACTTTTAAATGTAACTATGGGGTTATCATATAGGTCTTACATTTAATTCTAAAGGTCTTAAAATGTCTTAAAGTTGACCTTATCAACCCTGCAGAAACCATGATGTCAGCATTTCTGGGTGTGGCATGAGGGTTTGAATATGTTGATGTTTTGGAACTTATGCTACTTTTGATCATACTTTTTGCAGATACAATCAATTTTAGGTGTCACATGGCATTTGACAGGGGCTGCCAGCCTTTAGGATTTTAAAGATTAGTGTATGGATGAAATATGAGTTCTACAAGTACCCAAAAACTGCACTGTGGCCAAGGTTTCCCCTCACTGAAATGAAATATGTAGTTATGGAAGGGTGTTTTTTAATATTAAAATTATTGTTTCATTAATTTATACTGTGTTTTAAGCGTCACGGTGGTGCAGTGGGTAGCACGGTCGTCTCGCAGCAAGAAGGTCGCTGGTTCGAGCCTCGGCTGGGTTGGTTGGCATTATAGTCCTTATTAGTTCATGTTAATTGCATATATATATATATATATATATATATATATATATATATATATATATATATATATATATATATATATATATATATATATATATATAACTCATAATAAATAAATAAATAGTCATTACAATTTATAATTTTATATAGTAAAGAGTTTACTATACATTTATCTTTTTATCAGACAATTTCATCATTACAATAAAGACATTTTCTAAAAATATCATAGTGACATTTGCTAAAAAAATGTGTGTGATATTATTTTTTTTATAATACAAAAATAACAAATGGGTTCGTGAATGTGAATGCCTTCTTTTTTTACTTAAACATTTTAATGCCATAGTTATTTTTTGCTTGTTGTTTCTATTTGGAAAGTCTACTTTCACAAAAGAAACCTGTTCCTGGTGTTTACACATCAGTGTGATCGTTGGCTCCTCAGGGATGGATTTGATCTCAGACCTGTCATTTCTGGACAGCCCTAGCTTCCAAGATCTCTCTATAGCTCAAGGAAGGTTTTAGCTCACCATTCTAGGAACAGTATCTTTCGAAGTGCTCTATAAAATAATAATCTCCCTCTGATACATTTCTTTTGCTAGGCACTTAGCAGGCTTTTTGAGGTTACACAGTCTAATGTGATTTTCTCCACAATATCAGATGTATAAATATGCAAGGATGCATTAATCTACTACAGGATTGAGGCATTTTACATAACAACTTAATTTCCATCTGCATAATCTTCCATATTGATTAATGCTATTTCGAGCAAAGGGACATGGCTATTTTAACATTAACCGGATTTAATTTGGATTAGGACTTAGCCGGCTCTTTGAAATGTACTAAATAAAAATAAAATATTCAGATAATAAGTGTCCCTGAGAAAATTAATGCTATAAACATGTATGCAAGTTACATTAATTCTGTTAAACAGACTGAATTGTGAGATTTGTAATCTTGAGCTTAAACTCAATAAGGGGTTTGATTAAAATATACAATTTAAACTAAGCACTCCTCTTTTTTTACTTCGGCATCAAAAGGGATTTGCCGATAAAGTTCAGCATTTTGTAAAAATGTAAACTGACGTATTACTAATATAATAACCCCCAAATTTAGTTACATTGTGAAAAAATCGATGAAATCCTGCTGAAGACCTGCTTATCCAACCACATCCCCCGAGCTGACAGACTGACCCTTGCGAGTCTTTAAATAAAGTAAACAGCGTCACGGGTTCATAAATTCGGTGTTGGAATTCCCAATCTCACCCCTCCCTCTCCTTCTCTCACTCCTTCTTCTCTACTGGCCACAGATTTACTGCAGCAGTAATAACTGTCATGGCAAATGCCTGGTAAAGTGCTGGACAAGGGACCAACAGAAGGAGAGTATTTATCACGGTATTGACTTTCTGACTGTGGTGTCGTGAACTCTTTTGTCATAAACTGGAGCACTCAGAGCGAGCGTGGCGATCGATAAGGGGGAAAACTGCTGTCAGGTTCTCTCCCAGGGAGCATTGCTTTTGTTACAGCCACTTAGGGGGCTGATAAATGCTCTGCTGTGGATAGGTCTCAGCTTCCGTCCACTCGCTGAAGGGACTTCACATACCAGTTTTTATACCTTGGAAAAAAAGAAAAGAAAATCCATCTTATACCACTACATATATATACTCTGTTATTAAAGGTTTAAAGAATATACAGTCGCTGAATTCGAAGGTGTGCTTTTTATAGCCTTATCCTTGGATATTTTTTCCAGCTGTTTTTCTTGAACTGTATTTTTAAGTCTTCAGTGAAACCACATACAAAAAAAAAGTCACTGTATCAAACATCTTTAGACATCCAAGTCCAAATACTTGAATACTGAAAGATTGTTCATGATTAATCGGAGGTGTGCAAGGGGCCGAATGTTAAATCAGCAGTGTGGTTATTGATGGCCGTGCTGATTAGGAGGCTGGGAGAAATTACTGTGTCTGATTGATGATGACGGAGGGGGTGTTAAACCACTGACGATAAGCAGACACGCTCGCTAGCCTTGATCTCCAGACTCGACTTGCGCTTTCAGGGTCAGAGGTGAGTCAAGTTTACTTCCCTGAGGGGGACGGTAGCCCTGATGATGTTCACAAAGGTAACATAACCTTCGACCTCCTTGGTGATGAGTATCCAAGTTCATAAATAAATCTCCAGGACCTCAAATGTTTCTTTCAATTTTTGAAAGCATAATTCTTAGATTTAGTTATGCTAAAAGTATTTTTGGTGCTAATTGGCGCTCTTAAGCCTGTTTTCTGGGTACTTTGGATTTCTGGATGAATGACAGGGAAAGATAACAAAGCGCTGACCAATGTGTGTTGACCTTTGACCTTAAAAGTGACCTGGATATCAATTTGACGAAAGGATGAACGGTTGATAGAAAGTCCAAAGTGAGCAGAACTGTGCGTTATTTCAGAGAATCCATGGAAACTTTTAAATCCATTTATTGTTGAATGTGCTTTATAGAATAGAAAAGAATGAGACGGATGCAGTGCAATGAAACAGTTAGATGTAATAACCTAATAATAATAGAAGTACCAAGCAAATATATTAGTCTGTCAAGAACAGGTCAGCATTGAGATTTAACAAAATATATTTTTTTACTTAAAGTTTTCTAAACTTAGATTTTTTTACTAAATTGTTCATCTTTTCATTTTAGTAATTTTATACATTTTGAGTGTTTCTACACATTTGAATGTGATATAAGGCACTTTATTAATATTCATTACTACAGTATATATTTTGTATACTTGCATGTAAGTGAATTATAGAATAATTTAATTTGGTTGGCATCATTAAAAAATGCTTTTTATTTTAACCAATTATTAACCAATTACAATTATATGTACATATGCATATTTACTTTTGAAATAAATCATCTTAACTTTTTTCTCTGCAGGTTTTAATAAAAATACTCAAAAAACTCAATATCAATGCTATACTTTTATTGAATTATTGTTTTATTTAATCAAGTAACTAGTCAAATCAGAACGAGAATGAAGAAAGTGATGTGGTATAGTGTCATCAACCTGAACGTTTCGTCTGTGAGATGTTTTTGCACCTCTGGTGATTTGCATGCTGTGCGTTTCAATGGCAGAATCTTGGAGAAGTTTACTTTTAATTAGGAATTTGAGAGGTTGTGAAAGTCACATTCCGTGTAAAATGTTATCTGGTTACATTGGTGGCAAAGGTTTCATTTTAAGGTTTAAAAAGAAAATTAACCTCACCCCAATTAAAGCCACCCAATTGTTAAAGAGTGTCATGCCATTTATTCAAGCAGGCTGAGCATATTGACAGTTTTGGATGTGTAAATGTCAGGATTAATATGAGGAAAAGAGGAATAATTAATTTCTGATGAAAACTCACAACTGAGACCATTAAAGTATGCTAAAATTCGGAACTCTCTGTTACAGTCAAGACTCGTTGTTTGACGTTTCTCTCAGATTGTTTTGTCAGCTAATTTCTGGTATTTGAGGACATATTCCTTTCATATATTTCTGAATGTTTTCGTATGCACCATATAATGAAGTATACTAAAGTGTATGTATATATGCAATGCTTTAAAAAAATAAATGAATAATAACAAGGCTTGTTCTTAGTTACTGAAAGTCTCTGTTGGTGTTTGTCTGGTCTGGAAAGAGGACACCTTGAGATCCAGGTGTATATGTGTCTGGGTGCTCTATATGCTCTACATTAGCCCTTAAGCTGTGGAAGAATGTTAGACGTTTCTTCAAAAGCCTGCTCCTGGGGCTGAAGTGGCCCAGTCTGTGACCTGGGATTACTGTTCAAGTTCATCTGTGTCCAGACAGGTGTGTAATGGCTTGTAATTCTGTCTGGGATAGGAACAGGGGACGGGGCAACTGTTGTGGGGAAGGGTTAAGAGATGAAAACTTGCTCTGGTTGAGTCTGGGCATGCTTTACATGTGAACTGTGGGAGGGCTTGCAAAATCTTCTGGTGCTTTAGCATTCATGATTTACTTTGTTGTTACTTTTCAGTTCCTGCATTCTTCAACTGCAACTTTTATTAATTGAGTTGTGTGAATTTGTATGTAAAATACATCCAGGTTAGTGAAGTTTTTATGATAAAGGATATCATAATTTAGAGGAAACAGGTTTTACTCACATAACCAGAATTGGTTCTGATCTGCTTGTTTGTCTGCCAAGTTCAGCATATTATTTTCTAATAATCCGATATGGGTTTTTCTCTGGCTTATGCTTACATTTTCCAATATTGATGGCTGAGTTCTATAACTCGGAACTATACCTTTCTATTTGATATTTTGGTCCGGGCCGATTTATTTGTACATTGACAAATATCATATATGTAAAGTCATATTTACATTATGTTATGGTTTGTGAAGTGATTTGCTTGATATGCATTTTTATTTAAAAAACAGAACGCTTTTATCCATCTTTGCTTAATGAAATGCAAAAAACACTTTGAAGCTCAATATATCAAAACCCCTCTGAATACAAATACAACCTTATAAAAGGAGACAACGCACACACATACTTAAATACATACACTCAAATGACTTCAAAGAGTATTTTTGAATTAATTAAAACTACAATTATCATATCTTATCTAAATAAATGTTGTGTTTAAATGTTTTATATTAACTATTGTATTTACGCACGCACGCACGCACACACACACACACACACACTCACACTCACACACACGCATTTCAACAGGTTTGGAATGCAAAGGTAGTTCTGCTGAAATAAACTCTTTATTGAATTTCTACCAGTAATTTTAAGGGAAATCTTTATATATAATGTACATTAAGCACTAAAGACATACTCAAATAAACAAATATTTAGTCAAACACGACTGTCAAACATCAAGCAATTGTTTGCTTAAATTGTAGATAAATAAAGTTGATCTCTGTGAGATTCGGTGAGGAGTAGAAGACGAGACATGCCTTTTAGTGGGATAATGACTTTAGTCATCTAAAACCTTTAGTTCAATGTGGTTGGTTGATAACTACTTAGATGTGTGATGAAATGTTTTTCTCATGTAAAAAAACTGTAAGGCAGTGCTTCATGCGCTTTCATGTTCACAATTGTATGTGCATTTTAATTAGCCAATGTTGAGCAATGCACATGTTTGTTACCTTCTAAGACACGGGTCTCAAACTCAATTCTTGGAGGGATACTAAAACTAAAAACACCAGATTCCACTGATTTAATCCTTCTGGGTTTGTTTAAAGTAAGGGACAACCTCCTGATTTCCTTCTTGATGCGTGATAGGAAGTTCTCTACAGTATAGTAGTGAAACTACAGTTCTCAGAGCGGCCGCTTGAGGCTGACGCCAAAAGTAAGCAAGTTCTCGTTTACTCCAATGTTAAACTGGCCCAACTTTGGAAATTGCCCAAAACTAGTTTCCACATCTGGCTCTATTGGGTTTGCTGATTCAGATCGCTAGTTTTGATCTTCGTGAACACTCTGAGAGGGGTGAATTGTTTATCTTTTATTTAAGATGTGTAAAATTTAAGCCTTCAGCCAATCTGACGTCTTCACTAAGGCCATGTCCCGCTTTTTGGAAACGCGATTTCGAGTACTGACTACACCCATTTTAAGATTCATTTGACTTTGCCAGAAACCTATGGGTGCCGTCACAAACACACAAACAAAGCTACTGGTACTTTGCCTGAAACAGGGTTGGAGTAAAAGACCTGTAGGGGCTGTAGATCATATTCCTGATCTAAAATAACAAACAAAAATGGTAATATTTAAAAAAATTGCTGACAGCATTATGAGATTCACTCTCTTCATGCAAGCACGGATTACTTTTGTTTGAAGGTGTGACCTCTAGTTGTGTAATACTACATACAATAGTGTGCCTTTCATTAAAATAGTTATTGTGACAGGTAAGTTAAAAAGTTATTAAATACCTTTAATTGCTGTGCTCCACGGCTGTTTCAACATATTCAGAAATCATACATTAATCTTTCTTGGGTTTTCAATTGAATACTAGTCAGTTCATTTGAATAGTTTTATGGTGGCAAGTGTTTCAGGGTCTCGCCATTACATGAGGGTCAAGAAGCTTGGAATGCTGGCTAGGATGCTTTATATTGTCTGTTCTTTGTTCTAGTATAACTGGAAGTTGAATGATGTATCTTTGACAGCTGTATTCAGTCCATGCAAAACTAATTTAGACAACGTACGAGAACGTCTGGCCATATTCTGATTTAGAAGGCGTTTTTGTTGTGTGTACACTTCCCTTGAAAGGATGTCATTGTGGTCTGTGCTCATTTATCCTTGGAAAAACAAAGCACGCTTCTTCGGGTGAGTTTTGACATTCTTCTTCAAGGTAATGGCCCTTATGAATATGCATAAGGGGCTCACCTTGAATTATAGGAATGTCTTTTATCGTTATTGAGCATGTCAGAAGACAGAATAAAATGGCTGTTGATGTTGATTTTTGTTTTTTAGTTGACGTCTGATTGAAGAGCAAACGCACTCCAACCTTGATGATCACAGTGTTAAAAATAACTCTCCTGTACAGTGTCATTGTATTTTTTAGAAGGACAAACAAAGGTGATAATTTTTTAAAATAAAAGTATTATTAACACAGGCATCATTTTTTCGCCTCATTACAATATTAGCAGGTGACGTTTCTTTTTAACTTTCTTTCCAGATGAAATCCTTTCCATTTTCAAGCCTCTACTAAACCAATTGGGCAGCAAATGAGGTAGCTGGGGTTAATAGGCATACTTTTGTCCCTGTTTGTTTCGAAGCAACGCAAGCCCTTGATCAGAGATGCTTGACAGTGTTTAGGAGCTGAAGTGTTTCCCACTACTGTCTGCTTGTACTAACTGGTCTTCACTCACAGTCTTGTTTATTACAAAGACTTCTTTCCTCCTTTTTGGCTGTGATCATGTTTTGTATGTGGTTAGGTTTGTTAATGAGTGGACTCAACCTGTTATTTCGGGAAAAATATATTCCAAAGATATTTTTGTTGTTGTTAGTTAAGCTTATCTTTTTTGTGTTTAATGCGTTATATAATCTGTGTATTCTAGAATAGTATTTCGATTTTTACATGATTGAGACCCTAAAAAATTGTGTTTACAATGTATCCAACATGTTCATTATATGAAATGGTTTCTCAGAAAGGTAAAAATAAAATGAATCCACAAACGTTTGTCACTGGAATATACACCATCCAATAACTGAAATATGCTTTCTAACTCTGTCTGTAAACTGAATCTCTTTCCATTTTCAAATAAAGACTATTGTTTTCTGTGAGCAACTAAATAAACTTGTTAAAAAAGTCCTCTCTTCTTTTAACAATTATCTGCAACTTTTTTATGAGAATGACTTGAGATGACCTTACTTCTTAACAAATTGCATGTTTTTTCTTACTCAAACATAAACTGCAAAAGCAACTGCTAAAAACATAAATGCAAAAAAATGTTATGGCTTGCCCTAAATTAATGAGATCTTGTGATTTAAGTTTGATCTTTTTCAAGTATTTTCAACACAAAATGTTAAACAATGTGATTTGGTTTGTTGCTTTTTACAACCCCTTTGCTCATCCTAATTACCACACGTAACCCATTTATTTAGCAGACAGTTCTGTTTAAATCAAACTCTCATTCTTGGAAAGTTCTTCTCTTTCCGCTACAGAAAAATATACAGCATTTGGTTGGAGCACATCTTAAAACTTCTTTGAGAACAACCTTTTTATAATTCTCTTAGGAACCACTGAGGTTGAGAAACATCATGCCTTATCTCAACCACCATTTATTAAATCTTCAAAGTTAGACAACTGCTCTTTTTAAAGGATTCCCTGTTAGTCAAGAATCCTGTGATGAAGGGAAGAGAAAGATTGAACAGGAGAGCTTTCCAGACAGCATGTGAGAGGATGTCTGAAGACAGATAATGAATGAGAGTGCAGATTCTTCTGTCCTCTCGTTTGGGTTAAGGCAGTGTGTAAATTCATTAGGAATGCACTCACACTCTCCAGTGAATGACCATATCAGATTACCAAATGCAAATACCACAAAATCTGCAGAGAAGGGAAGGGATTATGTGGTTGGTCTATTAACCTCCCAAAGAGATAAGTGACATCTTATCTCCCCAAAATGGCAAGAAGAGCTTGACTACCGTCAACCTGAGTTTGACACACACTTTTCACAATAATTAATAGGATCAGATGAAATTTTAAATAGGCCTCGGGGTTTCTATTATGGATCCCAAGGGCTGAAAGTAACGCATGAAGTGTTTGCTGTTGTAGAGAGATGGAGTCCTCTCTCTATCTCTCTGTCCTCATTGAGGAATATCTGTGTCAGTGCCACTGATTCAGCTAAAAAAAGATAATAAAGAAAAGTGAATGTGTTTTTGTGCTCTCTATTGTGTAGACTTATGTGAGGGCAAGGTCAAAGGGGATGTGATGTCATAGTAACCCAGAGGGTATTTCAGTTGTCAAAGCGATGGTCAACTGACACCAATCGATGAATGCAGGGCTGAGTAGCCTGGGCCTCGGGGTCAGAAATAGAGATGGACAAAAGGGAAACACTATCTTGAAATGGTTTTCATCCAGTTGCATTACCTGCTGCTCTGATGAGGAAATGATTTTGTAATCAGGCGCAGTTCTGTAGCTATCTCTGAGTTGATCTGGAGCTGCAAAGTTGATTTTTTGTAGCATAGCAGTGATAGAGTTTTTAGTTACCATTATTGTTTTATTTTAGCACATTTCCAAAATGCTTATCAATGCACCTTGGCCACTTTGACAATGAGGGGAGAAACAAGCAGTTTACAAGGAAGCTCATCACTTAAGTACAGAAGCACTAGAAAGTTAGGAAGTATAAGTGTTTCATACCATTTAAAGTGGTCACAAAAAACTTACAACAAATATCTTTTTTTTTTTTTTTTTATCAAAGCCTTGTGACACAATTAGCGCCACTTTCTGTCCGGTATATGGTTGTGTTTCTCGTCAGCGGAAGCTGGTTTGCTGTAGTAAGTTTGCAGATGATTCTGGTGCATAAAGGGGTTTACTCCCACGTTAAAAAAGGTGACTTAGGTCATGCCCACACATGCCTATTTATTTATTATTTTAAATTACTATTTTACAGTTTTTCTTACCCTGTAAACAAAAAAAAGTTCACCCACACAAAAATAGTGAAACACTGCTAAAATGCTGTAAAGTGTGAGTCTTTCCAGTAAAGGACAGCAGACGACCCTACTGTGAAGTTATGTAAACCAATCAGAAAACCTCTGAAGCTACTTGGAATTCTAGCGCAAACAAAGATAAGAATGTCTTTTTTTAAACTAAAATTATCTCACCAGTCTTTACCAACAACTGTTGTGTGCACCAACACTCTCAAAACTTCCCCATTTATCTGAGGCCCAAATGATTCTTATTTAAAGCTGGCACTTTTTGTGTCTGTGTTGGGGGAGTGCGTCAGCAACATGAACACCTTATTGTTGCAGTTTAGTGTAGCTGTTATGAGATTGTATACATTATTAAATATACTGTGTGCTTGTGTAGTCGTGTAGATTTTAGAAGGTATGCTTTAACACAGTATAAATCATATAATACAATATGTACATGCTGATGTGTTGTAAAAATAATGTCTTCACATGTAATTTTACAGTATTTTTTCAGTTGTAAACCTGATGTGTACAGCGCATGCAAGTTGTAACAACAAAGCCCGGTGTGTTTTTGAAACCCAGTGTGATTTGCAGTATTAATAACTGTCTCTTGCTGAAAAAATATAACGCATCTATCAGTCTTGTATGAGAGATGACAAGTCACCCTTTTATCCACTTAATCAATGAGCTTGACCTTTGTAGCTTGCACCATACTGAGTGATTAAAACCAAGCCTCGATGTGAACGAGGTGCAGAAGCGGAAACCTGCTGGACAAGATAGAGCGCCTTCTGTTGCAGTTAGTGAAAATTGCCATTAAAAATGCATCAACAACAGAAACTCGCTAACGGTTAACCTTTGTTCACTATTTGTATCAAATTATTCTTTATGGTTTTCCACCGCATGTAAAGACCATTGCCAAAAATAGCAGATTTTTGGGACTGAAATGAAGAAATCACAGCAGTCGATGGTTGTGCATATACACTGATAGATTACTTTTACACTTTTATTCAAAGCAAAAAAAAAAATGTGAACTGACAAAGTAATGCTGACGCCTCATAAATGCACTATTTGATGCCAAAATCACTTAGCACTCCTCCTAAACCTTGAAAAAAAAAAATCCTGAAGTGACTTTTTCCTGGCCTAGGTCCAAGATGCTCTGAAGAAATATGTCCTAGGTGGATGAGAGCCAGGGTAGGGGTGTCCTGAGGGTGACAGATTTATAATGGTCATGTTAAAAAGCTCAATGTAAATCAATACAAATGCTTTCAAGCAGCAATTTTGACATATACACAAAACAAAACCAAGCGTGATGTAAAAGAATGATGTAGTTAGACTAGTTTTAATCAGTGGAAGAAAATCTTACGTGAAATAAATGATCCATTAGAACCACTTTTATAGAACTTTTTCCCCCACGGATATGGGAGTGTATGCAACATTTTTGAATGCGACAAATTTTCTCTTTATTCTTAAACTTATATCTCACATATGCAAAACTACCACAGATCATACTGAATTGTTTTTGCATGGCATAACTGTTTCATTTGCAAGTTGGCAACAGTTGTGAAGAAGTCAAGCTTTTAAAAATCTCTTTTCTAAAGAGATCAACATATTTTAAGTTTTGAAATGTTTGCTTTAAAAGGAGCTTGGGATATAGCGAAACAATTTTATTACCATTTTGAGTTTCGGTTTACTTTAATTCAAACGGTCCCAAAGTGCTTACTTCACCTATCGGAAGCCCTCTGGTGAAAGAGTTTATTTCATTGCATTCTGAGTTAGACAACATCATTGATTTCCACAAGAGGTGCTGTTTAATAAACATAACCTTTTTGTATTTGGTATTTAAATTCGAATTTTATTGAGGGTTGGGGGTCACTGATAATTCACCTAATCTCAAAACATTGTTTCAAAATATCAACTTGTTGACCCCTCTAGAGCTGAATGGCTCATTATTCCTCTACAAGGTCTCAAAAAAATAATTGAACTGACCACTGACTAAATTTCCCCTTTTTCATCCAAATACTTTAGATTTATGCAAATTTAATCTAATGCCATGTGACTCAACCCACTCTGCACAAAGAGAGCCCCTAATTACATTAGTTTAAATAAAGGCTGCTGAGTGCTTGAGGTGCTCGCCAGTGACAGAGAGCCACAGAAATGTGCGTTAATGTCATGACACTGTGTCCCGACAGGTTAACGGCACCCATCTGTGGCCGGTGCAGACATATCTAATTTGTCGGCCGGGTTGAATTTTTTTTTCCGTCGCTTTACACCCATTTAGCTGCATTTGCTGTCAGCCCTCTAGAGAGGAAATTCAGAACTTTTCACAGTCTTGTGGTCCTGAAGTGTGGCTTAAAAGCCTGTAATTAAGGACTGCTGTGTGCAAATGACAAACCCCAGTTTTGACATGCAGGCAGAACTAGAAAGGGTCTTTATGACACTCAGGAGTCAGGTATTGGTCGAGGTTTTTCCAGGCTATCCTCAAATGAGTGTCATAATTATCTCCACTTATTCCTCAATAGCACAAACATGGATTCTTCCATCCGTGTATGTGGTGTAGTCTGAGGCTACAATGACTTGTGTTTAAGAAGGCACCCTTTCAGGACACATAAATCATTGTGGGTTAAGACAAATGTGAAGTTTAATGAACTTGGAAATCAAATATTGACAAGCAAACTTCTGTATAGGACATTGTTTGTGTCATGAACTTTCCTTTGTTAAACATATAGGAAAATCATGTAAGCACAAGGAAAGTACTTGGCCTTCGACTGGAATAGTTTTAATTCAGAGAAAGCACGCCTTTAGTTGCTGTGCATAATATTGGTTTAGTCTAGATTTTAATCAATTGACGATGTAATGAGTGATTTTTATCTTTTTATATATAATACGGGATTTCATCGCACACAGCATACAGTAGATATGTGAACACCATCAAGCTCATCATTTTCCTTCTAACCATCAAGCTAGTTTATGTTCTCATTTTTGTTTCTAAATGGCCAACAAACTAGAACTAGAGGAGGATCAGACTCCAGCACTCTCACACCTCAGAGCTTACGTCTGTGACCACAAGAAGAAACTTGTTAGCTGAACGTTTCTGCTGGACAAGTGCCAAAGACTCAAGGGGAGAGAAGATTGCAGCTTGGGAAAAGACACAGAGGGAGAAAAAAAGACACTAGAGCTAATCTACTTTGCTAGCATGCTACCCTAAGTCTGATATTAATACCTAATCAGGAGTCAATTAATGCAGAGTTAGTCAAGGAATAATCATCAGCGATCAGCGTGTGATATGGGGTGTTGTCAGAGGACTTTGTCACTCTTGAGCCTCTGCTGAGTTCATGGTTGAAGGTTGTGCTGAGAGCGTGAGATGCAGGTGGAGGCGATTTAAGAGATGGAATGATTAAGAGTAGTCAAAGAAAACACAGTTCTTGAGAAATCAGTCTTCATGTGAAAAATAACACTGACAGCCTGACAATCAGGCCTTGGCACTTTGAGAAGTGAACAATGCTTTAGGCAAATTTAAATTGGAACACATTTTTTTTTAAACTTTGAAGAGGATTATCGACGCAGATAATCAATTGTGGTGAGCTGTTAGAAATAAACAAGCGATTTGCTTAACATCAGGCTGTTGTTTAGTGTTTTTTATAGTTTTGTTAACTGTTCAATTAATTTTTTATATGTTGTCAGATAAATGTGATTTTAGGTCATTTTACGGTACATAATTATTCAAACTATATTTGGGTCCATTTAAGTTCTGATGGAAATTGAATTGCTTAGAGGCAGACTGATATTTAACCTTTAAATGAATGTACATTCTGTGAGTCTTTTCTGTAAAGTTGAAGCATGTGTGAGACTTCCCTCCTCCTCGCTGCTGAAACGGAGAAGCATGCTTAACAGCCGGCACTTTCCTCCCCCTTGTGGTCTTACATGCTTTCTTGACAATTCTCTAGTTCAGTCTCTTTTTAAGTGCCTTTTATGAATGGAATAAAAGTACATAAAATATTTCTGCAGAACATTGTTATATACGATTAGTACATAGTTTAAATATATATATATATATATTTTAAGTTGAGTCAAAAAATTAAAGAGGAGGATTCACATTTAGAGGCATCATGTATTTCTTGGTTCTTTCTAAATACTTATTGTAACTTTAATTCTACATTAAACTGCAAAGTAAAATAAAGAAGTAAAATTATTTGACTAATAGAAGAAGGTCTTTGTAAAGGTTTGTAATTAAAATAAAATTAATAACACTACTATTTAATGAATAAATTATTGGTTATAAAGACATCAGTGGTAGAAAGTAGTGAACTGTTATTGATAAAAAAAATAAATAGATATAACATCAATAAATAAACCAACAAAAATATGACATATGAACAAATAAATAAACAAAGTCAACACATCAACAAGTCATTTCTTACATAAATAAATACATTATGTAGTAATTAAATAAATGCAGCAATAAATCAATGCGTTATATAATAAAAAATAAATAAATAGTCAATGCATTGCTAAGTAAATAAATAAATAAATGAATGAATGAATGAATAAATAAATAGTGCAGACAAACAACCAAGCAAACAAAAAAATCATGGGTCACCCTTCTTGCCACAAGGAGCCTAGGTCTTCTTTTTATAATATTCATGTTTGAGAGGCAGAAGAAAGGGGAGATTGATTTCAAGGAAGATGCTGGATGCATGGGTTGGCAAACCTCAGCTGTGGAGAAATGAGTGGGTTTAAGCCGGAAAGTAAACAGATGTAAATTCTAAGATGGCAGCCATTGGCAGGCATCCAAAGGGGCATTTACCCTCCCTTCTCTGCCTCTTGCCTTCCCTACCTTCAAAAGTTTGAGATGATTTTACCATCAATGAAACTCTCACATGTGTACATCCGTTTTGTATACATTTTCTTCCTGTTTCAAAGTGTGTAAAGGTTAAAGTAAACCATCGCACAGAAGCATGACCATCTGCACTGTAGTTGTTAGCATCAAATCAGTGACTGGGCCCATGGTCGCTGGATGAAAAAAGGGAACAAGGAAAACACCCCACCTACTCCAGTTGAAGTTTTTAAATATAGTTGAGAATTAATTTCCTGAGACATCACAAAGAGAGAATATACAGTAGTTCGCTTTTCCAAGGTTATCCTTTTTATTTCTGTTGAAAAGGGACGGAATATTAATCTTTTCAGCATTTCATCAGAAGCAGATATCAGTGATTTGCAGTCATTAAGAAGTGGACATGGATTAGCAGTGCTATGCCGCTGTAGAGAGTGGCTAGACAAGACGAGGAGAACTGCACAGGGACTCAGTACAAGGCTAATTAGATCTGTCTATCTGCACACATCCATCTTCTCCTGCTGGAATCACACTGCCCTAATTCTAAATAAATTGCTCTTTATTATTCCATCATTCAGGTTATTACTTGTGATATAATGATCCACTCTGACCGGTGTTAATTGATTTTTACTTTTTGATGTGTTTAATTGATTGCTTTTGATTTGGCTATAGATTAGGCTTAGATGTCGACTTCATCCATCCATCCATCCCAGACGGACAGACTTGTAACCAGGATAGCTGGCAGATAGCCTAACAAGACTTCAAGAAAAGTTAGATGTGTGCTTGGATGCAGAGAGTAGCTGGAGAAGGTGTTTTTGAAGCTTCTCGGATGCCATATGTTTGTGAGTGTGCAGAGGCAGAGAGGAATAGGGTCACTCATCCACGCAGATGTCTGAAATCTCCAGATGTCTTATGACACTCAAATGCTGTAATCACCCATTGCTGTTCTTGAATCCCTCCATGCTGAAAATAAGGCCTGTCAGAAAACAGAATCACTTTAATAAAAGGCAAAATGATTTAAACAAGCTGAAAACATTTACTGGTGAATTTTTATTGTATTTTAAATTTTATGAAGATAACTGCATGTTGATGGTAAAAAAGCATTATAAGTGGTCCATCATCCCAGAGGACTGTCTTCTATTGCCATTCATGTTTATTAGCTCATGGGGTCACACATGGATAACACTAATCACTAGCTAATTACAGAAATTGTAATTATAAAAAAATTTATAATTAGTTTTATAGTAACTATCAGTTTAATAGTGTGCAGTTTGTGGAGATTTTATCAGTATTAAATGGTAAAATTTACTATAGTTTTTTTTCTTAATTGTACCTCACCAAAAGAAGATAAAATATTCTTTTTATATCTCCAAATTAAATTGGAGGGACATAAATAATTCATTTTATTGAATGACAGGTTAACTGAGGCTGCGATAATGTCCTGACAGTAATGATAACTTTAATTTCCTTTTCTGATGCTGATATTTGTGTCAAGAAATTAAATTCCATTCGCAACCAGGTGCTGGAAAGCATAAGACCGCTTGAACAAAATTGTTTTCATTTTGAATTGTTTGTATTTTGTACATATAGTATATATGTGGGAGAATACTTGATACCTAAATACAGAGGGGATCAAAGACCCGAGCAACACAGAGAAAACAATGAGCAGTAATCTAAAACCTGTTCAGTTCAATCTGGGGTGTCTTCATGTATGATAGTAATATTGGAAATCTGACACGAGAGAAAAGGATAAACTCCACCCAATGCACTTCTTACAGGAAACCACAATTTTTACTTTAAAACAGAATTTGGCTAAGTTGATTTATGTTTAATTTTAAAGTAATTATAACTATTATATATTTTTTTGAGAATCTTCATAAAAAAAACGTTGGACACTCGAAAAAATGTAAACATAATCAGGTTCTGGTAACTGCTATTCATCTTCTAGTATTCTGAAACATTAGACCAATATGTTAATATGTTAATAAATTAAATATATCTTACTATGGAAACAACTATGGAACCATAGTGGAAACTTACTATGGTTTGTGATCCTTTAAAGAAATGTCCCACCTCAAAAACTAAAATATAGTTATTATTACTTACCCTTATTTTGTTTCAGACCTGTTAAGGCTTCGCTTCTCCTCTTAGCCTATTTTGAGATCATTTGGGTTAATCCAAGAGGCCAGTGACTGATCGTTGACCTTTATGTCACATGGATTTTCAAGCCTTAAAATGTTTGCATCTGGCATCGGTAGCTAGATTCACATTTATTCCCACAACGGTAGCACAAGGGAAACTAAATAAACACTTAAATACACACTATCGGCTGTTGGGTTGGAATTCACATTCAAACTCCATATAAACACCATTTAAAACTGATTTTAAACAATAGTATGAATAAAGCACATTATGCCAATCAATGTTTCCAAAGACAAGTCAACCAAAGAATTCACAATTCAAATTATACAAAAAAATGATGTCAATGAACAAATAAGTTTTTTGGATGAGCTCCTTTTCTCAGAGTTTGCAAATCCTTACTATTACATGACTGTGGCCTAATTTAGCACAAGATGAATGACAGATCTCCTTGTCTCAAATAAATGAGTGGTAAGAGAGTGTTCCTAAAATATAGAATCAGGGTTGGCTTTCAAACAATAAAGAGAATAAATAAAAGGACCTTTCACCCAAAGGAAAATGTCCCGCTTAATATTCATTAACGCAGAGCAGTAGGGAGTCAGCAAGAAATGTTCGCTGACATTGATACAGCTGTGAAATATTCAAGAGATGATGTTCTCCACTCTCCGGGGACTTGTGAGAGACAGTTTGCCTTTTGTATCTGAAGTTTTATAAAGAATGTCCCCTTTCCTCTTGATCATTTGAAAGGCCATGGGAAAGACCTGCCCGTGATTTGCCCTCTGCCACTAGATGTGTTCAGTGCCATGGTTCTTAACTGACGAGAACCTCTGCTTTATGCGGATTGAGGGCTAACGTGCACATTCAGATCTCAGGGCATCTGACTGGATCACCTTAACATTATTCATGCAAATTAAAATCAGTCTCATGAGCTGTTCATTTTTCTATTCTAAATGTCAATTAAGTGAGACACAGCACGGTCAAAATGCAAAGATTGTTAGCTTTAAGCTGGTTCATTCTGATGTCAAAGCGGTACTCTTGTCCACCCAGGAATATAACAAAAAAACTTTATTTTGCATTTCTGTAAGCCATTCAAAATGTGGGGTACTTCAGAGCTAGCAGAAAACATTTTAGCTGACTTTGTGGACATTTGTGATACCCAAAATGCAGAGTTGATGAAGTTATAGGACAAGGACCACAATCGTAAAACTTCTTTGGAGCTTTTGCTAAAAAGGTGCTATATAAAAACATTTTTATCATGACACTGACCTTCATGTAATATATGTTTATTTCACTTACAAACGCAGCTATAATACTTAAAAAATAAACTGTAAACATGATCTCTCAAACAGGTTGCCTTACTTGGCTCATCAACATCAATTCTTTTTTCTGTTTTGTTTTCTAAGAGCTTTGATTTTTATCACATTGCACTTGTTACACTGTGTTTCATATTATAAAACACACAAGAACACTTTTTATTTGTTATTAGTGAGTATTCTGAGTATTCCTGTGTTTGATATTGGTTTTATATTTAACTGAAATGTAACTCACTCTGTCACTGGACTGCTTGGAGCATCTGATGGAAAAAATAGGGGTTGGAAGAACCCACAGTTTATTTTGTTTTTCATTCAAATCTGCTAACATTTTATTGAATATGTATCATTTAGGGATATTGATGAATTCCGTTACTAATTCAATAAACTAAATGAACATCACCTTGACTGACTGTGATGTTGGTGGTTGAATGTGCTCTTGCACTCAAAACTGTGGATAATGAGCGTAGAGAACCGATCGGCCACTCAGCCTTGGCGATATATCGAATCAGGGGGTTTTGCTATTTTTGGTATAGAAAAATAATTTTTGTGTTAAACCAATTATGTGACAGCTGTATTTTGCATAAATGTTTCATATCTTACATAGCTCCATGGCTGAATTGTGTCCCACTCGGACCCTGGCCTAGAGAATGCTGCGCTTTATCATCACCATACAAAACAGAGCTTACACTCTTCTGCAATTAGCTAAAATTCAACCTTTCAGCAAGTTCCACAGCAGAAGGGAAGAGGAAAACAGAGGCAGTTAATTCTGTGTTTTTTGTTACACTTCTTGTCTTTGAAAGTCTTTCCTGCTTATTCTGGTAATATCTCTTAAATAGCCCCTTGATCAGCGCCTAACCTGGAACTGTGCACAACCTTTCTTTGTGGTTGTTAGTGACAGGCTGTATTTCATTCCAGTTTATTTAGCACTTTTTATTATCTCACCAGCTCTTGGAGATAAAGCATTTGTTGCGTTTTTTGCCACCATCATCAAATACTTTGAGAACATGGTAAAGCTGAGGGTTGCTCACCTTTTAACAAAGCTACACCTGTGAAAACCACCAAGAGGACGTTAAACAGCAGCACTGCTTGTGAGATATTGATCACGCTGTGTATAACTCTCTGACAGACCTGGCCACAAAGATAAGAGTGAGAGGCGGAAAAAAAACTCTTGACTGTTATGTCAGAGATCTATACATTACAGCAGGGAAGGCCTGGCAGTCAACAAGAACCCATGGCTAGAGTTATTATTTTTTATTGATGGACTACTTAGCTGTCACAAAAATCAATGTTTTGAATAGAGCAGATTGTTGTTTACAGTATCTGGCTAGTGATGTTTAATGTTGGAGAAGTCGCTGGCCTCTAACTGAATATCTGGCTTGAGGTTGTACACGATTCAGGCCATACTGTGATATTCTGATGAACATCTGACAGTTGGTCTGTGTCTTCAACCACCAATCCATAAACCCCACAGGTTCAAAGATGCCCAGAGAAGAGCTGGAGGGGGTTCTTGGCCAGGCTTGATCTGGTTCTGTTAGAAAAATCCCCTTTTATGTTTTATGCTTTATTAAAAAGATAAAAACCTTGCTTGGTACAAAATGAATCACTATAATCCATATTCCAAACATTAGAAAATATTTACAGGTTTACATATTTCATAGTATTTTCTTTAGAGAATTGGTATGATGGTAAAATTCTTCCTTTTCAATTATAATTTTTTTAATTATTATTGTTAAAACATGAACCAGCAAGGAAACTGATTGATAAGTGGAATTTGGTGTCAGTGGAGTGTTTTATAGAGAAGCCTTTGGTCATTTTATGCAGTGATGTTTTGCCGCTGACTCTTTGCATACTCTCAAATGTCTTCTCCGTCACTTGCATATGTTAAAACATAACATGTCAAAAAGAAATCCAATAGAAACAAAAGTTAATGGAAGAGAAAAAAACCAAGTTAGTGAAAAACTAAATAAATGGGCATACATGTGTTTTTATGTACTTTTTTGCACTATATATTACTTTTTAGTGACTATGTTTTTATCTTTACATTTGTTTCTCTGAAATTGTTGATGCCAAAACACAGTTTTTCATGACCAACATTTAGTCCCCTTTTTGTGCAAAGTGGGAGGGCTTCTAGTGGTTTAGCTATGAGATGTTGGCATCTCAATAAAGGATTATTAATAGTTTTTTTTTTCCAAAACCGATGATCTCAAGTTGCTATTTGTAATCCATTACACCACCAAGTCTTAAGGTACATTTTTTTAAATACATTTTTAATAATTCTATGAACTGAAAAGTCTTTTGGTGGAAATGTCCTTTTTTGGTAGCAATTATTCATTTCTATTTAGCATCAGAATAGTCGCTAAATGTGCCGGTGTCACACGTTTAACCATTAAACTGTTCAGCACACACAGATATTGGCAGTAGCCTATATTCCAGTGATTTCAATAATTTGAAAAGTGCTTTCTTGTGCTCTAAATGGCAAAACTCGTATAACGGTATATCATTTAGTGGTTTCAATGTAGCTTGAGCTGTCCTGGGAATGCACCGCTATTAATGTTTAAATTTCCAGACACTTACACAAGATGTGTCTCCTTTCAATTATTCAGATTTTGGCCCATGGATAAAAAGGAAAGGAGATGCATCCATTTGCAGATGTGTATCATTTATAGGTTGCTGTTCTCAAGTGGGCAATCTTGTGCTTAAGTATGCTCTCACCTTGCTTCAGCCACTGGAAGCTGTTCCAAGGTTCACTTGCACAATGCAACTGCAGATGACACTTTTTTCCTGTAAGTGCCTTGAACTGTGAACATCTTTCAGGCACATTCCTATTCCACAAAGCCTTCAAATATTGGCGCAAATCTGAAATGCATATTCAGGTCATGTCATGGTCAGGTTTTACAGCTTTCACTTGGATTCTTTGAATTGAGACAGGACATTTTTGAAGGAAGTCTATTATATAAAATTAAAGAAATTAGTGTTTCAATCTAAAAAAATAAAAACACTTTTGTTTAGCTTTATATTGTGAAAGTAGATCTGGTCACAATCTCGGCTTTTCTTATTCCTGCTATGTGGATGTTATTGGCTAAGTGAGGTCTGGGATCTACCTTTAGTTGAGTTTAAATGTTCTCTTGTAAAAGGATAATCGTCTGTGTTCTCTCATGTTCCAAAAACATGTGAATTTGAGACTGTTAGTTCGCCTTAAAAGAGATGGTGAATCTTGAGTGCTTGTTCCCCCTTTAATTGACGGATGATTTGTATCGTTTATTCCTTTCCTTGAGCTGGAGAAGGATACATCTTTGTTTGGGTATTTTGATTAAACCTTTAATTCAATAGCTTACCTATAGATGGGTAATATTTGATCACCAACAATATACTAATTCATCCATCTTGTTCATCCAGTATGAACAATAAGTTGATGATAGTAGTTGAGAGTATTTCACAGTTCTGGAAAAGCTAAAACAAAACTCACATTTTTGCTTAGGTGATCTAGAAATAATTGTTGTAGTGCAAGTATACTAAAACCTGAACAGACAAAGAAAGATCCCAAGCTAAAATAAAAAGACTCCAAAAACCCAGAAACAGAATATTGATGCATATTTGCATCATTTAAATATTAAAAGAAATGCAGCAAAATGAATAAAAGTCCAAGTGAGGGGAAATCCTCATAAAACCTTTTTTTAAACTAGTATTTACATTAAACCAGTGTCTACAGTAGCGTTTACTTTAGATTTGCCCTTTGGCGTCATTCATTTATTGTGAAAGTCATTCATTTATTGTGCTGTGTTATGGGTTTAAGGGTAATGGGTGGGAGAACAGAAATGAAAACTGGAAACAGGACACGAAGAATACTTTTTCCAAAACAAATGTGCTTTATTTACAATAACATAAACCAAATAAAAGAGTGCAAACAATGTGTAACACAAAACAACTACATACTAGGGACAGAGACTATGGAGTGATGGGTAAAATAAAACATAAACCAACTGATTGAAGGATAACGTCCTCTCCAAAATCTAATCTAACTAAATAGGACAAACGGCTTCTAGATAAGCTCTAAACTACACTAACTAAAAAGTTATTACATTAAGCAAACCTTCTTTCATACTCCTTCATTAAAAATATTCTTACAATAGACAACACTCTTGTACTTCTAGTATTTATTTTTGTGCTATGTTTTTTTTTGTGCTATGCTTGTTTGGGTCAGAGAGAAAGTGGATTGTGGGTAATATCAGCTGAGTGAGCGTCCCACGATCATCACTTCAGAATCTAACCACAAATCTATTTGGGCTTTGCTTTTTTGTCTTTAGTATAGTTTGGGACACACTAATTATCATTTTGGGATGCACCGTTAAGTCTAAAGAAGAGCTTCTGGCTTTATGCACGGTTTGAGTAGTATCCCAGCAACAAATGTAGTGAGAAACAGTTTCTAGTTTTTAATGTGATTATTTTAATGATAATCGTTCAATGTGACATTTTAGCCAAAGCTATGAGTTAAAATTGTATTTGACCAATTTATTTAAAATTTTACTGCAAAAAAACAACAACATTTTTTTACTTATTTTTTTCTATTTGGTTCTTTTAGCTAAATAGCTAGCAAATGCTAAAGCAAAATATCCAACTGGTATGATGAATTAGTCATTTTTAAATAATATATATTAATGCTCTATTAAGTTTTCCTGGTAACCTTAACAATTTGAAATTGTAAGGTAATGGTGCTAACCACTGAAAAAGTTAATTTTGAGCTCAGTAAAAATATATCAAAATTGAAAATGTCTGGCTTTGAAAAGTATTATGAAACTTTTATATGCATCTCACATTCTGCTTTGGGGGAATTGCTCATTAATATTAATTTTTATACATGACAAAAAATACCACCGTATTGTATAGATGTTCGCAATAGATACAGTTTTCAGATGTCATTTAGGTGCTCAGCAAGCACTTGAAAGAAGTGGTCACTCATTTCAGATAACTCTTATGATAACAGTTATTATACTTTCATGAGGTTTCATTTGTTCTGTGTTACTCAGTCTGTCAATCAGTTCATTCAGCTATTCATGCATTATTTCATCAATTTGTTCACTTGTTTATTTTGTTTGGCATTGTTGTATTTATTTGTAAATCAATTAATATGTTATTCTTTCATTCATTTATCAATCTCTCCTTCCCTACTTTGTTATATTAATTGGTCAGTTCATGACACAAATTCTAACATAATTTTTTCCATTTGTTTATCCAGTTAATGAAATATAGTCCAATTGTAATGACACCATACTAATATAACATACAATTAAAAATGGTCAGTTATGTAAAAAAAAAGAGATGATTTCACTTGGTGCCACAGATGCGTGACATACTCTTGCATTTTTTTATTTCTTATTTATTAATTGTAGTTACTAATCCACACTTGGCCGGTAACTTTGTATGTACATAGATGGAACGCATCACTCTATGAAATGCAGTCAGGTTTTTTTTTTGATTGAGACTCTTTCAAATGTGCCCTGCATTAAACACGAGCATCCCATTTTCTATCTCGGAAACATATGTCTCAATCGTTCAGCCATAACAAACACGATTATGTTAGTGAAAGTGATCTGTCTTCGATTCGTCCTCCACAGACAAATGTGTGACCTCCAAGGGGATGCAAATGGCTGTCGTAGAGGAGGCGTTGGTGTGGAAGATAGGTCTTCTCTATCGCTCACATGCTTCTCCCAGGACACAGAATGCACCATAACCCCCTGACTGCATTCCTGCATGTGCTTAAGACTGACGAAATATCATATGTGAAGGAAAAGGTGCCCTAATGACCTCATAGCAGCCTTCTTTCCATATATCGCTGCCTCAAATTCAAGAGACGGGTAAAAAACGAGGGGTCGGGATGGGGTGGTCGAGACAGACGTAGATGAGGTGAAAGGGCACAGAATGCATGGAGATACATAGGAATCCCCACCTTCCCCCTTGGATGGGTACACCTTGAGTGTATAGGGCAGGAGAATGACTGTCATCCAATTAGAGGAGCAAGGCCAGTTTGATTAATTTCGCTGAGAGCCAAAGGTGAGGCATATGACTAGACCATGCAGAAGATGCAGAGGCGGAAGTCTCCTGAGAGCTTTGTAAGACCTGGAAGAAAGGTAGTATGTCCGGTGGAAAGCCACAAGTAATAGAAATTGTGAAGTGGATGTGTAAAATGTATGTAAATCTCACTATTAAGATAGGATAGAAGCTGTTTTTAAATAACTAGTTATTGCATTCTGTGTTTTTAATATTTATAGTATAAATGTTGCTTACATTTACTAATTTATGTAATAATGTTTTCTTGCATTTGGTTTGTTTATTAGAATGAAATGACACTGGTAAAGTCTTTGTTGAAATCATTTTACATATACTATTTTGTTTGATGCTAGATGCTAATGCATTTCTTGTTCAAAAGTTTCTTGTCCTTTGTTATTATCTAAAACAATGACTATGTTCCACCGTTGGATTTATTTCCTGGAGTGTAGTTGTTAGCTTTTATTTTGGAGCCATGCTGGGACCGGACCGTCATCTTTTATCTTTTTCTAAATTATTATTTTAAGATATGGTATGCAATTTTTAATGGATTGATATATAAATGAGGCGTTATTGGACTAGGAGCATGTTTTTTAAGGATTTTAAATGTCAACATTGGTCACAAAGATTTCATACAGCACTTTTCAAGAGGGATGAAGTGTTTTATTTTTCTAGTTTAAATAGTTTTTAGATTTGCAATTGTGTGAAAGATGCAATTTTGAATTGTTAAAATCAAATAAAAACACATTACAGGTGTGTCTCTGAAATATTAGTCTGATTTAGGAGCTGGGATTTTTGTCATATGGTCCATCCCGTAACTCCACCCAATTTTTAGGTAAGACAATCCCTCGCTGTTAGAGAAGGTAAAAAAAACTGACAACAAGCTCCTAACACGTTATCTCTGGCTTAAACAATTCACGAGAGTTTACGTTTTTCAATCAGGAATCAGGTCTTTTGACTGGAACAAAACATGGTGTTACGAACAGTTGAGATCGCAGTAAACACAGAGGCACAACCAACACAAACTCATGCTAGTGAAGACAAGAACTTGTGTGGAAAACCTCACTGGCACTAGCTCTGGCTTCAACAGGTCACGGGATGAGGCTGTTATTCAGCTTTGAGTCCGAGGTGGTAGTTTCGTGGTGGTTTGAGGGAGTCTTGTGATGGAATATATACAGCCTGTAATGGGACTGTAATACAACCAACTATGTTGGAATGGACACTTATTAGGACAATGAGGGATCTGAGCTAAATCTACTGATGGGATTGCTATGCTGGGGAACATGGATAGCTGGAATAAGTTTGGATTAAGTTCGTTTTTTTTTTCTCGTTTAAGTTCGTTTCCACAAAGGATTTCTTCTGATTTTACTTAATTTAAAGTTAGCTCTGTGCTCCATCCTTCGAGTTTAACTGTATTTAGTTAAATTCGAAGTCCTATTATTGAGGATTTCAGGGAGTCCATAGATTCACTTAAGGTTTTAGCTCTCCGTAAAAGTGTAATGCATCTCTAGTTAACCTTCCTCACTTGAATGCACGACAAGCGTGCTAACATTAGCTAGTCTAAACACCAGCGTTAAGGGGCTGGCGTTACTCACTCGGGAGGTCTTAAAATGGTCTGACTTCATGAAACCCTGTCTCAGAGTTTTCTACCTGAAAGAAAATTACATTTATTAAAAAGTCTAAACATTTTGAGCTCAGAAACGTTCAGTGTTGCATCACCTGTTGTATGAAATGTGGGTAAATATATCTCCAAAAAAATAAAGTATTGATTACAATTCGAGAATGACTTTTATTCATTCCTAAACATCCGTACGTGCATTTGAGTTAGATAGAGTCTATACATTATTTTTTGTTTATGAATAATGATGTACAAAACCGAGAATAAACAAAGAAACGTAGTGTTTTAAATAGCTTCGACCCTCCAAGTCTTATAACTTCTCTATTGCAAAAATATTGAATTCATAATTTCACTGTACTTCATTTGAAAAAACTAGATGAACAACATTTGTTTTTGTTCATAAAAACAACAGTGAAAATCTGTTTTGTATAACATATTTCAGAAATAAAAACGTTGCAGTTTATGCAGTTGTTATATTTTATACACTATGTACATAACATGAACATTACACAATATCACTTATGCATTCAGCCAGCATCAAATCTTACCATTTCTAGACGATAAATTTATATTATTTAAAACCTAATTATTTGGCATGATTCTTCCCAAACATTTCCATGTTTTCATTTGAAGCAATGTTTCGCCGTGTTCTTCACAGGCAAGCAAGACAGGTGGAGTCTTTTCTTCACTCTTTTTATTCTCTAGCTATAGACCGCAGAGTGAAACTAGCCTTGACGTGAAACTAGAAGGGCTTGAACGAGAGGGGCGGCGTAAAACTGCAAGAGAAGGCCTGTGATAAGTTATTGGTCTCTTCTCAAATGGTTTCTGCTTAGTTCTTCGTTACATTTGCGTGCGCTTTGGATGAATCTGAGCAGAAAATCAAGGCCTGGCTGCAGAGAGACAGAAAGACAGCAGTGACAGTGATTGATGTTTGAACGGTCTCCCTGATTCTCTGATTAAAGCCATCAATCTATATGCAGAAAAGGTGTCTGATGCAAATAGACCCAATCAGATGGGACAAAATGGTTTTGTCAGGATGTATGGAAATAAGAATAGCCAGAAACAGAGGTGGGATTGGATAAGAGCCCCTTTCCTATTCAAGCAAATGCCGAAGGTGTGATGTTCCAAATTAAGGGGATTACATGCCCCCGTTCTTGCATCTGCCCTTTTCAACGCAACACCAAATTGCTTTGTTGTTTATTTCTTTCTCCATAAATGAATAAAAAGGTAAAATATCAACGTATAAATATTGGTATGAACATTTACTCAGCATTTTTCTGGGTGTTTGGTTAAATTGTTTTCTGAATTGACCTCTACAAATCCACCAAGTTTAAAAATATAACTAGTTATTCATCCTTCAGACTGCTCACCCTCTGTCCATTTATTCATCTATTTGGTCCAGACTTTTTATAGGGATTTCTGCTTATTTCAACATAAAATTAATGAATTATCATATGTGCTCTTCCAGTCAAACATTTAAAAGCCCTTTTGGGTTTTTAAATTCTCCAAGAAAAAACAGAAGGCACATTATTCAGATGTGGGAGGAAATTGACAAGACATTTCTTATTGATGCCGATTTTTTTAGTTGACACTATTGGTTTTTACATTGGCCAGATGATCGTCTGTCACTGACTTGCCTAACGTAAGAATGAATGGAAATCAAAAAGCTCCCGAAGCACCTTAGGCTTCTTAAAGGTGAATGGTGACGGTGATGTTTGGATTTTGGTTTAAATAGTTTTACCACTACTTCAATATAGCTCTTTTTATTTGGGCTTATTTCATTAACATTCATAATTTTCCTTGATACTCTTCCATGACAGGCCATAAACTGGTGCAGAGAAGATGATTTCAAGTTATTTTCTTTATTAAACTTAGATTTACATAAATATAAATATATACATTTTCTCCATACTTTTCATAGTTTTTTTTCTGCTGGATCTTGTTTTCAATATTATCTTTGTTTTTTGAAGTTGATTATTTTCCCCCTTTAGAATGACTGCTCTGGGTTCTCATGAGTGCTTCCTGTTAAAGGGGCTCTCTGTGCCTCTCTGGCCCGGGGTTTCAGAGCAAGCTGTGCCTCTACAAAGTGCGCCCCAATTCTTTACCCCCTCAAGCCAATTGTGATCTGAATCAGTTTAATTAAGTAACAAATTTGGTTGGCATAGTAACAGCCCAGCTAATTTATCTTGGGAAATAGTCTATGAGACAGATAGGTTGCTTGGCAACAGCCAATGGCAATGCAAAGATGGGCCAATGACAAATTGCACAGGATGCAGATGCTGTGATGGGGGGCCAGCGTGTTTGACTGGAGCCCACATGGGAGCAGTGGCAGAGAGTAGAGAGAGGGCCTTCTCAGGAAACAGACTGTGTCAATGGGAGGGGAGGGGTTCTCTGAACTCCGTAATGCAGCTTCTTGTGCCAACATCAACTAACCACGGCGTAATGGGCTATTCAGTCAGGTGCCCAAATCCACTTCTCTCTTTTCCTAATCAACTAGGATAAAGGTGTGGATGAGACTTTCGAAGAGCAGTTAGAATAGTATAGTGTTATACGCACGAAATGGACAAAGAGTATTAAAGGGACGCAGTCTATTTTTTGCTTAGATGTCAACAAGGAAAAACACTGACATCACAAAACCAATCAATAGCGGCATTTCCATAAAACATTCGCGCAAAATTTCATAACATTTGTATAGATGTTGAAAAAAAAAAAACGACATTTCATAATTGCACTGCTTTCATTAAATCATAATTATGCTATTAACCACAAAACAGCTCATTATGTCATTAAAAAACAACAACATGGTGCCGGATGTGATCAATACTTTGCAGATGTTCATTCATTCATTCATCTTCATGTCAGCTTTATTCCCTTTCGGGGTCGCCACAGCGGCATGAACCGCCAACTCACTGGCATATGTTTTACGCAACGGATGCCCTTCCCTGCCGCAACCCATCGCTGGGAACTTTGCAGATGTATTCACATTTAAGCCGTTGCATTATCGCTCATCATCATTTGCCAAAGGAGATGTTGATGGAGCAGCAAGCCCCCTTAAACATATAAGGGGAGTGGGAGTGGCTATGAATTTTGGGAAATAGTTGTTGGTGATTTACCAGAGGTGCTAAAGAGCTAAAGATCCAACAATTCTGCATGACGCTCAAATTTTGATGAGGGACATTGTGTGGCATGGCTGTACAGTGCCCAAGGCAGTCAGATCTTTTGCATGGAAAAAAGTGATTCCACTGAAGGTTTGCAAAATATGTCAATTGCAATACGACGCTTCTTGTAAGCGCAACACTTTTTCAACAAGTTCGATAAATGTCAATTAGCACACTCTCATGGTCTGATAGTACGGGACTGACAAATAATCCCCTTTTAGATAACTATTTTAAGATATGCCTGTTTAAAGATTTTAATATTTAAAATAATAATTATTATTATTCTTATTTAATTTTTTTTACAAAGTCCTGTATTATAGGGAGTGACTTTAGCCAAAGCAAAATAATGATGTTCTTTGAAGGATGTAATTTTAACGTCACATTTGGTAAAGCATAAATATGGCAAGGTATTTGCTTCACATGTCTAAATAAAAAAGTTTTTTTTTATACACACATATAAGTAACGAGATACATAAAGGTAAATTAGATAAGATTAGATAATTAGACAAATAAATAAATTAATAAAAATTATATTTGAATATGGTTGATGTCTATGTTACACAAGGCAATACCGTGTACCTTTCTAAAAGCTTTCACTAGTTTTAAAGCAATCAAAGAGTTTAGCCTGAAACAACATTCCCTGTTTCCCTGAGGACAGGTGCATGTGAAAACTAAAATTCTTGCAAAAAACAATTATCTCGTAAAACCAGTTGTCAAGGGTTCAGATTGGGTTTGCAGGCGTCGGGAGTATCTTACTCATTTGTGGATGGCATTTCTGGCTCTTGATGTGTGTGCACATATGTATTTATGTACATCATAAACAAACTGATTTATTAAATCAGTTGACCCAATAACACCTCCATACATAAAGGATACATATGAAGAGAATACAAAAAACAGAATCTAGTGGAAACTTTTTTTTTTGTCTAAAAATCTGAACAAAAGAACAACTAATATGTCACATTTGTAAATTATGCTAACAGTTAACTACATTATAGCTGGCAAATATAAGTTTCTCACAGTTTATTAATATTTTATTGACAACACCAAAGTGCCACCATTAATGTATCTCATTGACTGGTATTTTGTCAGGAAAAATTGCAAGACAATTCATTTAAGCAGATTAATATGTTTTGTCCACAAGCTGCACCTTTTGTTTACAGATTCAATAACATGTAATAAAATAGCATTCGCACCATAAACTTTCTTTTTTCTATCTGTAGACAGAAATGCTCAATTTATTATTCAACCTATCATTGCTGGACTGTTCACGTTATTTAAAATGACATTTTCTTCACATTGTCACCAGAGAATGGCAGCCATCTATGTTAATATACGCATTTTTGTCTAATACATGTTTATAGTATGCACAAAGAGTTCCCTTTCCTTCCAATTCACAGCACAACAGTAATGGATACTCAGAGATGTGGAACTTCCATCTAGCAATGCTTGCGCTCGATGTTTGATGAAAGTTATTCATCACATTTGAATTATTATAATCAGTTTCCTGTCACGCTAACTGCTGTGTTCCTTTTTACGATGCATATGATGAGAAGCATTTGTTTCTGGCCAGTAATATCGATGAAATTTATATTTTCCATAAGCACTCGTAAAACCTTCAATGCATGACGCAGGGCAGGGCTGCACTGAGGAGAATGACACAACACACACACAGATAAATGGAGCAATTTAAGAGGCAAACATGTTGTCATCACAAGCATCTTTCAAGCACAATAATGCCAATGAGGAAGGTTTGTCTAACCAACAAAAACACCACAACAAGAACTAATCGAGCCAGTGCCCGCCAGCTATAATCCCACTCACAGTGCCAGCTAAACAGAGAGTGAGATCAGCTCTCACCAGTGTGAATTATTCCCTAAATTACACAGTGAGGCACACAAATAAGAGCTGTGAGCGAATGGCGGATGGATAAAAGTCATAATTAACAAATAAAAGCCACACGGAAGCAACCGAGGGCTGTAGAGCATTATTCTTCAATGCTGGGAGAGATGCAAATTCCCAGATGCTGCAGCGCCATAGGTGGAATAGGATTGTCACTCTAATGCCTCTCTGTGGTCCTGATGAGCTCTGGAATAAATATGCAGAAAAGCCTTTCAGGGAAAAAACGAGGCAATCAAGGGTAGCCGCGGCGCTGGTCGGACTATAAATCTTTGTCTGTTTCAATCGCGGCTGTGGCCAAAACGGTGTAAAATTCGAGTAGGGATGTCATCAATTTCGGTTAGCTCCTCTGTCCCTCTTTGTGTCGACAGCATGGCTGTGATGGATTGATTTTGTCACTTGGGCTCAGTTCACAGTATGTTAACATGGAAGGGGAGAGTTGGGTTATGGAGAAAGGGTTATTAGAATCCTAGATGTGACCGGATGCTTGTGAGGTCTCTGTCCCTCTCTCTCTTTCTCCCTCTTTATTTGATCACCGCCAAAATCTGACAGTTTTACTACATCAGGAATGAATGTAACAGGACAGATGTTGTCAAGTTGTTATTTGCGGTAATAGCTCTTTGAGGTTGTTTAAAGGATTGTTTAATTTTAACCATTTTAAATTGATTGAAAAGGTACAGAGATTACAGAAATGTATTTATTGTAAAGTATGCTGTATCACGTGAGTGTAAATGTTCACACGCAAAATATATTTTGTCTATTGCTAATAATTAGTTTTTACTTTAAATTCATGACAAATAGTAAAATATCTTTCAGAGTAACACTCACATTTTTGTTAATATTTTGGCAAACGAAGAGAAAAGAGCCTTATTTTAGGTGTTCATTACAATTTTAATTAACATTATCTACAAAAGATCAATCTTTACGAGGCTGTGTTCATTTTTATTTGTTATTTGTATTTAATTGTTTCATGTCAGCTAGAGTTGTCACTTTACCAAAATTTCAGTATTCGGTACCGATAGCAGTGAAAATCCACAATTCTCTGTACCGATTTATTTCATTACCAAAGTTAAACACAAAAGCATGAATTTAACAAACTACTTTTATTAATACAGCTGAAAAGTAATGAACACGATTGAATAACTCGCTCTTTATTTAAATTAAATAAATTAATCAATGTGTTTTAATAAATTAAACAAAATATTCCATGACTGAACTGTACTTTATTATTATATATTATTATTATTTTTAAAAGCATAGCATTGCAGTAAACATTTGCGTATGCAACATTAGATCATTGATGATAAAATAATTGTATATAAGATGTATTATATATTATATCATTGTAACACAGCTGGAATACTGTAGTATTTCAAACACTTCACAAAAAGAAGCATTTATTAGATAAGATGACAACAAAAAAAAGTGTTATATAGCAAACGAGCAATTATTATTCCTAATATCAAAATACATTAAATTGTTTTACATTAATTGTTCATTAGTTCATTTACTCACTATAACATTATTCAAGATAATGCACGATAAAATCGTGGTGATAAACGTTATCCTATTGATATCAAACTGTTTTCATTCTTCATAGCTTAATACTGCTTTTCTGATGGACTAATATAAGGGACATAAACTTTAACCATACATTAAATGCATTCTATAACACACATATTTTGGGTGCTCCGGTCATTTAAATCCTCGGAGTGTGTGAAAATGTTACACCATTGTGTTTGTTTAACCTTACAAAATGCTAGAACAGCATTTGATAGTTAATGAAACTAACGATTAACTAATTTAAGCTAAAGGTGATGTGTATTTCCAGTCCGACATTTCCCTTGATCATCAGCCGCAAAGCCAAAATACTTCCACATGTTGCTTTTTGTTCGTTTCTTCTCAACAACAGCGAGGGCATCATCAGCTCCTCTGGGCAAGAACCGGGTTAAACGAGTCCTCGGTCCTACCGGTACTTAAGAAATCCTGGTACCGTAACATTTTTATTTTTTTGAGTACCGACTTGGTACAGAAGTACCAGGACTTTTAACAACACTAATGTCAACTATTGTCTGACTGTAAAATAAATATAAATATGCAACGTAAAAAGTATACGTTATACCACATTTTACTAATGAAATATACATGAAATGCATTTACAAATACCATACACACACACACATATATATATATATATATATATATATATATATATATATATATATATATATATATATATATATATATATATATATATATATATATATATATATATATATATATATATATATATATATATATATATTAGTTTTGTTTTTTAATTCGCTATTTGTTTTTTTGTTTTTTTACTTTTCCCTTCATTGCCGACAATGGTTCACTGTGATATATTGTTCTCGATGAACCAGAATTCTTTATCAAATATTACAGAGCCGCAATGAATGAGAGTTGTCTATATACACATTTAAATAGATTCATAAAGAGCTATTGTACTCATTTAAATGACCCTCCAAAACATTTAGAGCGTTAGACCAAATATTTTAAGTTTTCATTCATAAACAGATAATTTTATCATTCAAGGTATCACCGTTTTATATTCAACACTGAGGAAAAGGTGACAGGAGACCTGCATGAGGTCAGGAGAGGGGGCATTATTATCTGTCTGGAACCTCTCCACTTCCTGTTTCATATGTTGTCAGAGCTGGCTCTCCAATCCCCATGCCCATTAGGTGAGGAATCCTGGCAGATAATTTGTTTAGTAAATGAAACAGATGTCTTTTGCAATTTTTTTGGAGTGTGTTCCCGGGAGATTCTCCTCCCCTCCGTCCAGGGGGTCAGGCCGAATGCATCTGAGGCCTGGAAAAAAATAACAAGGCACAGCAAAGTGCCTGGGGAGAGCAAACATCATTCACTTCTCCCATAATCATCAAGGCGATGCTCAGATGCCTCCTTAATTTACATAATACCATCCTGACACTTTTACTCCAGCTATCCATCACCGGCAGGATGAGGCCTTCTCCTCTCTGTCTCTTTTCCTCCCTCTGATTGTGTCTTGTGTTTATCTGGCCAAGCACAAAAGATTGATTCCCCACTGCTTCTCTCCCTTATGTTCAGCAGATATGAATTTTTGCAGAATGATGAAGCACCGAGTCAGCTAATAATAAACAGAAAACACATATTCAAAAAAGTGGGGAAAAAACAAAAGAGCAAGACAAAAGAATTTATTTGTTGTTCTTGTTTTAAAAATGGGTAAGTTTTATAGTTCTGCTGCAAAAAAATGATGTAGAATAGGCTACATGTAACTGAAATGTATTATTGATGTTTTGATTAATTGAATGTAATGTTATACAATTAAAGTCAAATGTGGTATATAATAAATAGCCAGATGAAAAATTATTTATATATATATATATATATATATATATATATATATATATATATATATATATATATATTAATGTATATGGGTGTTTTGTGAGAGTGTAAACTGGTTTCTGAGAAAATCGGCTTTTCAAGACTATTGGCTTTGTCTACATTATGCATTAAACAACGATATGCGTATTTAGGACAGCATACCATCAGAGTGCACAAAAAATTAAAATTTATCTTGTTAAGAAGTGGCTTCTTAATTAGGATTATTGAGTACAAATAGTAGTGATTAATCCAGTTTTGTATTTCAATATACCAAATTATTGGACATTTGTGAATGGATGAATAATTGTTTTTTAAATTATGGTCTTCATCTGTTACATGCAGAGAGAGGGTTATGTGGACATTGGCCGAGAGGTGCGAAACACTAAACAATTATGAAAGCAAGTAAAAAAACACATTTACAAATCCAAATACAAAATAACACTTTTGAAATCACTTCAGGTAATACGAAAACAAATGAACAATTCAGAAAACACAATGTCATTTCGGCCAAAATGGAGCGAAAACTACAGAAATGGTTGAAGGACAACTTGTTTGAGCGATCGTTATGATTCACAGAAATCTTGTACGATAAGTGCCATGTTGTTGGTTTTCAAACGGTACCGATCGCTTTCTGTTTTGATTTGAAATGTGTTTTTTTTAATTGTTCAAATGTCTTAAATTTTGTTGTTGTTTTCAGCTTTTTAAATTTATCTTTAAATTTGTTGTAGTGTTTTCTGAATTTGTCGTTTATCTTCAAATTTGTTAATGTTTTCTGAATTTGTCATTCATTTTCAAATTTGCTATTGTGTTTTCAGAATTTTTAATTTGTCTTCAAATTGTCATTGTGTTTTCAGAATTTTTCATTAGTCTTCAAATTGTCATTGTGTTTTCAGAATTTTTCATTTGTCTTCAAATTTGTCATTGTGTTTTCTGAATTGTTAAATCAGCAACCTTACATCTGGGCAGGTTTAACAGCACGGTTTAAAGGATTTACATGCAAAGAGAGTCAGGTGTTTGGGCAAAAATTTGGTTTTCTCTTAAACTGTGTTTGACTGTAACCCGATAACAGATACTTGTTTTCCACATGACATGACGAAAATCTGTTTTTAGAGTATAACAGAGTTACACAATCACATGTAAATTAACTCAGTGAATCTGTTTCATCTGGTAAAATTTGGTTTAAGTGTTTAAATACTGACTTGTCTTGGCAAATTTGGTTTCTATGTTAAAGGCAAAAGTTTTTGTGTTGCTCTTGAAAGCCCTTTTGTTTTCAGGGAATAAATGACAGAGTCATGCTCACGACTAAGATTAACACCAATTTTCCTACTTATATCCTTTCTGACTCATGTTTTATAAAAAGCCTTTGGAAAAATATACAACATACTTTGCTTTTCTTTTGTCCCCAGTCACAGTCTTCAAAGTTTCTTTTACGATAACCAAAAACCATTAGCTGCTGTCAAACCCAGGAGAAGAGAGATTATATTTTTTATTGAAATAAGATTAAAATGATAACTTTGACTGCGGCCTCCACCTGATAAAATATTTCAGCTCATAAGCGTGGTGTAGGCACAGGGATTAGAGCAGAGGGAGAGAGAGAAATTCATAATGTATAATAAGACAAAAGGTGTCATGGGAAATAACATTGATATTAAAATTAGAAAATGACGCAATCTATATGAAAAATGCAGATTTAAAAATGTAAATGATGATCTAGGATCTCTCAGAACAAAGTGTCAGGTATGAATGAGCTAGTGATGGCTGGTATATAAAGTCTCTGAGCTTTTAGTGTTGTCACAAACAATCAACAAGCACGTTTGATGGGTAAATAACGGTTAAATCGGCAGTCGTAATTTTACATGGTGATGGAGCTGTATACATAAATACAGTTGAAACTAAAATTTTTTTTATCTTCAAAGTGATATTGCAAAAGTCTGGGGCTTGTGAAAATGAACTTGTGTTATGAAATTCCATTATTTTACTATATTTCACAGTATTAGTTAATGGATTTGCAAGGTAAAATAGATAACATTTTTTAATATGTGTTTACCATTGGCTAAAAGGGGTCATGAACTGAGAAAGAAGGCTGCAGATTTTTGAAGATGGCGAATAAAGCTATAGAACTGTTTTGAAAGACTTTTACTGGATGTAGCTTACAAAAACCTAGATACAAAAATGCATATTTGTAACACAACTAGCATTTTTGCCCCAACTCCTTTGTTATTATAGCTAGCCTCTTCATGCTTGTTGGCTGAGTTGGCCAGGTATGTGCTCCATTGGAGAGCACTATTAAATACATTTTCATTATCACGTAATACATTCATATTATCATTACGCTTGTGTGATAGGCCAAAAGTATAATTACCACATTATTGTCAAAACTTTGTTCAATTACCTCATTATTGTCAAACTTTTGTTCAAATACCTCATTATTGTCAAAACCTCGTTTTTGTCAAACTCTTGTTTCTGATACAAATACAAGCAAGTTTTAGTTCTGTACGGAAGGTTGTGCATCTGATCATTAACTGAGGTTTTCAACTATTTTTTTTATTTGTTTTCAAAACCAGGCAACATTTTGTTGTATAATCAAAATCATTAAGATGAAAAAATAAAATGTTATTCATAACCTGTAAAAAAAATAGCACAAATATCAGACATTGAGTAATTCTTTATTTCAATTAGTTATTATAGGAGTTGATCCTATTGATAAAACGTATACATTAAATCATAATAATCTAAGCTTTTGTTTACTAAAGTCTTTATTTTTCCACCTCAGCTCAACTTTAGTCGATCTAAGCAAGAGCTCTTGATATTATTCTGCTGTTGTGATAAACTTGCAGAAAAACTATGATTAAGCTTCAAATAAGCCTCCTTTAGAAGAGTTATAAAACCAGCGCCAGAGCGGTGGATATACAGAGTGGGGTCCGTCTTTGATCACCATTAAAAAGTGTGGTCAACAACATCTATCTATTGAGTTAACACCAATCTGTATATCAATCTCTCTGACCGCTGCAAGTTTCTCTTATGCTGTGTGCATGAGCGAGTGTTTCCATTGGCTGAAAAGTATAATAGTCAATGAGCTAAACCAATCAAAAGCATCCGATGATTGTTCTTCTTGAAGACTACATCATGTAACAGAAACACAGGCGCGCTACGATGATAGATGGACAACATATTTTGTTTGGTGCAAAACTAGAATACATTTAGGTTCTCCCCTTTTTTCTCTGATCAATAACAAAAAGGGGTTTTGGTTGCTTTATAATCCCTAAAACCAAGCTCTTCTATTAAGTCAGAGATTGCTGGCAATTTAAATGAGCAATTTCCGCATACTAATAAACATTACATTACCACCCCTAAGGTAGCATTATATGGTATATTCTATTTCTACCCCATAGAAATGTTCAATAGTAATTCCTATCTAATTCTTAATCCACACTAGACCTTTGTGAAGCTGCTTTAAAACAACTGCTAAAAAAAGTGCTAAGTGATGATTGAGATTGATTTTTTTTTAAATTATTTTTATAATTTTTACATGCCCAATCAAAGCTTGCAGTACTCCAGAATCTTGTTTAGACAAGATTGACGCACTTTTATCGGTAATGTTTTTTGACTTGTTTGATGGGTTGCTAATAACAATATTGACTTTTATCATGACTTACAATAATTACAAATGAATACACAATCCACTTAATGTTTGACAAAGTTTTTGGGTGTTTAAATATCTTATAAAACATTGTTCATAGCATTGCATGTAAAACAATAAGGTGTGCAGTGACTGGTTCCTGGCTAGCTATTCGCTAATGTGAAGAGATGAACATAAAGCTGAATGAAGAACTTTAATGAAGACACAGGGGGACCAGAATCCCATAATACCCCATTTTCAAGCATATTGAAGGTTAATAGGTGGCACTGGGCACCGTTCCTGTACATTTAAACCTTGTTTGTAATGAAATAATGACCTGAATGTGATTAGCATATAGCATGGTACACAGACGGTTGGCTGAGACCATGGGGATGCCGAGGAAGGAGAGGCTTTTTTTTCTTCCCCCTTTTCTGTGGAACAACACCTCAGGAATGAGGTGGAGGAGGACAGGCTGTTGTGCTGTTTTCGATGCAACACTTTCCATTTCTTAAGACATCTGTGGCATGTCATTTAACTTGATTCGACCTTGAAACTGGCTTTTTTAGTTCTCATAGATTTAAAAATAATTTTTTTTTTCTTTCTTTCCTTCGCTCTCTTTCCTTTCTGTCTTCTCTTTCCTTTCTTTATTCATTCCTTGGATACTTACTCTCTCTCTCCCTTCGTTCTTTTCCTTTTTTCTTTCTTACTTTCCTTTTCTTGCCTTCTGTCTTTCTGGATTTGAAGCTTTCTTTATCTCTGTCTTTCTTTGTTATCCTGTCTTTCATGTCGTCTTTTCTTTCTTACGTTTAGGAAATATATTTAAATGCAAAAATGTGGAACTAGATCGATTTGTTCAAAGGAGAAATTACAAAAACCAAGGAACACAATGAACAAACTTCAGCACATGCACAGGTGGTGGAGGTGTCCTGAAATTATGACAATTTCAAACGTTTTAGTTTGATATGTCCCATAATGAGGCAAACAGATGGCAAAAGCAGAACGACAGCATCTCCGAATTTACAAATCTCTAACACATGCAAAGTGCATTAAAAAGTCCACCAAGTATTTTTTTCATTGTGTTCTTTTTTCATCAGGACAAGAGACATGTGGTTATTATCACAAAGGTAGCGCAGAATGAGTGCTCTTAAACACTCCTCTTGCTTTGAAGGAAGGAGATCTATTTTTTGCCCATTAGCATTGGCATTAAAACTCATTATTTTCTGCGACTGTGCTAACCATCTCCTCCCACGTTAGACATCATTACTGTTATTATTCATATCATTGCTTTAAAGGACGGCGAGATGTCTTGCTACTTAGCTCACACATTTGTTCCTTAGCTTGTGGCACGATTTTTTCATTTCATTTTTTTTTCTTTGGATTATTTTATTTAAATATTGACTCAAAGGGGGAACTTGCAATTTACTGGTTGAGCCTTATTGGATTTTTTGTTACTTTTTTGGAAGTGTATGAAAAAAGGCAACAACAAACTAGACAAATCTAATTACTTCAGCCTTCAGTGTCTTCAGTGGCAACCAGAAAAGCATAGCTGTATAAATGTTTGATGCAAGTTACTGTTTTCCTCTTGAACAAAAAGTTAGCTCTTTTTACAAAGTTAGGTTGAACCAAACGAGTCACATGCACTGATCTTGAATTCCCCACCCAACAACTGCAACTCCACTCAGTTTATTCTCTTTTTTTAATGCACTTGTTTTTCAACGGATTTCAGTCTAAATAACTTCAAGGAGAAAATAAATATGAGCAGGAGAGAGGAACAGGGTGGCATCTGTGATCTCTGGTGACCCCTTCCGCACGCTCTCATGCCAGGCCAGGCTGGGGATTGACACATCAGATGAAGAGATGAAGTGGTGGGTGTGCGTGGAGGCGGGCCAGGCGCCCAGCGAGTCCCCGGCGCTTCTCACTTGGTTAACACCTCAGGCAGAGCTCTGAGCCAGAAATACTCTGCTTCTCGTCCTCTATTTCTTTTCCTATCTGACTAAAACAGTTCATTTGGACCTCTAGGGTCTCCTGCTCCTCCTCTTATGGACGTGTGAGATTAACTTATGGCAAAAAAAAAAACAAGAATAGTAACTGAAGAATGTGCTTTGTCTTTTTGGAGAGTTGGTCTGGTTTTAACTTGTCTTATCTTATATGTTCAATAATGTAATAACAGCAATTGTCAAAAAAATTACAGAAAGAAGGAGACATATCAGGATTATTTAAAAAAAAATATGCAAAACCTGTATTTCTGAAATCTAAAAGCAGAGTTTACGCAATTTTTCTTGTTCTCTTTGTTTTACGCTGGTCTTGAAGCACTAAATATATAACTTTATAGTCTTCCAACTGTTCCATAAACAGTTCCATAAAATCCACAAATTCAACAATGCTGACAATACAAAACCAGAGATTATTTGGGGATTAGGAATGCATTGTGTGAAATGTCAGTTTATGATTTCTCCGTATTTACTCTGCCTTTAGGGTGAAAATCTGTATAGCCTTTAAGAAAAGGAAATCTAGTGGTACCAAATTATGTTCATCAGTTCATCATTATAGGGTTGATAAGTTCTAAATAACTCTTTGTAAATGTTTGGAAGTACATCAATAGTCATGTCAGAAATGTTCACCTTTCAGCGATCAAGCACATAGTGTGTGAAAATCATGCTAATTGCATTCATAAACAAACAAATTTGAGTTCATATTTCTGGTCCTCTCAGCTAACACAAGAAAGCTCACCATGACTTCTTCTTGAGGCTGCCCCTTCAGGAAGCAAAGCCACAGATGGACAGAGACTTGCCTCCTATCCTCGGAGTGCAGTGCCCGCGGTTTCTCACGTTAAATTGGACTACTTAAAGAGTACCGCAATTCTGGCCAGGAAACAGAGAGAGCTTGAGAGGGATCCCATACTGATTTAAGCCACCAGGGACTCTGGCAGGGATATTTTGTCTCTCATATCTATATACTATTATGGCTTTTGCAGGAAAGGCACCATCTTGAGTGTGGATGTGAGATGAAACCAGATGGGGTCGATTCACACCACTCTGAGAAAGCAAGGGTTTGGGAGGCACCCTGCAGCCACTTCTTGTTATCTTTTGTCACCAATCAAGTGACTTTTTTTCTCTTTATCCTCCTCCTCCCAGAGTGGATTCTTGTGTTTTGTATCTATGGGTTTTTAAAGACTTTGAGGTGAAAAATACTGACTTTAAAATATGGATTATAATAAAACAGATTTTTTTTGTACATCTGTTTGTTAATGGTTGGTGTGTGTTTTGTAAAGCTGATTTGAGTCAACTGCAACACGAATGGTATATGAATACATTTGACATGACTTGATTTTTAGATGACTGGGTTGTAAAGTACTTCATTCAGGTTAATGTGTGGCATGAACATTGAAAGAAAACGCAGAAAAGGTGTTTGTATGGGGTTGTTAATTCAGGTCAACAGCTCGAGGAGCTTTGCCATGTTTGTTCAGTGAAAGCCATGATGGCCACCTTCCCATTCTTTTATTCAGATTAGCCCTGAAAGCATGTTATTAGCATTGATGTTTGCGCCACTCAGGAGCATCCAGACCTATCGCTGGAATTGCTGCAAATTTGAAAAGAATAAGCTCTCACATATGTTGAGGTTTCAACCCTTTTCTTTGCTCTCAATAAAGACATGAAGCTTTTGGCCCATCAATAAAGAAGCGAGGAGAAGGACAGCACTTATGCTCCCTCTCTCTTTCTCTCTCTCTCTCTGCCTCTCTCATGTATTTAATGATGTTTGTGAAGTCTGCTTGTGCACATGGGTGTGAAAGACAGCTGTTTTTTTCTTGCTCCATTCGTGCATACTAAAACATGAACATTACTTTTGTCCCTGACCTTTTGATGTACTCTTATCCATCAACATTAGTTCATCTTCCTTTTTGTCCTAAAATCCTGCAGTTTGTTTGTGACTGGTTTGTGTGACTGACAAAAATCCAACCATCCATTCATAAAAGTTTGTCTGTCGCTCTCTCTCTCTGCAACCACATGTCTGAACGTCCTTCCAACTGTTTGTCTATCAACCATCAATCAATATTTTTGTTTGCCTCTGTCTCCATCCAAACATCCATTATTCTGTCCATTCAAATACCTTCCATAATCATTAGTCCATCATAAATAATTGTTCAGTAGTCCACATTTTCCATCCATATATCTGTTTAAAAGGCCAAATATATGTCCATCTGACCAAAAGTACACAAATATTTGCCTATCCAGACATCTGTTCATTCATTCATACATTTACCACTCCATCCGTCCAAATGGCTGATTTTTTAAATGATAATTCGTTCTTCCTAATATCCATCAATTGTTGCTAATCTGTCATACTATTTGCAATGAGATCTTTCCAAAAGTCCACATATTTTTCCATCTAAACATCTGATTAAAAGTAGAACTATTTGTCCATCCAGACTTCCACTCATCCTCATCCATCCATTCATCGCTGTCTGTGTTGAAGTTCTTCAAATGTCCATTTGTTTCTCCAAATGTCAGTGCGTTCATCCAGATTGATGCATCAATTGCAGCTACTCTGTATGTCTCCTTATTTGTCCAGAGGTTCATCCAAAAGTTCCCATGTTTGTCCATCTTTTGTTTATTTGTCCCACTAACATTTTCTCATCCAAACATCTGCCCAACTTCTGTACATCTGCCCAAGTTCTACAAGTTCTCAATCTGTCCAAATGTCACACTGTTTCTCTAACTAGCTATTATCCATCAGGATTAGCTTTCTACCTATTCACAAAGAGGTTCACATTAAAGTCTAATTATCAACTAGCCTGTTCATCTATATATTCCTTTCTTCCCTCTTCAGCCATCATTCAGTAAGTAATTGTAAGAGTTCTTCTGAAAGTAAAACACTTTACTATAAAGACAGAAGCGTATGTATGTTCTTATTGACAGACATCACAGATTCTCTGCTCTTTCTCGATGCATGTTTACTTAATAAAACAGTGCCCTTTGCTGTGCTTTTATAACTAGAAGTCTTTCTCTTGTCAGTTGTCAGCCAGCTGTATCTCTTTTTCACTGGCCAGGATATTATTGAAAGCAAGCACTGAGCGCAAACACATATCTGAAGGACTGATGCACATTTTTGAAAAGAACTAAATTGTTACTGGTCAATACACTGAGAAGCATCATATCAAACATGGTGTGTGTGGCATACGTTTTTGATAACATTTATTATAGAGTGTTTTCACAGGCCTAAATAAATAAATATGTTTATGAATTAAAATGCAGTAACTGTTTGATTGACAGTTTTTGCTTTCAAACTGGTATATTTAACAAACATGTTTGTTAAAACAGAATATGCTTTGCTTCACATGGGAGTATGTTTAGAATAGATATATGAATTATGATGATTCAAATACATATTGTTTTTTTTTATACCAAATTGCTATAGTCTCATAACATGTTTGCATTATTAGCTGCTGCTATTCCATAATCATGCTTGGTTTGGCATGGCTCTAAACTTCTGTTCATGTAAGGACATGTTTAGCTTATATTGATTGATCTTGTGTTTAACACCAAAGATATTTGGAAGTTTTAAATTTGTTTTTCCTTTTTATAGTTTTCTTCGTGTGGCTAATTTATTGTTTTTAATACAAACTAATAAGCTCCTATTACTTCCAAATGGTAAAACACTCATTGTTTTAAATAACACAATAACAATGCTGTATCTCATAAGGTGAGGTAAACTCAGACCAATAAGTACTGCCCCCTTGATTGCCATTAGTGGACTTGGCAGCTCTCCACTTTTCTATCTACTTCAGAGGAATGGGGCTGCAGTTTTGGGGAGGCAGCCTCCTAATTTGCACATATGGAAATGCTTTTTCGTGCCATTCCATTGCCTCTGTTGTGGCCAGATGGAATTAGAGAGCGCTCAGAAGCCGTGAAGGCAAACACATCAAAAAGAGAGGAGAGTGGGGCTGTTTTCCCCCTTTTTTCCATGTGAGACCAGCTCAGGGATAAATAAAAAAATAAAAGTACAAGTAGCCACTGGCTACCAATTCATTCGATTCTGATTCACAATAAAAAATATTAAATGTTGGCCAATGTGTAATGTCAATTTATATAAAAAAGTACAAACTCTGTTTGAACTGAAACATGCTCTAAATGAAAAACAAGCATAGTTTCGGATATTTGTCAACATTTTATAAATATGAATAATAGTTAACCATTGCCTTCAATACATGTCCTTAATTATTCAAAAATAACATGCTGGATCGCTATCTCTCCATCACTTTTTTTGCAGTTTCAGGAACAGTCTAGATGCTAATATTTACTGCAGCTGATTTTTATTTATTTTTTCTACTGCCAGCATTAAATTTACTTTTAAGTTCAGCATAGACAGTGTTTTTCCTCCTCAGTGGTCTGTACGGTTATCTCAGAACTTACAGAAGCAAGAGGCTTACTACGCTTACTTCAGATTTTCTAAATACACCTGAACTCTAATCATAAACTCAACACTTTGACCAAAACATGAGGGGCAATGTTTAAAAAAATCATTATTTGATTTTAAGCATCAAAAGAGAAGCCCTCTGATAATCTGATTAAGGCTCAAAATCATCACTTTTCTTTTTTACTACATCTCTTTGCTGCAAACAGCATTTTTCTGGGTGACCTGGCAAGACTCTTTGTTAGATGGTTTGTGAGGTTAATTAAGAATGATTTAGAGTAATTAATGCAATTGTCAGCATTGGCTATCTTAATTCATAATGCAACAGACTTGTTTAGATAAGCTTAAAATAATTTATCTGGAAAGATATGAAAAGTGGGAAAAAGCCCACACTCTGCAAAATATCTGTCCAGTATTCATAGATGACATTAGAAACATTTTTTTCAGTTGTTCGATTTTTTTTTGCATGAAATTACTGACATTTTTACTCATGGTGTATCACCACCGATCTGTTTCAAGTAGTTACATTTAAATGAGAACTGATATCAGACCCCCATGAGATATTGCCCTTTAAAAAGATAATAAATAAATGGCTTTATTTTATAAATATTTCATAAGAAATAGAGATTACATTGTTCAATAAGTTGATCTTATGGGAAAATATTGTAAAAAAAAAATTGAGTATTGTGAGTAGTAAAAATTTGTGGTTTTAGATTTTTTTTTAGTATAGGCTTTAGATTACTTTCCCCAATATATGCATTTATGAAAGTTGCAGTTTAAAATCAAACTAAATTTACTTTTATATTATATTTTGTAAAACTGAGCAGACTACCAAATAAACAAGACATATGCAGCCACAGATTGCAGCAGAAAAATGAGTACCTAGATACATACCATCTGCCTAATTCCTCTGAAAACAAAACTAGAAAAAAATAAATCAGTATCAAGAAAAAATCTGAAATTTCTTTTAAAAAATCTTTGGAAATTTGCTTTCCAGCATATACAGTATTTGTCCTCCTCAGTGATTTGTAACTTTATCATTTATCATTTTCATCAGAAATTTTGAAAAATCTGCAGAATTATGAAGTGTATACGGATGAGTACTAAGATATATCCCATTTGCAGAATTCTGCTAAATTAAAGAGAAAAGAAAAAATAAATCCGAATATAAATTAAAAAACTCACATTTGTAATTTTTACAAAAAAATTATCCAAGATTTATCAATTTAAAAAAACAACACGAAGAAAAGATTCAAAAGTTGGGTATGAATTGAAGAAACTTGTTGAGATCTCTATCGTTTGGCATGCTGTTAGCCTAGTTTGTACAAGCATCTGTGTATTCTGAGGTGGTGCTGGATCCGTTTCCTCCTCCAGATGACACAGGGCTGAGAGACAATGTTTGCTGTGTGTCTCCTCAGTGTCTTCTCGTCCCTGTGGCACGTCCCTGAGGGCCAGGGTAAGTGGCGCAGTGAGTGAACAGAAGCAGGTGTTTCTGTAGTGAAGCGTGCTCTCTCTCTTTTATTCTCAGGAGCACGGGGTGATCCTTAGCTCCACACAAACATAGCCAGGTTGGAGGGGAGGGGAGGATTCAGATCTGACTCATCTATTAGTTCACTGTTTATCTAAGAAGATGATCTGAAGCGACGACTATTTAAAATCCATTATAAGCTGTTTTTTCCTCCAATTAAATTGGGTTAGAGTACATTGAACCTATTTAACGATGCATATACATTTATATTGAATCAGATGTTTGTGTGTGTGTGTGCACGTGTGTGTGTGTGTGTGTGTGTGCTCTCCTACCTATGAAAAATGTCTCGGTTTCTTTGGTGCTTTTAAACACAGCTACGTTGTTTTTTTGTGGAAGTCCCCTGTTGGTTAGCTAGCTGTCACTTAGAGGCTTAATCATTCAGCATCCCCATCCCATGCAATGATTAGAAATGGGAGATTAATTATATAAAATATCACTTCATGTTTTGCTTTGATGAACAAATACAAATATTCTTTAAGACTGAATTATTGATGTGTCACAAGCAATTGATTGGTTTATATTAGAGTCCTCTCTTGGATAAGAAGGAATCACTGAGTGATTTAGTTTGAAAATGGACAAACTTAAACAAAGTGTAATACAGATTATATATCTCATATAAAACCAATATCTTTATTTAATTGCTCAGAAGAACTAAAATGAATATGTTTAATAACCCTGGTGTCTCTTAAACACGCAGTGATGATAAACATTTCTTACTTCAAATTTAAATGTACAACACATAAATTGAGACAAAGGACCAATGCGTCATGGTTTTCTTGTATTTTGAAGCAGAGCTAGGTTGGTTTTTGTGGAGTATATATATGATATATGTTGTTGTTGTTGTTAAAGTTAGATTATGAATGAGGAGCTCAAAAGAAATTTTTTTATGTAGTTTTAGTTTTTTTTTTTTACATGTTACCAGAAAAATGTGTTTTCAGTTATTTTGTCTAGTAAGCAATGATATTAAAAAAGGAAAACAAATATGTACAATTTTGTCAATTCAACACTCCCCCCTTAGGTACTATACTGATATATCTCAAATAGTATACTAACTAATAAAATAGTATACTATAATATACTGAAGTAATATCAGCGGTCCTCACCTATGACCATTTTCTGAGAGTTTGGTATGTACCAGGAGTCCATTTTAAGTCTTTTGTAGGAGACAGAGGTAACCTATGCATGAATAGTTTTGCTTAACATTGCTCTAATGAATGAAAAGTTCGACAAAATATGCTACTGATTGGGTATATTTGAAGAGGGGAGTGAAAGTTGTGTTTGATGAAAGCACTCACGGCTTGCTTTTTGTTCTTGGATTAAAATGACTGGGACACTTATGCAGCCAAGACCGAGTTCATAGACAGCTGAGACCAAGACAATACTGAGATCACGGGGAGTCGAGACCGTCACAAGGCTGAGACAGCGGCCGTTGCTTCCGTCATAAGACTGAGACCATAGAAAATGGGTCTTGAGACCGGTCTCGAGCACTATAACACTATATCTTGGTTTTGCATGGCGTTACATTAGGTTTTTTTGTACTTTTTTTTTTTTGCAAATACTTTTTAATGAACTGTCAGACTTAAATAATCAAATGAGGTTTGTGTAGGGAAGAAAGTTGTAAAGGAAGTAACAGTCTGCAAGGATACAAATGAATAAATAAACAATCAACGTAAAATCTGCAAAAGGTCCCAGTCACCTTCAGTGAATAAAAAAAATGATACAATGTAATTTTCAGGATTTTTTTTCAATCACTAATTTTACCCAACTTTTTCTTTTGTGTATATTTTCTCCTTGTAAGATAACATATTTGAATGTTGTGTGGTGTGGTGATGGCTGATTACCTCATCACAGTATGAATTTGGGAGCAAAACATGACACATTTTGATTTCATGTGGCACTGCTCAAGTCTAGCACACCAGCTCTGAGTTTATGATTTACTCTTGATAAGGAACTGTTGATAACCATTTTAACCACTGATTATTATTATTTGTTTTGTATTCATTCAAAATGGGTTTTAAGCTTGTTGAGATTAGCATGGGATGATTTTTAGAGTGCAAGGAGGGCTTGATTCTCCATGAGTTCGTACCAGTCAAGTGTAACTGTACAGTGTCAGATGATGGGCTTGCCCCAACTAACTGACAGCTCAGAGAGTATCATCCGCCAACCGTGATCTGAATAACAGGCCACAAATGCTTGTTAATGTGCAATCCAAGATACCATGTTCTACATATGTGCACCGATGATTTCCTGTGCCCTAAGGGGAGCGTACTTCAGGACCTCGGAGTGACTTTTCCTACGTTCATGTCAGAAATGATGTTTGCTGCAGCATGATTAAGTGAAGCGGGAAACACTGTACAATCTGAGAAGACTCTCTAAACCGTGCCATTTTCCCCTCTCCCCCCTTTTTGTCCATTATTCCCACAGGTATGCTAATCAGGACTTGTGTAGGTACAAATGTTTTTGTGGTCCGCTTGCCCCCTGTTGGGCCAGGTTGACTGACAGACGGAACCTGTAATAGCAGGTGTTGCCGTAGTGATGCAGAACAGCTTGCCATCTCACCCAAGTTTGGATTTGTCCCCCTCAGGGACTGCCATTTGAATAAGCCTTAGCGCAGGGTTTGACTGTAGCGTAGCTAACAGAGGCTTACGTGGCTTTGATTAAGCATTGCTTGGTCAATATAATGCAGGTGTGATTATCCTCTAGCTCTCTGTATCAGATGCTCATTTCCGTTATCCATGAAAAATATTTTGATTTCATATGTCAATAAAAAGTCTAAAACGTTTAGGAATTATCGCAGAATGTTTTTTTGTTTCCTAACAAATTTATGAGCAATGAAGTTTAGATGATGATGTGTAGAACTTACAGAAACATATTGTACAGAAACAGAAGCTTACAGATTTTAAGTGGAAAGTATTTTTAATGTCTGTTTTTTTTGCTAAGCGCAGTTAGAATAATCCACTGTAGTGCAGTAAGAAAAGGGAAGGAACTGTTGGGCGTTTGGAATATGAGGTTTTTAGTAAGTATCTTTATTACGTGTTCATCGTTCTGCCATAACAATCATAAATCCCAGATCTTGTTATGAACAACATTGAAAGATGCTTGTTTCTGATCAAGATTTCTGCTGCTTAGGCTAAATTAACACGTGTTTTGCAGTGGCACTATAAATCAAATGTTTGGCTTAAGTGTTGTAGCCAAGTATAGATTTTTTTTGTGTGGAAAGTTTTGTGGATCAAAAATTACTCTCTAGTCAGCTGTGTTTCCAAAGTTTTCATTAGTGTACGATTACAAGAATATATGGAATTTATTATGTATTTGGAGTGAGGAGTAAAACAAAAAAACACTTTGATAATGCAATGATCAATCATTACGATATATGTACATTTATTCAACAGTGCATTTTTTATTTATATTTAGCATTTCTGTTAAGCAATCAAATAATTAAAAATAATAATAATGTGTCCTCAGTTTGCATTTCATCACACCTACAGTAAAAAAGCATGACTGTAAATAGTGAGAAAAGCAGCAGTCCAAGATAAATAGTATGAATTCAAATTCAACAAGCCCATTATATAAAGTGTAATGAGCTTTAATATTGTTGTTTATAATTATGCTACATAATCTATTGTGTCCACTTCTGAGAAAGACAATAGATGATAATTGAATGCATTGCACTGTACATAAAATATAGAAGCTGAATGCGTGTAAAACATCTCTCAGTCCACCTCCAGAGCATTTCCCTGGAACACTTACAGTACAAAGTGTGATGACAGGATATTAAGCTCCTTTAGAAACGGGAATAAATAGCACATAAAAGCTCCAGCTTGTACCTTTTGATTTTAAATTGAACAAATCTGTCTTTCAGCATCTGTTGCAATGAAACAACCGTGAACGAGGCAGACAAAACAAATCCGGGCTCCTTTTTCTCTGCATAAATGTGTCGCAATTAAGGCAAAGCAGAAAAAGCAAGTCAAGGAGAGTTAGAAGGCTTTTCTGTTTTATGCTTTTCTTTCTTTCCCACTTGGCAATGGACATTTTTCTCATTAAGACTTTTTTCAAAGGCAGAATGATGGACATGTGTTCTTAAATACCTTGCTCAATGGCCCAAAGCAAAACCTTCAATGCTTGCTGTGAAAAAGAATCATGGGGTATTGTGAGGTCTTTGAAGAGTAATGTGAGTAAGATCAAGAAAGACTCCATCATGCTTCTCTGGCCATAAGTCAGTGTGTTTCTGGGTCCTGTAGTGAGCAGAGGCAGGATCATGCATCAGGATGACCTGGGTGAGCTTCTCCGAAGAACAATGAGGACCACCACTGAAGTCTCTGTGCTTGAAATGAACTAAACCCTGAAACAATTCTTTTTGCGCATCATCTACATCCTTTTAAAAAATAGTGTTATTTTCAGTTGTTTTTTATCATTAACGTTTTACAAGGTTTTCCAGGGCTCGTGCTTTAAAAGATCACAAGAGTAAGGCTCAGGAAACGTGATAGCACTTACACTGTAATGCTATTCTTTTTATTAGCATTGTGGGAACATAAGGACCAAAGATGCCCCACTTATCGGGCAGAAATTTGGATACAGAGCCTGACCCTGAAGTTAATTAAACATGTTTTATTGGCCTTTCTTGAATTAATTAAATGGATATTTTTGATCTTGCAACCCCCAACCTCCGTTCTCTTTCCATCCTTCAATAAACTTTCCCTCTCACGGTCTGTACACCAGAAGGAAAACCTCGGCTACTGCTTTAAAGACCGGAGAGGTTTGGCATGATTTCTTCAGGGAGAAATGGACAGAATTCTAGTGTTAACAGATGTGCATCTGATAAACACTTCCTGTAATATGTTTGCAATACAACAATAGCAATATCTAAAATAGCAATAGGTATAAATATCATATATATATATATATATATATATATATATATATATATATATATATATATATATATATACACAACAATTTGTATTGTACTTCTTCTAAAGGTTTCCCATGAGATACTGAACGTGCGACAGGAGTCCAGGACAGTTTTAGTGCAGTGGTGACATTTTGTCATCTGTTAAATAGAGGGGGCCACTCAGGGGGCTAATGAGGAGAATTTTTAGTGATCAATAAATCATGTGTTATTGATTTGTTCTCTCCTAAGCCCTCTTCTGTTCTCTGAAAGTCAGCTGGCTAACAGGAAGGTGCGGTTTAAGGAGGCCAGAAACACTGAAATAATAGACACACGAAGATTATTATTGCCTCACATAGCATCATGATGTCGTCAATGCTTGTTATTGTTATTGTTAAGTATACACAATTTAACATAAGGTTTATGAAAAAAGTTCACTTTTAAATTTGTCCAGTAAAAGTAATTTTAAAATTAAGTTAAAAAGTAATACTGGACAAACTCGAAAGATTTTGAAAAAAAAAAAATGTTAATACCAATGACATGCAATGAGAAAATATTATAAAGCTGGTTGAAAATTAAACGTAACTTTTAAACATTTACTTTTAACTGGAATTAACTAAAACCAGTTTTTGAAATTAACTGGTATGTTCATTCAACACCGTGTTTAGCTTCATTCTGTAACGTTGATATAGTTCCACATCAGCAGTGTTAAATTAACACTAACATATTGCTATTAGTTAATAAAGTAACTATCATAAAAATAATTACAATATCAACTTTTACTTTGTGCAAATGTTAATTCTATTTTCTATATAGCACCGTGGAAACTGACATTTGTTGTTGTTGTTTCTACCATAGAACTCACACTAAGCATGCTTATATTCATTTTATGTTTTTTTTTTCCCTCACATATAGATCTAGTTATAGGTGCAGAAAACAGATAATACAGATGCTGGGCCGTCATCACACCTCTATTCACATGCTTTTAGTTTTAGTGAGTGATAAATCCTTACAGAGGATCGCTGTCCATGTTAAGTGATGATTTAATGCATCAATTGTTGAATCAACACTGTCAAAGTTTTCACATCTTTAGATGTTTTGACAATATCTCATAGTTTTGAGAAGGGATAGGTACCATAGGTTACACTATGTGTTGGGAAATGAATGGTGATGGTTTGATGACAGTCAGTGATGTTACCGAGCTCTTTGACGAGATCCTGGAGCTCAGTGAATAATACAAAATGAAGTTGTCAGAGAAAGATTCTGTTAATGCCCTATTCTAACTGCCAGGTGCTGACGGTTGTTCTTAATACTTGTATTTGGAAGACTTGCATCGGTGTAGTAGCTGCTCTTATAAAACCTCTCTTTGAGTCAGCAAAATATTTATATCAGGCTAATTACTAAAGAAGTGAGTTTGTTTTGTGGGTTTGAAATTCCGACTGCCTGGGAGGTACAGTATAGCTTAACCTAATAAATCAATAAATAACTTAAATAAATAATAAACTGATACTTTGTCATATTACCAAATTAGACACTTTATAAATCTTTTTTTATAATGGTAAATATCTCGACCATTGTCTTGTTAATTTTTCATTAAATTGTGGATGGCATCTATATTTTACGTTCTGCTCACTACATATCCATTAAATCTCCAAATGTGTTCATACAGAGTATTGATCACACCCATTTGAGAAGGATTTCAAAATTTCGTAGTCTCGCTTTTAGTATTGGTGCTTAACTGGCTGTCACCTGATGCTGAGCTTGCTGGGAAATGTTGATCCCACTTTCAACAGCTAAGAGGGAAAATGGTACACTGATTGGAGGCAAACTGGCACATCATAGCTTAGCATTTAAACTTTTATTCTCAAAATTAGGATTTCCTATGTCAAAATTTTGACTTTTTAACCTACAAATTTTTGACTTTTAAAGCCATTACTTTTTTCCCTGGAGGAAATTGCTTCCATAGGATAGCTTTTACATTTTTTCTTTTACAGTACGCTGTTAGCAAACTCACTCATGTTTACATGAAAAAAAGTACATTATAGAAATATCCAGAAATATAAAAGTGCCTGTCCCTCAGATGGTAAAGTGCTGCGCAGCCCTTTCCACATTACTTGTAGAAACTATTTGAAACCCTATTTTATATAACTAGTTTATATTTTAGAACCACATCATAGGGTAAGCATAAAGTTTGAAGGAACTGCACAAAAAAACCTTCACAAATACACTTAACTCATAATGAATTGACTTGGACTGACACTTTTTGCTGCTATATTTTATGACAAGTCTTTATTGACTCATGTATACCAACTTCTTTTTGTGCATATTTAGTTTAGCCCATACATTTCTAAAAATCCAATAAGTAAAATATATTTAATAAAATGTCAATTCCCACAGGAGCATTAAAGAGATCGATGAGTTAAAAGGATTCATCCTCTTCAGATGAGTGGACCTATGGTGACGGTGACTCCCTCAGTTAAGTCCTCTGGCCTTCCTGTTCGCAACAAAGAGGGGACTTGTCGAGTCAAACAGCAGGCTCTAATCATATACTCAATTAACAGAACAGAGGAGAGAGATAAGATGCCCTTTCCTTTGGATGAAAAAAAGGTTAAACATTTATGAACAGATATAAATCAGTTAGCACCTGCGAGGCTCCAGGGGTGGCTAAGGCTTTGCCAGCACCAGTCGGGCACTCGTGGGAGAGGGAGATCTGCTCTCTGGCCGCTGCCTGCCATCCTGCTTCCTGTCCTGTGGAGTGCCCCCTCGCGTGCCTCTAATTATCCTCTTAAATTTATATCTGCAGCCACAGGAGGCCCACTGGGATTAGACTGTGTGTGTTTAGCAAATTGATAGAGAGACTTGCTGTTTGGAGGAGGCCGATATCCACTCTTATATGTGATCTCTGCACCTCGGTGAACACAAGCAAACAGACTTTGACCAGCGCTGGTGGAATACAAAACAGTTTCCTGTGTGACCAATATCTTTTTTCTCCCAGAACTGAGTTCTGATATTCTTGAACGCTGGTGCTTCCTTTGGGCCTTTGTTTGTAGACATTCTGCCTTTTAGGATTTAGAACTTTTTTTTTAATTATTTTATTGGTCGTTCTAACCCTCTTTTTTCTCTACAACCTGGAGGACAACACAATTTACCCAAGGAAACATACCACTACTTCAGTCAAAATGTACTCAAGTATAAGTTAAGTTAGCTTTCTACTCAATCCAAACTACTCAAGTAGAAAGAGTTTGTGAAAAATGTATACAGAGTATTTTTTTAAAGCATTCATAATTTGGGGTTAATCCAAAAAGAAAAGGAAGTTGAAAGTTAAAGTTAAAGCAGGTTGAACATTCAACTTAACACACATTTAGTATTTTATTTGAAAATTGTTTATAAGAGAGTTACAAAAATAAGCTAAAACCATACAAATAGAGAATATTCTTCAGAAGAATATTTTTCCCTACAAATTATTAATTATAGTTTATATACCTATAGTTTAATTATAGTTTCCGATATTATAGTTTTCAATTCAAAAGTTTCCGATAAAGCAATTACTTTTTGAGAGATAACCGATGTTTCTCAAATCTTCTACTTTATGTTATCAAATTAGCATCCTTGTTCTCTGAACCAAACTCTGTGGTTTTTGGGTATATTTACAATATTACATATTGAGGACTACTTAACTTATCGTACAATTGACAAAGTACACATTTAAAAAAAACTTAATAAAAAGTAGAAATACACAAAAAAACTACAGTATAGTAGCACAATTAAATCTCTTTTTTCTACCCAAGCTAACATGTCTGTTTTTTGTTGTTTCATTTATCCAGAAAAGCAGGAAATGTTATTTATTGAGTTATTTCATCCAAAGAATTTCAGGTAGTAATTATTTCTATTTTATGCTCTAATTTAGTACTATTCTTTGCTCAACACTCATCGCTGCCTGATTCAGAAGCACACCTGCACAGAACAGTACAAACGCTGTTGCTCCTGCATCGAAGTCTGTGGTAAACTGACCTCAGATCAGTCTCTATGATAGGAAAGGTACAAGTGTCTTGTTTAAAAAAGGTCCTATCAGGAGCAGCATAACTGAAAACAAGCTGTGTTTTGCTTCACTAATTTTTGTTTGTAATTAAAAACAAATTTTTTGCTTAAACTAAACAACTCATAATCTAATGTTTATATGAAGTGCTTTTCTTTGGACACAAAAGCCCACAATTAAAATCTCCTTTAATTAACTTTAAAATACAATTAAAACTATATTATCATCAATTTAATTTTCTATCTCTTTAATCGCAGTCAGGAACCGTAAACAGACCTGCCAAAGGCTTTAAAAGAGAATTAAGACACATTTATGTTTAAAATACAAGGTTTAGCTGTTGGGCAATAAACAAGGCTGAATTGATATCAGTTAATAACTTAAATTATGCTCGTTTTGGTTGGATACAGGCAAGTGAAAGTTTCATAATGGAGTTCTTTAACTTTTAATTGGATATGAAAATGTTGACTGCTCATTTGCGGACACAAGTTAAGGTTGAAAGAGAAACAATGATAGGACCCTGCTGTGATCCAATTATAGTTGACGTCATAAAGACACAAACAAAGAAAACATTGACAGCATTCATCATGAGTGGAGAGGAATGAAGTGTGCGTTTGTAAGTCATCTGCAGGTTTAGATAAGGATAAGAGCTTGGTTTCACTGGGCTTGTTCAAGTGTCAACCGCAGCTCGTTGACCATTTCTGGGGCTAGAACCGCAAACCCCTAACAGAGCACCATTAACAGAGGTGCTGCGGTCACTAATAACACTGGTGACCACAGAATTACCCACTTTATATATTCACCAGGTTTTGTGTCCACCTCAAAGATTTGTTTTAAATAAAATAGTTTTTTAATAGAATAAAATAGTTTAAATATAGTTAACATGCAGAAATGCATAGCTTTGAGGCTAGATTGGGATTTTCTTATTTATTTTTTATATAATAAAAAAAGAATGAACACTTAATAATATGTATAAAGTGAATACACTGAAATGTTTAGCAATCACATGGACATATTGTCTCTTTGGAAGTACTCTTTCGACCCTCTCAATTTGTGTGTAAGGAGGGAAAAAGCAGGTAGAAAGAGAGAGACGGAGAGAAAAAGCTCTGTAAATAAGCATCTTACGTTCTGCTTTAACTGACTTCAGGTCCCTTTGTGGTGATTAACTGTCTCCCATGGGGCAAGTGAGTTAGCACAGGCAAAAGCTTTCTAATGAGCGTAGCTCTCGCGGCCTTCATCCCCATTCCCTATCCACACACATGCACAAACACAGTCCCCAAATCAGGGCCCAATCTCTGTTTGAGGGTGTCCAGGCTTGGCCCTTAGCACCTGTAGTTCTCCTACTGTCCAGACCTGGGAAAGAGTTTTCTTTTGCTTTCAGCTCTTAAGTTATGTTTTTGGTATTATAAGAATCTTGTCATTTTCAATCTGATTAACCCTTAAAACCTGCCCCAGAACATCTCTGTCTAAGCACACCTTAGTTTGTTTGTTGCACTTTTAATGGTTAATAGCACAGGATGTAAAAATACTAACAAACATGTTACTTAATTTTACAATAATTTTGAGTAACGTTAAACTCATTTGTTAATGTATCACTAATATTACTATTGTTAACAATTATTTTTCATCGCTAGTTGTAATTTTTTTTCTCCCAATGGTCCTTTTCAACGTGTGTTAGTTTTTGATGATTTTTTTAGGCTGATACAAACATCACTCTTTAGATTCAGTGTGGGATTGCAAACTATATTCTAGTATTTGTCGTATCTTAGTTGTTTGTAATATCATGCTACAACCATTGATTCCTGTTCTATCCAATGTGCCCTTGTATCTTATGGGCAGCACAAGCAAAGAAAAACAAAAAATATTATTATTTAATCTTCACTAACACAGGAAGAGAAAGCTTCAGTGAGTTTCCTGAAAGCCATCCTTCTTCTGATTGATTAATGATGTCATATGAGGTTCTGGGACAATGAGGAGTCAGATATAAGTCAGAGGCATTTTCTTTTTAGACTGACTATAACCTACTAGAGGTTATAAATTGTAGTCAATGTCTGAGTGGTGAGAATGATTTCAACTCATTTGATTCAGGAAAAGTGTAATTACCAGTCAAAAATAATGTTTTGTCACTTAGAGTAAATTACAATTTATTTTATTTTATACATTACAATGTTTTGAAATTCGATATGTCACAGTATTTAATGACTGAGTCAGAAAACAAAAATTCCTTACAAAAAACAGAAACTATTAAGTACTTAAAAGGTAAATATATCACTTAAAATGCAAGTTAATTAATTTATTTGTTTTAATCTCATGCTGGAACTGCTCTTGTTTACAACTCCTCTCTGGCTGAAAGCAGCAACGGCCAAATATTTTGTGAGGCAGCACAAAGGGACACAGAGACGCAAAACGTCGGCAGATGGAGAGAGGCATGATGAGGACCTCTGTGTCAGGCAAACAACCTCCATTCTGCACAATTCCCTCAGCAGTACTCCACAAAAGCTGTACCTGCCTTCTGATTGAGCACATGTCCTGTCTCGCAGGGAGAAGCTCCTGAGGGGCCCGGTGTGGACGGAGAGTGTTTGCAAGACGAGTGGGAACTGAGCGTTTATCCAGATGATTATCCAGACTGCAGCTAGAGAACAAATAAACACAATACAAATCAGCCTCAGGAGCCCAGAGCAGCAGCAATGGCCGCGTCTTTACTGGACCCTTCCAGGGTGTCAGAAAGAGACCTCTAGTGGTTTCAGCGTTTCCGCTGGGTCTTAAAAAGAATAAGAACGATGAACATTTATTTAAGACTTAAAACTATGAATTTAAGACTTTTTAAGGCTTAAAACGTTTTATGTTCGTTTAAAACTCATCTGATGTGTTTTTTTGTGGTGCTTGGGGTTACCAGAGATTGACGTTAAATTGCTAAAACATTGCATTTATTGTTACAGTTCAAAGCTTGATAAATGTGCATACATGCTGAAAAAGTCATGGTGAGGGTTGCCAGTGTTTGAAAAAACTTTCAGAAATTCTCAAAAAACATAAAGCAACGTTAAATGCTGCCATAGTTTGAGAAAAGGCTCATGTACATACAAAATCATAAAAATAATTGTTGGGGTTGCCAGAAAATCCTCCTAAATGTTAAAAAATTAAATTTTTCATGTTATAGTTGCCAAAGTTTGAGAAAACTATCATGAACATTTTAAACAATGTATTTTGCATACTGTCTTTTATGGAAAAAAAAAGTGTTTTTGATGTTATAATATAGGTCTTACGTTCGGTTGTTATTATTCTTAAAAAGCCTTAAATAACCTGCAGAAACCATGTGTATGTGCAAAGACAACTTTTTAAACATTCACACTGTAAAAGTCCAAGAACAACAATCTGCTGGAGTTAATAAAATATGTCATATTTTGCAGCATTCTACAGTATTTTTTCTGCTAACTTTTTCAGCTTACTAATCAGTTTCTTGTGATTTTTCCCCCTCGTTTATTTGGACCCTAGACAAACTTGTCAAACATGGTTAGCAGTCGATGTTCTTACTGTAAACTACATTTTATTAATAACCATTTTTTTAGGTTGAAAGGCTAGGATCAAAAACAAATAAAACAGGAATGTCTTTTTGAAAATGGAGAGGTCTTTAAAAAGGGAAAAGAAAGGAAGTGGCTCAGATTGATGGAATACAGCAGCAGTACTTTGTTATAGTTCAAAAAAAGACCTTGTTATTGAAACGGCAGATCCATTACAGCTCACCGCCATGTTCTCTGGCTCATGTTAAGTAGTGCTGGTCTGTGAGAGGTAACTCTGATAAAAGGCCAATTGCTGCCTGCTAGCTGTCCATCAGTACTCTGTGTAAACAGGCCAGCATGGTGCAATAATCTGGGGAAGTGGCCCTGTTGCTCTCTGCATCCCTCTCTTGTTGTTTTCTCCTCTCTGGCCCACAGGGGGTGTTTAGACCAGGCCGCGTGACCTAGCAGCCTGGGGAGGGCCCTGGGAGGGGTTCCTGTGCCACAGGTGAGGCCTTACTGCAATCTGTCCCTTTGCCCAGCAGGCCAATCAAGCCCATAGTGCACATAGCAACCTGCAGGAAGGGAGGGGCCCGAGAGGCCCTTCTGTCCCTCTGAAGGCTCAGAGGAGCCTGTCAGCACCTACTTTAATTACCTCTGTGTTCTTCATTAATTCATGGGCATCTTAATGCCCTGCAGGCCAGTCAGAATAAGATGAGAAGGAGGAGGGGAGGAGGTGTGGCGTGAGGGTGAATCCAAACAAAAGCAATCCCTCAGGAGCTGCATCGGTCGCTTAGGACGCTCCGCTGGTGCTTCCGGGGCTACTTTAGTTTAGACCTTTCTAATCATCTCCATATTGTAACAGGGCTCAAGGGTCAGCGATCAGGACTGGGATGGTTTGTTCCTGGGAGAAGGCTGCAAAACAATCCCTCACGTCCAGCCTTATGGCCAAATTACACCTGCGGTGACTTCTATTAGGGAGCTGTAAGTGATTTGAGACACTTAGAAATGGCAGGAGGTAAAATGACCGTATTGACACAAGAGATTTTGCCCACAGTTGGATCTCAGAAAAATGGGTATAATGGAAACATAATTAAATAGGTTTATTTCCAGTTACGATTTTATTATTATCAATTTATTATTTTGTTTGGCAATGTTTCATTGTTGTTTTTTATATGTCTGTCTGTCTTTTAAATGTCATTGATATGGTTAGACAAGTTACCTTTAGTAAGAACTTAGGGCTGGGCGATACAGCCAACATACTGTATATACTGTATCATGATGATGTTTTGTCATATCAATTGCTATTGATAATTGTCACGATAAATGCCAAATCTCCATTTCTGGTAAAAGTAAAAGCATGTTTTTACTCTAACGTGAAAGTTTAAAATGCAAACCAGACACTTACCCAAGGGTTGAACTAGGTTTTATTGTCAAGACAAGGTAAAAAAAAAATCCTATTGGGATCATTTTAAGAAAATTTTATGTTATAATCAAAATAATTACGAAATAGTGTCCATCCTTAGGGTAAGCTCAGTAAAATAAAATAAAAATGTGCTGCTGTGGTAAACTTACAGAAGAACTATGTTTAGACTTAAAATATAAATCTCAAATGTTAATAGAATGGAATAGAATAGAGAAGCGTACTAGGCGAGCTGTCTGAGTAAGGAGTACGGGCCCGGAGAATGGTCAATTATCAACCAAGCTCATATAATCATGAGGATCTGGAGTAGTTTCTCAGTTTGTTGTCAGTATAGGCAAATAGAACTATCTAATAACAAGCTAAACCAATCAGAAGGAGTTCCAGGAAGCTTGATTTCTGATTGGTGCAGCAGATGCCACTATAGCAGCAGGAAGTCCCTGCAGTGTAGATTCAAGAATACTATAAACTAAAAAAAGATAATTAGTAGGAAAATTAGGATATAATATGGCTGTTTCAGTCTCAGACCAGGACAATCATGCATAGTTTATCTCTCATGGCTCTGAAGCTCATCCTGACAGAGTAAAAAGGAAAATGAAACAATTTTTTTGTCCAACTCTATTAGAACACATTTTTATGTAATTTTTCAATTGTTGTTGTCTTCTTAACAAAAACAACAAATTGAAAACCATTTTTATGTGACCAGCAGGGTCATACAAAGGGCATTTTTGGGTCATCAGCCAATAACAAGAGCTGTCAAATTCTCTAGGTTTAAAAATAACTTTTTTTTTTTATCTCTTCCTCACAATAGGAGATCCATGTAAATAATAAAAAAAAATGTAAAATATCATAGCGCTTGCTGTAAGGGCATATACTAAAGTCTGAGCGTTCCTGGCAGGTGTTCATCAGCAAACAATAGATCACTTTTGTTGTCTATCAGATGTCCTGCGTGGGTGTGCGCGTGTGTGTCTACAGCGGATGCAGTGGGGGCACTCCTGACACCTAGGTCCCAGAGAGTGGAAAGTTAATCCTATGACAGATGTACCCCCTCTCCTGCAGCAGTGGCAACATGGCTGCCATCCTGCCCCCCTCCACCTATCTCTGCTTATAAATATATAGAAGTTAAGCGTTCACTCGATGCTTGGTGGACTCCCAAGAGTCAGGCGGCCATGAGCAGCGTAACGGCAAAGAGCCCCATCTTCCTCTCCCATCCATTCCGTGTCACATGATTTCTGGAGATTGACAGCCTCCCCAAAGAGTGAGAGCTGGAACAGATGGAATATGAATGGTTCAGTCGTGTATGAAAAAGGTGTCTGGGCAAAGGAACATTATTGGTGGAACTGCACTAGTAATTTAAGTGCCCAGATCTCTTTGTCTTTCTGTCCTCTGATCATTCAGGAAGGTTTAGAAGCAGTTCCATGTGCAATGCGAGGAAATGATGCAGTTTTGTTATTAATGTTTTAGACATTATTATGTGTTAGGTTTTTATGTTATTGTGTTTGTGTCTGGGTTTTTGTTTTACTATTATTTACTATATTATAGATTGTCGGATTTTTTTCTCAAGTTCTAGAACATGTTTAGGTATTGAACTGTTTATCTTTTTCCCATTCATCTGATAGCATGTTGAGACATATTCAAAAAATATATGTCTACTAAAAATCATGTTAATATTGTACAATGTAGGCACTCTATTTTTTATATCTACAAGCTTTACTTTTTTATTAAAAATACATGATTTACCAATTCACAACCACCATAATAAAAAAACATGACAATATTATTTATGTTCTTTACACATTTTAAAACATTATTTAATAATGATCAGAAACCGTAAGTAAATATACCCCACATATACCATCCAATCAAATTCTTACTTTATTTCTAACCTTATTTCTACTTCCTTTTGTTGGCAAAACAACATTTTATGTTAATGTTTTGCATTTTCCATTTATCATTGAGTTGATTGTCATTGAGAAATTACACATGCATGAAAATGATTATTTTTTAGATTTAAATTATTTCACACAAATGATTCACTAATCAAATGTACCTAATTTATCAAAAACACCTTTTTTTCAATTGAATTTAATACAATTTGAATGCTGACACATCTCTCTCAATTGTCAAATATGTACATAAACATTTCTTTCCATCAAATTTGAAAATATATGTAGAAACCCTCCTAGATAAGATTAGGTTTTAGATAGACCTTTATTGCAACCATGAACCAAAATGAAGCCAAATTCCCATTAAAATTAAGGGGAATTATGATAGTTTTTCAACAGTCAGCGTGTAGTTTGCTCATTAGCCCACTGTCTCTATCATGTCTTTAATGGGCATATGGTTAATATGAGATGCCATTTCAAAGCATGTTAAGCACAGCAAGGAAACCCATTAAAATCTAAGTAGGAGAATTTTTTCCCAATGTGTGGTCATAATGGAAAATGATAAGATGCAGTTGTTTTAGGGTGAAAGTCATAACTCTTCCAACACTTCCCTTGAAAGTTCTTCTCATGGAGAATTTGAAAGTCTTAACTGTGCTTTCGCTGTTCCAACAAGGGTCCTGTCAGAGCTCTTCGATACAAGCATTTATAAACATTAAATATGATTGATACGCATTTCTCCTGCTCTTCCAGACTTCAATTCATCTTCCGGAGTCAGACCAGGCTAAGAGCGTCTGTCTTGCTAGTCCCTTGACGTCTATTTGCTTTTAAGCGCTAAGTCATTATCAACTAATACATGTAGATTGTGTTAGGAGCGAATGGTGTGCAGTGGAATGAGGGAAAAATTAGTGAAGTGTTATGGAGGACAGCAGATGTTAGGCTGCAGTTTTTACAAGCTGAGATGATTAGCTGAAAAACATTTCTTGACAAAGTGGTGGAACGCAGATGACAGCTCAAGTATTTTATGCAGCATTTCTAATGACAAGAACAGTAGAGAGCATCAGTGTAGAAAAAGGAAGGGGGGATAGTTGGTTTCTGTGCGAAAATAAAAAAAGAGACATAATTACTTTCTGTTGCTTTGACCTTCTGTAATGGTGTTGTTTTGTAGGGTCGCCCTTGCTTACATGTGCTAATAAAATGTTTCTGTGCAATCCCGCTCTGACACAACATGCCCAATTAGCTATGCAAAAAAAAAAATATATATATATATATATATATATTATCTCATGCATTGCCGCTGAACTGAGCATGGCTCATCCACTGATCGTGTGGCAGTTTACATGTTCCCTGTGATTATGCTATGGATCCCTGAGCAAAAAGATTCCTTTTACTGTCAATTATGAAATGGAGAAAATGGCGTAAAAAGGAGAAAATTTGAGCGTCTTCAACAACTTCCTGTAATTTAAATTTATTGAGGATGAAACAGAGGATAAAGATTTAGAAATGATGAGCTATTATGCGATAGCAAGGGAGCAGGGTTGAAGAGAGGGCGACTGCACAAAATACAGCTGACAAGCCTGAGCAAATTATCCAAGACCATTACAAAAATCACTTAATTGCTAACCAATCTGGCAGGTCAATTGCTGCTAAATTAAAAAAAAGAGAAGTGTTGCAATGATGCTTAAATATGCACTTTAGAAGAAAGTATATATAAAAAAAAAACCACAAAGCGGATGACATACAAATATGAGACAGCAGAGCCACAGCCAACAATATATAACAATTATTCTGTGCCATACACCAACTTTTAAACATAACATTGCTTTTTTTTTGTTGTTTTTATTTTATGTAACACTGGTCTTCTCAGTTACTTTCTGTATAAGGTGGCCCTGTTGACCCCTAACAAAACACGTTCACAAATAATTTTCAGCAAAAATACTTGGCAGAAGCAGAAGTACACAGGAGAGAGGAGGGAAGCCAATTGACTAAAAACTAGAGGGTATTCAAAGAAGTTGTTTTTGATAAACGCTGAATTATACTATTAATATTGGATTAATTTATACATTTTAATTAATCTAAGGTATCTTCCTTGGTCACTTATCCTTGGGAAAAAAACTAATTAAAATGTTGTAAAAACATCGATTTCGACTCACTCGTCTTCTACTGAGAGATTTGACACTAATGTAATACTCCTTCTGTAAGCATTGTTACTTTTGTTTCACAATTATGTACATTTAATGAAGTAAGGTCTGTGTAATGACCTCCTTGACTTGTTTTGGAAAGGAACCGGAAGTGGGAAAAAAGAAGAAAAGAAACTGCAGGTAAACCTTACTCTCAGCCTCATACCACGATGCTTTGGCTTTAGGGCTGATGGGTTTGGTGATCTTTCATGACAGGCACTTCTAGAATCCTGAAATTGTGATCTGATTGGTCGAAGTTGTCTGAAAAGATGATTTTACTAGCTGTGTGCCCCCTCGATTTGATTCAAAAGGTTGTTGTTCTATTCTTGAAACGTTATCTATGGTCTTTTGATTTTTTCTGTGGCTAACTTGTTGCATGTAAACATTTTCATGTTCAAATGAAAATGTTCATGGTCAAATAGAGGGTCTTTACAAAAAAAAAACTGCACAAACTATGTAATGTTTGATATTAAATGCGTTTGATGAAAGGGGTTAGATCTCTGGAGCAAACTATTTCCCAAATTCAACAAATAATTGTATTGATCTCAACAGTTATCAGGATATCAAGTTGTATTGATGAGGAAGCTTGCTTTCCTTTTTGTACTTTTTTTTTTTACTTTCATTGTGTTTTCTGGGTGTCACGGTGGCGCAGTGGGTAGCACGGTCGCCACACAGCAAGAAGGTCGCTGGTTCTAGGCTCGGCTGGGGCAGGTGGCATTTCTGTGTGGAGTTTGCATGTTCTCCCCGTGATCACGTGGGTTTTCTCCGGGTGCTCCGGTTTCCCCACAAGTCAAAGACATGCGGTATAAGTGAATTGAGTAAGAACGATTGCCCATAGTGTTAAAGTGTGAATGAGTGTGTTGTGAATGTTTCCCAGCGATGGGTTGCGGCAGGGAAGGGCATCCGCTGCGTTAAACATATGCCAGAGAGTTGGCGGTTCATTCCGCTGTGGCGACCCCGAAAGGGAATAAAGCCGACATGAAGATGAATGAATGAATGAATGTGTTTTCTGATTTTAGTTTTTAATTGTATCATTACATTTTCAAAATTTTTATTTATTTTAAGAATACTCACTTGATTGTTGAATCAAATCAGCTTATTTGACCAACTTAGAGATTACTCTTCTTGCAAATCTTTCTAAAGGGCAAATTACCATCAACACAACTTATCTAAAGAGGGCTGATCTGTTTATCATAACACAAGATTTTGTAAATGATGACGGATGCTTTTTTGCTGGTGAAAGTGTGGAGCCTTCAGTTCTGTTTGTTTTTGGCCAGTTCTCTTCAGTTGGTTTTCATTTTCCTGCTGTCCTGGCTCTGCAATTCATCATGGCACAAGTTCAGACGTATCTGAGAGGAGGTTAATCGTACAATCGCTCCATGTTCCCCCCAGCACAGGATCTTAGGGAAAACCCCTGTGATTGAAAAACAGAGCTCCTTACTGATCTGCTGCACATAATGAATAAGGGAGCTGCTGATTAGGAGATAAAAAGTGATTAATAGCCGCACTGATTATCGAATCAGGTCCCTCAGTGGAATAATCAGTTAATTGATCATTATTCGATGGAAGCTGTCAGCAACCATGATGGGCTTCAGAGAGCTCCGTAAAAGAGTAGTTTACGCGCACGGACAGCAAGAGCGGAGAGATTAAATGCTAAATACTGACCTATCAAAAGTTAAACATAAATGATTGGACTATTAATGGATAATCGTAACTAGTTACCAATTTACCTTTAGGTTTTCACATAAAACAAATAAACCGATTGTAAATATATTTATGAAAAGATACTACTAGAAATAAACAAAAAATAGAAAAGAATGAGTTAAAGATGGAATATTCTTCTTGATAATCCTTATTTTATGTGGTGCAATCTTAGGGAGAAATTTTTTTTTGTGAAGTTTAATTAAAAACAAATCAGTCTTACAAAAATTTTCAGTTATTCTCTGTTTAAAAATTTAAGATGAGCTTGGATTGATCGGAATGGTCCTGCTAAAATAAACATGTGTTTATTTAATTTGGTCAGCTGACAGTGCAGCCCTGTTCGGTTTGTGTGCGTAAATGAAAGAAAGCGACAAACTGTGTGTATGTTTGCTCTACGGGTTGTTGTCATCCTTAGATATTTACGAAATCTCAAATTACATATCCGTTAACTGCCACATATGCAAGCTCACAGTGAGCTATTAAGATTTCAAGAGGGAAAAAGACTAATTGGTAAAATGAGGATACAGATACACTATTAAAATCCTAGATACATAGTGCCATTAATTAACCTTAGTGCAACTATTACTGCTTACATTAAAGAAGAACGTGCTGGGTTTTTATTTGCCTCTTCAGAGACCCTGGTGAAAGTGCTTGCCCCTGTAAACCAAGAGATGTTAACCGAGAAGCAACTAATTAGATGTCAAAAATTCATAAAGACCCTCTTTAATATTTCATATCTGTGCCTGCGTGTTATTGAAAAACAAGGCAGAGCAAAAACACAGCGACCGCAACAAAAACCCCACGCTCTCTGATGGCAGAAGACAACGACCCAGGAACATGAGCCAGCCAGTGTTGAACAGACAGAGCGCCAGAGCTGATAAAAGAAGAGAAATAAGAAGCGCAGGAAACAATCAAAGAAAGTTCCTTGATAAGCCCCAGAGAGCGGTACCTGTGGAAATGTAATCTTACAAATTCAAGCAGAGGAGAGCAGACTGCAGGAAGGTGCGCTGATGCTATTGTGCCCAGAAGATGATGTGCTAGCACAGAGGCCCGTGTGTGACACTTGTGGTAGTGAGAGGGGCGCAAAGCAAAGCAGAGGCTCGGGGGTGCACTTCACCAGATAACTTTGTAGAATGTGGTGAACTACAACCGATGTTGTTTGGGAAACGATGTAGAAAGCCAGCAACACTATGCTGAAGCTATGTTTTTGTTGGAGCTATAGTGGTGTGATGTCACAAGTGGTAAATAAAGTGAATTAGTAGAACACTGTGCAAGATTTCACCACTACATTTACAGATATTAAACTCCTACCTTTCCCAAGACAACTGACTCTATATTTAAAAAGAAATGAATTGCCTTATAAATAATAATTATTATTAATAAGGATGTGTATATTATTATTTTCTGGTGGGCAGAGTTAAACAATATTTTTTAACCTTTCTTCTGTTTTCCACAGAAGAAGTTTTAAAGCATAGCTCTAATACTGGGGCTCTTTCTACTTTTCTCAGATCTCTACTGAGCATGTGCAGATTTGTTTTACTTCAGTTGGCCCAATGAAATAAGCATTTCTGTCTTTCATAATCGTTACAGTACCAGACAAGATTATCAATTATATTAAGGATATTGTGACACGACTTATAATGACAGTGAGCTCATGTAGAGGCAATGAGTGTATATATATATATATATATATATATATATATATATATATATATATATTATATATATATATATATCTATATATATATCTATATATATATATATATATATATATATATATTATCTCTCTAGATATATCTATATATCTCGCTCGATCTATATCTATCTTCGATCTATCTTCTATCTATCTCTCTATTCTCGCTATATCTCTCTATCTCTCTCTCTCTCTATATATATATATCTATATATATATATATGCAATTAACATGGACTAATAAGGACTATAATGCCAACCAACCCAGCCGAGGCTCGAACCAGCGACCTTCTGGTGAACGATGGTTTTGGAAAGTGATCCGTGGCAGGTGAACAGTACTTATGCATGCTGCATGAAGTGATACTGGTGGCTTAACACAGACAGCAGGATGATAATGAAAAACTTTGCTATTGTGGTATCCGTCAGGGGACTCTCTTTAATATCGCCACATTCTCCCCCTCTCTCTTCAGTGACGGAGCACCTATGCAGCATCCTCCTTGAAGTTTGTTTGCATATGATGAGACTGCGCTAAAGTGAAATGCATTAACAGAACAGTGAGCCTGGACATAATGGCCTTTTATGCTTTTATGGTATTTATTTTAATTCATTACCAAAATCAACTAACTTAAATCTGAGTCTTATGCAGTTCACCTTTTATAAATGCATATTTGCCATAAAAAATGTTTGGTATCATTCTTTTCAGCACCAACCTTTTGAGTTAAATAATAAATAATAGTACATTAATAAATGTACTGCCTAGTCAAATACATAATATACATAAAGTAATAGAGCATTTTAGGCTTATATTGTGACTAAGAATCAGACAAACGAGGTTGTGAATTAATTTCTAGCTTGAAATGGTACAACATATGTGCCAAATGTAAACACAGTGATACCTCGAGATATGAAGGCTTCACGTCACAAAAAATCCAAGCTACAAAAGATCACGAAGAATATTTTATTTCATGTTGAGAAAAAAATTCCAAGATACAAAAACATGCGATATGTATGTTTATATATTCGAGGTATTTCGTACATATTTGAAATTCATGAAGCCGACAACAGCACTGGGCATCACATGACTGCAATCAACTCACCCCAAACTGTTCTGCTATCCTATTGGTCAGTTCCAATCTTCACGCTGTGTGTTCATGCCTAGCATCCTGCTCTCCTATTGTTCAGATCATACCTATGACATAAGAGGGCTCTTCTTCTCTTCATACACAAGTAGTTCGCTTCACACCGGTGCCACCTCTGAACGGATTGATTTGGTATGTCGAGGGATCACTGTAGTTGTGTGAAAAATGTGGATTCAACAGGGTAGTATTAAACTAATTACATACAAATAAGCACCTGCTGTTTTTTAGCATTGGGTTCTTTGTCATTTTCTAACCAGGGTTCCAGTGCTAGATGACAAAGAAAGCCTTTGATTACCAAGAGCTGTACCATCTTATTTGAATTGAAGCTGACATACAATGAGTAATCCAAGCATTTCAAACTCTTCAGAGAATCATCCGATGAGCTCTGGCTCTGGAGTTCCAAATAACAAACATTTCCAGAGGCTGAAGCAAGATAGCAAACCTCGTTACATAGCTGAACAAAGAAAAAAAATTTTGGAAGGGTATTTAGCTCTAGATAACTGTGCTGTGTATATATAAACATTTGTCCTCTAGAGTTTGTGGTAGTTTTTCATAGTTTTGCAGATTTTCTCAATTATTTTGTTTGTTGATTATTCCCAAGCTTTTATGTTGCATATTAGTTTGAAACAGTAATGACTTGTATGGACAGGCATTGCCGATTCATTAGAGGTGAGCAGATGTTATTTGCACAGAGGCGAGCAGTTGAGTTAGGCGTGAGGATGACGCTCTGATCAAAGATGCTTCCAAATGAAAGGAAATCATTGACTGAAACAAAAAAGAGACGAGAACAGAAAACAGTCGAGGCAGTGACGGTTAGGACGATTGAGTGATGATGAGAAACGCTTCTACACCTTTCTACTGTAAATCTAGCAGATGAACGCAACAGAAACAAAAGGGAAGAATCTCTAGAGCTTTACAAGCTGAATTTGAGGTTTAAAACTAATTATCTCTAAAATTCACAAAAAAATTAAAACAATAGAAACCCTAAAACTATTTTGCATCACAGTGTTTCTCTCCTTTCACATCCTAGACAAAGGACCAGAGCTTGTGTCATGCGTGCCTGTATTCATTTCAGTGTGAATTAAGTGATATGTTCTGATTCTTGGCTATTGAAGCAAAAAATTAGCTTGCTCTCTCTGTTAAAGGTCAAATGATTTAAAAAGAGAGAGCCAGAGAAAGAATACCGTTTATGCTTCTACGCGCAAACATTTGAAGCTCATACAAAAAGGAATCTGTTGAGCGAGGGGAACTACTGATTAGGTAGAGATTTCTAAAAGAGGAAATAGCACTGTTTATTAATACAGATGATGGTACTTTTTAAAAAAATATTGATAACTGTACTGCTAAAATGTGACAATAAAATAACCTACACATAAAGATATATGGTACAGTAAATACATCTTCGAAATGATCAAATAAATAGATAACAAACCCAGTCAAGGTTTAAAAGACAAGAGTTGCATATTTGTTTATTCAGCAGATAATCAATCCTACTGAGCATAAACTCTTATCTCCACCTCACTTTCTTTCGTTCCCCGTCGTTCACTCTCTCGGCGGAAAAAGGCAGAGATAAGGGGGATGTGAAACTTTGAGTTTGTGTGCGATTAACCGATGAAATCTCTCTGTCACTCTGTTTACCTCCCCTCACAAGCCGTGGTTTATCTGCGCTGGGCCAAAGACTAAAAGCCGATTGTATTCCACGCTTTCAGAGTAGAGCTAAATTTTGCTCTTGAGAATTTTTTCTACTAACACTCCTCTCCATCTTCTGAGAACGGAAAGCCAGTAGTGTTGGATTTGTCCGGTAGTATTAGTTATTTTAGAATTCATTTACATTTGTTGTATAACTTGCTAAATTTTTATTACTATATAATTGTATTATATTATTTCAATTTATTTTAAGTGTGAATAAAATGTATAATTAATTATGTTTGGTAAATAAAAAATTTATATGTATATTTCCTAGTGTAGCTAATACAAGTTCAAACCTGTAAACATAGTTGTAGCAAAAATAATCATTTGAATAATAATAATAATATAAAATAAATTTTTAATTAATTTACATTTTCGTAACTTATTGAATTTGCGTTACGATATAATTTTTGAATTTTATTATTATATTATTTAAATTTATTTTAAACTATATATTATATATTATTTATGTTTGGTTAAAAAGCAACAACTATTTCCAAGTGTAGCTTATACAACTTCAAAACTGTACATTTATAGTTTTATTATTATTATTAGAAGAAGAAGAAGAAACTGAAGGTCATAATAAACGCATTACAATTAATGTAAAAAAAAAAAATATGAAACAGAAAAACAACATATTCCAAGAAAATTTGTTTAATACATTTACAAAATGTTGCATTTATTTCATTTTGTTTGTTACCACAGACTGTATGCAGTTTTTAAACATATCTTAGAAATGAATATTTTTGTCCAAGGTCTAGAGAAGTGATTGCTGATTGACCCGATGGTATGGTTTTACTGTCACAGAAATCTTTCTCACACCTGATGACTTAATTTATTCACATGAAACGCTTTCCAGTGCAAGAATGGCTCTATATAATTGACCTCATTAAAAGCTAGCGAATGCATAACGAACGGGAATGCAAACAGCCGATTGGGCCTAGAGCTAAATAATTCAACAAACTGTCAGTCCCATGCGCCAAAGTGCTGCACAACTTGACTTGAAGAGGTGTCGTAAGCGACGCTGTCTGGCGCTTATACCCACGCGAGGGTTATAGGCTTTGGAATTTAGAAGTCCGTTACCCCCCTGCTGCGCCATCCGCCGAAGCCAGGCATCCTCCACCCCAGTCAAACATCAGCAGGCTTCCTGGCCTCCTGTCATCGCTGAAGAGACGGCCACTGCTTGCTCTCCATTACCGCTCGCTCACTCGCAGATTTCAAACAGATCTCAGCTAATGAGGGAGCATTTAGAAACTCAGCGATGCCAATGCGGGAAGACGAAAGAGACCGGAGGGAGGGAGAGTTCCGTACACACACACACACACACACGAATGCAGGGACTCATACACAGTCTCTCTGCGACTCCCTCTCTCTCTTTCGTACACACACATACAGACGCGGGCCAGGATTGTCAGCACAGGTGAACAAAGTGAATGGGAGATGTGGCTGACAATAAAGATTTCTTTTAACATCAGTGAGAGCAGGCTCTGGAGACAGGCAGGCCAGGACAGATGCAGGAGACGCTGTAACATCTCAGGGCCACGCATGTTTCCCTGAGACCTGAAGATGCCAGCTCTAATTGATGAGCCCAGGAAGTCACAGGCAGGCGAGATGCCAACCGCAAATCTATTATTTCATTTCTGTCTTTTTAAAAGAGGATCTTTAATAGACACCCTAAATTTCAGCAAGTGTCATGGGCTGCTTAAAGTTTAATTCTCCTCCACTTCTTTCCCTATTAATAGGCCACACAGTAAGAAAACAACACATTATTTTTTAATAGCATGAAAAAGAAGAGCAGGAGAAGTCGGCGTTTGAAATAAGACTCACAATGCGTTTCAGTGCAAGCGCCAGCTGCCACTTTCCGCTGATCTGCAAATAGTCCCCTGGAATTGTGACACTAATTTACCTTCAGGTTTCAGTCTCACATTTTTCCTTTTTTTTTTTTTTTTACGGAAGGTGAGGATGAGTTTTGAACCTTCCAGAAAATGAGCTTCAATATATAATGAGACTGTATGAGGTGATTAAGAACCTGTTCACACAGAAAGTGTCTTCATTTAAAATGGAAAAAGTTAGTTTGTGGAGAACTCAAATTAACAGCATTCCTAGAACTAAAATCTGCAGCGGTAAAAAAAAAAAAAACTGATAAAAACAGGTGATTCAGTCAATAGTTTTTATAACAGAAAAAAGTTATTGTTTTTGTTAACTACACTTGGAAAATCTAGACCAGAATTCAGCAATATGTGAAATGCAATATTTCTTAGAGCCAATGTTGACTTTTTAAATCACAAAGACAAAGGTGTCTACAGACCAATAAGAGTCCTACTACTAACTCTACAAGAACCTTTAATGAAAATATTTGTCTTGTCAACATCCTGTCAACTTCAAATGCGCCATAAAATTATTTCACACAGTTATATTGAAAGGATACATCAACTGGTCGAAGTCTACATCCGTGTACTGTAAATATATTACATGATTGGTCAGATCATATTTACAAAGCTTAAATCGAGCAAAATTTGATCTGTGTTTTTTCCACCAGAGCCTCACTTTCATTCTCAAAATGGCCTTGGCTTGAGATAAGAGTATTATTCTTTTCACATTAACTTCAAAGTTCTGCTGACCTACAATAAGCTGGTTTTTTAACTTTAGAATTCATTTAATTCCAAACTTGAGTCCAGTTTATGAAATCTGTATTGCTATATCCTATAGAGTGCCTAAATCTTAATTGATGTCCTGTAAATGTAGTTGGTGGCTGCAGGCTCAAACATGTTGAGCGTGTTTAGACAGAGTAATTTGATCTAAACATGTTAAAGATTAGATTTTAAACATATCCCACTTATTTTTGATGTTCTCTTTACCTATTAAAAAGTTATTCATATATGTTACAATCAAAGAAAAAAACAATTATGAAAGTAGAGTAGATATAACAATACTAATTCCAATCAGATATAAATCTTTTACCTTCATTTATTCGGTGTGATTTCGTCCAAATCTATTAAATACAGTATACATGTTTCACATCAGAATTAACTGATCCACAGCTGATCCCATGTCACATAATGGATGTAAGAAATTGTCTACTCGCTCGCTTTTCCTGTACGCGAAAAACATTGTTGGTTCCCTGCACATGACTACTCTAGGAAGCTTGTGATCATTTGACATGGGTGCAAACTTCAATTTTTTTTTTTTGAAAAGTTGAATTTCAACTATGCTGAATTTGCAAATGCTGCAGCTCATTGTTTGCTCCACAATACCCACTCCACCTTCACTTTCATACCCACTTACCATGCAACTTCTAGTTTTTGTGCAAACATGTATTTAAAAAGTGACCATCTCTCTGTCACAAAACTTGTGGTAGCTAGGCGACAGGAAGTATTTTGTCTACACGTAAACCTTGAGTAAACATTGTATCATCATTGGGTAGTCCTGGAATCATGCTAACTCTTGCTTCCAGTAGTTGAAGTCTGGGCTTTTCCTTTTGAACTTATTTTAATCATTTTTTTGTGGCTGTTTTTTTTCAGGATCACTTGAAGACTCACAAAGTGTTTGATATCTCCTTTCACAGAAGTGAGTGTCACAGTGAGTGCAGTGGATCATAGACATCTCCATTTGCCTCCAGCACTAGTTTGCTTAGGTCTGTGCCTTTCTCTGTACAATTAGTAATTAACACATTCTTTTGTGTAGGCCTCTCTTTATTTATGGGCCAAATGCTTGCCAAATCCCACATTCCTGGGCCCGGATCAGATTAATGCAGGAGTAGGAGGATCTTATAGGGAACAGTCAGAAGTGCTCCAGCACACACGAGATTCTGACTACTATTGAGCTGTGAACGAAGCAGTGGCAGACATCTAGTTCTATAGTTTATCTGGGGGAAATGAAGGTTTTATTCGGCTATCGATATATATGTAGTTGTTCATTTATGCATGCCCAAAATAGACATTTTTTTTTATAATTGCCTTTATTTCAAAGCTGTTAAAATAGAACCCCTGCTCTGCCAAAGTGATTAGGTTTATTGTCTAATTTAACATATGCACAATAATATAAATATACTGATAAATTCTTATTTTAAATTTGTACTGTGGCTATTTAAATGTAATTTGTTTATTGTTAAGTTTAGTTATTTACAATCAATCAATCAAACTTTATTTGTACAGCACTTATACATAAGCTGACAGTTAGACCACTCACCAAACAGCTTGGAATTACATTTACATTTATGCATTTGGCAGACGCTTTTATCCAAAGCCACTTACATTAGGGGAGAGACAATTTGCAATTTGTTACAACCGTCAAAGTATATCTCAGCTTCTCATAATAGAAACTGTATCAACTGATCAATAAACCAAAACAGGGAGGAAGAAGATAAAGAAATTTTTTTTTATAGCAGGTGTTCCTTGATGAGAAGAGTTTTCAGTTTGCTTTATGAAAGCTGTTAGTGTTGCTGATTTCCTGACTGGATCAGGGAGTTTGTTCCACCAGCCAGGGACAGTGAAAGGGAAGGGCCTGCTAACAGATCTTTTGCCCTTGTAGGACGGAACCACGAGTCGCTGTTCTTTCTCTGAGCGCAGGCTTCTAGAGGGCATAGAAGTGTATAAGCTTGTGGAGGTAGACAGAGACTGATCTGGAGATAGTTTTGTACACCAGTGTTAGCGATTTGAATTAACCCGAGCTGCAATGGGGAGCCAGTGAAGACTGATGAAGAGGGGAGTAACATGAGCTTGTTTCAGTTCCTTGAAGATAAGACGAGCTGCATTGTTCTGGATCATCTGCAGAGGTTTGAGCACATTTGATGAAAGTCCTGCTAGGAGAGCGTTGCAGTAGTCTAGACGTGAGAGGACCAAAGCCTGAACCAGGAGTTGAGTTGCATGCTCAGTTAAGAAGGACCTGATCTTTCGAACGTTGTGCAATTACTCCTAGGCAAAATGAGGAGAATGGTTGCTCCTTTAATCGCAAAGATCTCTTAGGTTGGCATAATTGTAAAAGTTCACACACATCGGTCGAAGCTAGTCCTATGGATGGTATATAAACAAAACCTTAAACTCAACTCTAAAATAACAGGAAGCTTATAGGGGATATAATGGTAAAGATGCGCTTACAGTGGTGAGGGCTTAACAAACAAACGGCGGCATTCTGGACCAATTGCAGACTGTAAACTGCAACAGGTTTACACTCAAGTAGTGTGCGTTGGCATAATCAACTAAGAAATGCATATATTGCCATTTCCAATCACCTTGACTTAAAAAAAAGGTTTACTTTTTCCAGCAAATGTTGTTGCAAAAAAACCTAGTTCTCACAACCAAACTTGCTGCTCCATCTTTATGCCCGAGTCTAGTTTAATTCCCCAAATTACTTGTGGGTTTGCAATGCAATGACAGAGCCTCCAAGCAAGGGGAGCCAATGCAAAAATGTTGTAAGATATACCATTACTACTACAGTGACAAAAAAGTTGTTCCATCATTTATTGCTTGCAATCTTTGGATATTTTTTTTCTTTAGTCAAGTTTTGCTCTAACATCAACCAATCTTCCCAAAATGCAGATTTCAAGATAGTTTGAGTTAGTCACACACAAACAAACAGAGCAGGTGCTGTAGTGGCAAACACTAATTCACTCATTACAGAAATTCAGCTATCCCCAAAACGGAGAAAGTGCCACAATGAACAAACAAACCAACAAAGTTTATATTTGAGATATTACAGCAAAACAGAGCCAAATCACGCTTGGACACCCACACCTGGGAAGCAGCGGTTTAATTTTTGTGCTTTTTAGGCTCTCTCTAACTTAACGAGGCTAGCTATTTTCTATTTTATTTCTTTAGATAGTCTCCAATTCAAAGCAATTTACAGTGAAAGCATGTCTCCAAAATTAACAGGAACACTGTTTAAGAAGGTGAGTTTATACAAAGGTTGTTCATCAATAAATAAGCAGCAACTAAAGCAGATAATTGGTATATAGCAATTTTAATTTGTGCAGCTCTAGTTATAGAGGGAAACTCACACTGTATTATGTAAAAACTTGGCTTAAAAAATGTTTTCAAACTCAGCTTCTCATTGTCAGTGCTTAGACCCTTTGTTCCCACTGACCCTTTATTCAATTATCAGCATTTAATATTCTCCGAGTCGTACCCTTGGAGGCACAGTATGAATGTGCTGGTGTTTTCTCACCTAAGGAAGTGAGTTCTTGCGGGAGAAGCTTTGGCCTAAAAGAACAGGAAGTCGGCTTGCAGGGAGACCTACAGTAGCGGACGAGCTGTGATTAGCAGTCGTTCATGCTGTCACCTAGCAAAACACCTCTCGGTGCTGCTGGGTAACAAATACAGGGTGTTTAATTTTGAAACGAAGACTGTGTGAAAGTTCGTAAGTAATGTTAATAGCGGTCTGCTTAGAGGAGAAAATTAGACCTATGCATTTTAGATAACTGGTGCTAAGAGGGACACTATTAACATTCTGACACCGATATAGCCTTTAGTTATTCAGTGAGGTCACATGTTTTATAATACGTATCCTTTGAAATGGGCACACTGCTTTGATAGGAAACATTGAATCAAAAATGTATACCTTGTGGATATACAGGTTCTTGATTTTTTGTGAGAGAAAAACTGAAAGATAAATAGAGAGCACAAAGCTTTGTATTCTGTAAGCTTGGTATATTTTGTCAGTTAATTTCACTTTAAAAATCTGCTTTGAAATTGTCTTTAAGTTTTTATATTTGTATAGCTGGAATATATTTATTTGAACTGTATTTCACTTGAATAGATCTTTTGTAATAGTGTTTTTACATTTAGCTTAATTTTTCACTGGCTTTTGTTTAATTGTATAACTTCACTTATTTTAGCCATTTAATTTTTTTTCATTGTATTTGTATGCTTATTTCAATGGTCTATATTTATTTAACTCAATGTATTTTAAATAATAGAAAGACTAACCAAGACTTCTCCAGAAGTATTTGAATGTGTATTCTTTAAGACAAACATGCATGTATGCACACACGCACTCTGGTTGGCAACATCCGAGGAAGGTTTCAATGAGGATTTATTAGTGTGTTTAGTGCGTTTTTACTGTTTGTGTGAGTGCGTACGGAGGAGAAGGTGCTCCTCAGTCTGGGAGTGTCCATGGACCACAGCGTGTTTGTGGCCTGTGCAGAACAGAGCTGTCATTGCTTCCAGAGTTATGCTTTTCAATAAGCATCCTGCAAACTTTCCGCCAAGTTAAGTCACTACATAATTAAAGCCTCACTTTGGAATCTCTCTGATGTCTGCGCAGAAGCTGCTCGCCACTAGTGTCAAAAAAAAAAAAGCCACACACAGACATGCAAAGACATTTTCTATGCATAGGTTATAAAACTGGACTTATTAATTGAAGGTATTGCTCAAAACCTCACAAGGTTATTATTACTTCACATGTTTTTTCCTCATATGCTTTGTTGGCAATGAAACTTTAACACAAAAAACCCTTTTATTTTAAACTAAATAGAAAAAAATTATCTCAAAATAATACAATCACGCTTTGTCTGATTGTTAAAGTTGAGATATTGACTAATACTAAAACTGCAGATTGACAAGTTAATACACCAAATGGCAACTCAGTGAAGCTAAAGCTGTTTCACAATATAAAATACTTATTGCAATTCCCAAGTCATTAGGACAAGATGAGAATTACTGTTTTGTTGCATGCTGGTTGGAAGTAATGAAGTAACAAACAAATTGTAAAATTAACATATACGAAGACGAGCTCAAAATGTCTGTGTTTTAAATATTGAAATCAATTTATCTTTGAGTCTGCTCTGTTATTATTAAACAGCTTTTTCCTATATCAAAGCGACCAAAAAAATGTAAAAAGGCAAAGTTTCCCCAATAAAGCTGAGACTAATCTGCAGCTCATGGACTGGCATTAAAAACATCTGGTATGACAGCAGCGCAACAGCGTCCGTTTCTTTCTCAATGGCCCACAAACACACTATCTATGTGAAGCCGATGGCAACTTCTTCATCTGAGCCAAACCCTGCCTCAGCTTGATAGATAATCTGTTGAAAGAGAGCACACATGTTATTTTTATACTTGAGTTCTAGATAGTTCTTTTAGAACAAATCACTATAAAGTTCATTTTTTTTCTGTGATGTTCTTGTTGACACCAAGCCGTTATTCTGGCTTTTGACTGAGAAAAAAATAGTGTGTTTGAATTTTCATTGACTCTAGTTCTGAAGAGTTGTCCTTTTTATACATCTTGGGATTGTGAGGCTTAAACATTGTTTTAAAGCCAAGTACTTTAGCCAACGGGCACATGATAAAAGATTTATAGTGTATGACTGTGCCAAAGGTGAGTTCCTCTATTCCCTCCTAAAACAGCTCTTTTTCTACATGAACAGCTCTCGGATGCGATTAACATATAAAAAAGCACCTAACCCAGTCCTTTTTGGAGCCTATGTTTTGTTCTGATTTCTAAGCAAATTATAGCATGAGTATCAATGATAAGCTTGATGAGCCATCATTGACCACCCCTGTTGGAATGCAGTCAATAAAACTGACAATAACATTTGTGATATTGAGAGTGATTTGAAATATATCTCATCACTTAGTTCTCATGTTGTTATCTGAATTCCATTATTAATAAAAAAGCAAATTTGCAGTTAAACGGTTCTGGAGTTTGAGCACAGCAAGCCATACCTTTTCCTATAATGATAACGTTGAGTTGTGTGAGGGTAGCATGCATTTGATTTCCATTTTCCTAGATGTTTCTATGCTTGTACTGTTGTGAAGGTGATATGTGAAAGCAGAGGTCACGAAACAGACGTTTTTCAGAGCTTGTCGCATGATTGCGCGAGTCAGCTCGGATGTTTACCTCCTCAGAGTGACACTTTGTTTGCGGAGATGTAGCGTGCCTATTGTATATTTAAAGGACCTTTTGAAATGATTATGAGCTTTTGGCCCACGAGCTTCACAGAAGACAACAACAGCAGCAAAAAGAGAAACACGTCTCCAGAGCAAAACAAAGAGAACACACACGATGGCTCCTTGAAGAAGCGGGAGATAAAAAGAGTGGGGGAGATTTCTGTTGCATTATTTTGTGCCACTAGTTCCCCTTCTTTGTTGGCAAAACTGAGACTCAAAGAATATTTGAAGTCCGGATGCGTTGTACATCAGCGCTGTGGATCAGCTCTTGGAAAGGGTAACTGAGCGGCAGAAGCGTTTGAAGTAGTCTGTGAAGATTGAACAGGGCTGTAGACTTGACGGTAATAATGAATTATACACAGGGAGGAGTTGAAGACATCAGGGCCGTCTCTTTCTTACTGATCACAGAACAGTTTTGAGTTGCACTTAAACAGAGCAAGGAAGAGTCTTCGTGGAAGGTCACTTTGACTTGACAACTAGCTAACCTCTAAGATTTAGCATCTCTATCTTTTTTTAAAATATGTAATAACTCTAGTAAATGCTCAGCCAAAAACTGCTGGAAAATAAGAATGAGGGCAAATTGATTTATTTTAATGGTATAGTTATGGTTGTTTGTTTTTTACGGTTAAGGATTTGTTTTCAGTAGTACAATTTTGCATGATTAGAATAATGATTTTCAAGTTTCAAGTTTTATAGTTAGCAATTAAAAAAGGGTACATCATTTGTATATGTTGAGGTTACAGTTTGTTTTAAGTTTAGTCTGGGCATAAAAAATCACTTAGATTAAGCGTTTGATTTTTTTTTGCAATGATGGTCAACATTTCACTCTCTTTATTTTTAAGAGAGAATAGTTACATCATTAGTCGGCATTTAATATTAGTGACAAATTATTAGGGTTTGCATTTTAGGGTTGGATTGACTCAACATTGTTGATCATTGTAAATGATCATTGTTATATATATTTTTTATCATCAAAATTCTATTATAAATGTGTCCATTAGTTAACTGTACATGTGCTAAATCTCTTTTGCCGAGTGCGTGTTTGAGAACTGCGACAGTAAATGGACAGAAATAAGTTTCTTACACGTTTTATAAATAAAAAAGGCATAACACAGTATCATGTGCATGCTCTGCAGGGTTGGCTACAATATGGAAAATAATCAAAATACACCTCGATTCTTTACGGTTGAATTGTGACATTTTAGTATGCTACTGTATATGTTTTCAGTTTCACGGTTAACATAACACAGTACAAGGAATGCCACTCTTGGGTGTGCTTTGCTAACAGTACTGTGTGTCTCTTCTATTGACTTTGCTCTGATCAGAGCAACTTATCTAGTTTAATATAAGGTTATCTGTCAAATATATAGTGCTGCAGCCTGTATAAATTGTGCTTTAACATGGCAACTACCTCAGAAATGTCTATTATGAGAAACTCTTGTCAAATGCTCTTAACAGTGACGGTGGGCATTTGAGAGCGCCATCAACGATCGTCTCCACATACTCTTTACAACTTTATTTTTTTAAATGCCAAAAGTAATCAGACTACAATATTGTGATTATGATGAAAAACAAGTTAATTTGTAGAAAAATCTGTTAACTAACACAACAATGCTGTCTGAGGAGATTCAAGCAAAAGATATATAATCAAACAAGCACATTTCATTTCAAATAACAAAACAATGCATGTTAGTATGCTTTGTTTGCATTATATTATTCCCAAGTAATTATGTATATGATAACCTATATCTGATTAGGTGAATAATTCATAATTTTTTCCAGCCTTAGACAATATACAGTAGTATAGCAGCTTGATCTCAGTAGAAGTTCAGCTTTAATTATGTTATAAAAAATTATATAATAAATATTATATTATATTTCTAGTTTTAAATGTTGCTGAAAGATTAGATTTCCCTTGATTAAATGAGAAAAGAGCACACTAACCTTGAGAACCAATGGATCTGGAACTTTGCTGCTCGGGTCAAGGAAAGGTAGCTGTTAAACTCTTATATTTGAACGATTCTGTCTTATGCCTCATTCGGACTGTAGCGAGAGTTTGTTGGTTAAGACTAGCATGCCCCATAAATGCTGTATTCTTTAGAACAATAAGACACATTACCTCTGGGATATAATTTGCATATCCTTCCCTATAAGCATTGTAGAGAATGCCCAAATTAAGCGTAATATACTCAGTGCTACCCTTGTTTCAGACACTATATTCATTACCAATGCATTCAATAGAATATTTAATTTAAGGCTCCTGGAAGCAAATATAAAATAAACTTTGCAAACATCTTTAAATCAGCAAAATAATTCTGCATTACATGATCTCTCCCATGAGAAATGTCTAATTAAATAAAACTACTTTCTTATAATGCCCAGAAAAAAGAACTTAAGCTTTTTATTGACAAAAGATGACACAGGAGTTGCTTTGACCAGATGTCCCAGAATGCAGTGCGGTCTGGCAATAATTCAGGGCAGGACTAAACAGCTGGCTCTCTGACAGCAGAGCTGCCAAGAGCTGGCAACAGGAGAGCCAGAGGAAAGCAGCAGGCTGCTAACCTTGTGCACATTTTTAATTAGACCCACACACCCATGTCTTGGAGTCATCGTAAATATACAGATGACATGCGGAGCATCGTTTGCTCAAAAATATTTGCTTACAAATTACTATTCTGATGTTTAGCTAAATATCTGAGTGAGACAGACATCAGAATCTATAAAAAAATGGCTGTAGTTCAAAGTGAGCCTTGCAGTAATATGTTCAGTAAAACTTATTTACATTGAGAGCTTGGTTATTAGTGAAAGCCCTTAGGAACTTTATTTTGAGATCAATCTTGATGTTTTAAATTTAATGCTCTTAAATTGCTTCAACATACAGAATTTGGTGTGGTTTATTGGAAAAAAATCACTTAAGATGGCGCTGTATGTTTTTAGCGCATATACTGTAATTATGTAGGAGGAGTTATGTTAAGAATCAATAATATAATACATACAGATTGTACACATATTAAATGCAAGGTGCAAAAAAAAGACGTATTTTCTCCTGGCCTATATTTTTTTTTATAACTACCAACTTATACTTTTTCTTTTGCACAGGACAAATTAAGTACTACATAGTTCAAAAGTCTGATCTTCGGAAGTTTTTTTCAGTGTTTTTTTTTTTTCATTTTTATTCTGTAGATTGTTCTAGCAGAAGTTATCTTTTTACCCTGTTGCCTGAGTGAAGTCCCAAGTCATTCACTCTCTGGAGAGGTCACATAGAGCTCCAGTCAGGAGAGAGGCCTAACCTTAGCGAACAGAGGAAGGCTTGCAGTGAAATATGGGCCATCTGTGGCCATCGCTTACAGGGGGACGCGACCCTTAAGCAGGAGGCACTTGGCACATCTGCCCAGGTTTGTCAGATCAGTGCAGTTGCGCAGGATGGACAGTCTCTTCCTGCTGAGAGCATCTGGCCCTCAGGGATACATCAGTCCACTGGACCAGGGATGAGGAAGTGCCTGCTGACCACACACACATAAGCTCGCACACACTTTAGGACTGTTCATAATTCATCATTCCTTCATGGTGCAGTGTCACTCTAAATGGTCTCCCTTGGGAAACCTTTTATGAAATCTAAACTACGGATTATTGCTTTCAAGCCTGTTTGTCAACCTTCAGGGCGTTGCTATAGCTGATACCACTACATTTCTATTACTGTGATATTTCCAAATGCTGTTAATAAATTTATATAATACACCATAACATGTTTTTTTCTGATATATTTAATCAGATACAAAAAATTATTTTAAAACTTTTTTCCACCAGAGATAGTGCTCTTGATATTTGAATATACTGTTTGATATATATTTCTAAAATAAATATATAACACAAAACTATTTTGCTTATACCGATGTATACTTTTTTTTTGCATTAAAATGATAGTACAAGGGCTGCAATTTAAATACTATTTATCTCTACAAACACAACATTTTTGTTTCAGTTCTGTGGACCCATCCCTCCCACCTCTATGCTCTGCTATCTATCTGCTATCTGGCATCTATCGTGCCGTGGTGACCGCAAAAACTTTTTTGTCTTCCCTCCAAAATTTGCCAGGAGCGACCACCAAAACAGGCTGGGCCAAAGAGAAATGCAATGTTAGATTAGCAGCTAGCTGAGTAGAATCATAAACATTTTGGCAATCCCTTTTTTTTTGTAACCAACTAAACAACCTAGACTTTTTAACACGAATAGGAATTTTTTTATAAAGTCCATTTTAATTAAGACCACGTAACAGGATGCAGTTTTATTTTGTTACTTTAATAATTTACCTATATACCTATTATTTAGATACAATGCACTAGTAGATCCAATAGAGAGAGAGAGAGAGAGAGAGAGAGAGACTCTTCACCTAATAAATATTGATTGAGTTTTGTTCGGATATCACCCAGCCCTATTATATTTTTATAATAATTTTATTGCTACTGAATGTATTGTTAATCTGCTCTACAGTTTTTATATCAATTTGTTCAATCGTAATGGAATGAAAACAGTTTTTTTTAATCTTCAAAAGATTAAGTTAATGTTAGAAAGGACTTTTAATGCAGTTTTGGTTGGAATTTTCTATTCTGAACAATTGGGGAAAACATTTACAGCAAGGATATAGTAACATGACTATCCATACCCAGCACACAATTCAACAAAACATGTAAAACATGAACCCACATCCTGTCAGCTCAAAACCCCCACAGAGAGAGTGGCGTGTTTTCATTTCTGCATGCATAATTAATTCCTTGTAAAGACAACTTTGACCCCAAGACGACTCACACGCTCACCTTTAGCCCCCGCACCTTTTGTCAACTTCCTGTTGTCTGACAAAAAGCCGAACAAGACAACCAGGCTGGTATGGGAGGTGGAACTCTCCGGCAAGCACGGACAGCGTCTCCTCGACAGCAGAGAATAAACTGTCGGATTTGAGCAGTTTGAGGAGCAGAGATCCTGTAAACAGTCAATGCTGTCTCACAGCAACCAGCCCATGTGTTAGCACCTTGTTGGGTTGACTGTAGCCTGGCAGACGGGGCTTGTTTTTACAGGGATCAGCAGCAAAAGATCCAGGGTGCTTATTTTAACACCTGCCCTGGAGCTGTGTCTGTGCTCAGTCTGGTCCCTGTCCACCGGCAGCCCCCCTCCAGTGGCCCTCTCACAGCCTGGGCCTGCTGCCAAAGGCCTCAGAGCTCTGTTCTTGCCACTACAGGCCCACGCTAACTCAGCTTCAGCCACCATCCTCTAATCCCTGAGATAAACCAGTGCCACACAACAACAGCAAACCTAAAGAGAGAGAGGAGCCAAAGAGATGCACCACAAAACAAGGTGCATTATGTGCTGCCATGTCAATAGATAACATTGACCCTTTCACCCTTTCAGATGTTTGTTCATGAATAAAAATAAAAAAAGT